>CM017440.1:17521115-17857725 GCA_007726485.1 Eragrostis curvula | reverse complement strand
CGCTCATGTCTGAGAAAATGAAAAAAAAAAAGTGCACAAAGCGATGAAGAATTGCATTCACTTATCAATGACTATTTATAGGCATCCGATGAATTTCATGAGCGGTGGACCGAGCCACTCGCTAGAATATGGACGCACTCACGGTTATCCTGCAATGCATGTGGAGAGCAAGGACCATGCGTTGTAGAAATGGCCAGGGAGGAATATCCGCAAGAAACGGTCATGGCAACAAATTAACTCTTACAATAATGTGTACCTCACTTAGTTCTCCAATGCAAATGAAGAACCAGTCTTTTGATACTGCGACAATCCAGGGGGGTCCAGTGTTTTGGCCTCTGGGCGCGCCATACCATATCCATGATTTGTTTTTCTGATAAATACTTATGCAAAGAGTTAAATTGAGATGGTATATAATGTCCATCTACACTAAAAGTAAGCATGATCTTGACATTGGGATCTCACGTAGAGACATCTTCACACCAGAATCACTCGAGGAGATCTCTTTACGCCGGAGTCTTACGTAGGGACTGCTTCAGGCTGGAATCGATCCACTTTTATATGTCGACTTTAAACATCTCGCTGGGTGCTCGCTTCCAGCAGGTGCAGATATGAACGCACATACGCTAACCCTACCCTTATGAACAACTTCGAAGATTGAGCCGGAAAATCCTCGAGATTGACGAAGTCACCACAGGCGTCTTGATGTCGACGGCCACATCGCCTACCGCTAAAAGCACGACGCCGTTAAAACATAGAAAATTCGCTCACACCGGGAGTCGAACTCAGGACCTCAGGTGCTACTGAGGCTCTTGTAACCACTAGGCTACAGGCCCTTTCGCCACTGGCACCACGCTGTCGACGGTCACGTCACCTCCCGATAAAAGCAAAATGCCGTTAGATCAGAAAAAATTCACTCCCACGCGGAGTCGAGCCTAGGACTTGAGATGCTACTAAGGCTGTTGGTAATAATTACTCCCTCCGTTCACTTTTATACGTCGTTCTGGAGCTGCGGGGAGAAACCAAGGAAGCTCTGCTATCCATCACGGTTTGTGCCAGCAACAGCAGTGCATGTGCATTGGGTTGTGCGCAGGAGAGAGGCTGTGGGAGGAGACAAGGTTCTGCCAGCGTGTGCAGCTCAGATGAGAGAGAGAATGGCAGAAAAAGGCGCCTCAAATGTTGAGAACGACCTATAATTCGAGAAAAATCGATGAGGCTAAAACGCCTAATAAAAGTGAACGGAGGGAGTAATCACTAGGCTACATGCCAGTTTACCTGCCGATTGAGCAAAAAATTTCGACACATGTAGTACCGGTGAGGTAATATTTGATTGAATCATGGCACCATGAGATAAGAGACATATATCGTGCGTATAGGCCCATCATATTTCGATCTCTGCCTGATTCTTTTACTTTATATCTTATGAACTCTCTCTCTCTCTCTCTCTCTCTCTCTCTCTCTCTCTCTCTCTCCAACACCACATATACGCTTCTATCCCATGTTTCTTAGAATTAAGATCTAGCCGTACATTTTTAGCATAGATTTTTATTCTTTTTTTCTACAATTAAAATGGTAATTTCTAGGCCATGATAGCGAACGCAGATGCTTGTTATCTTAACCAAAAATTGAGTTAATAGATAGCTTTGTGTATTGATTATTTTGATTTTATTCTAGCGATGTGCTTGAGATTTCATTGGAAATACAAGTGCAAAGAATGGTCATTATTTAAATCACCAGCTGCCCTGATCTTTATCTTCTTTTGTTTTGCTTTCTTTCATTATTTCAACATGGCTCTGAAACATTATACAATATTTCAATTGTTCATCATCCATCTCTGTAAGTTTTCTATGATTTCATTCAAAAAAAATATATGATCAGGGGTGGTTGGCATTTTAAGCCAACAGATCTGTACCTTGTGTTATATTTTTTAGTGTCACTTCCTCTGTTTCCATTCCCGTGGCCTGGAATGAAATCTTAAGTGAATGTTAATACGGAGGATCATAAAATTGTGGGCACTGGTCAATTATTCTAAGATGTCCCAAAATCACATGCATGCCTTTACCTTATTTGGACTTCAGAATTTATTTATTTTCTTGTCAATTTTACCGCAAGATTCTCAGGAAGTGAAAAAAAAAGATAGTACGCATCCTCTGAATGACAGTTTGATTGTTGCTGGCCCATTCCAGTGTCTAAACATTCGTGATCTCAAAAAAAAAAAAAGTGTCTAAACATTCGTTCGTATACTGGATACAAAGTTGTTTGTGCCCTCAAGATCAGTAAGCTCACCTTGATCAGTCGATTTAGCTCATTAGAATTATGAAACATCTGTCGTTAGCAAGGAACGTATGACACGATAAGAAAACGTGCTGTATGATAACAAGGGGAAGCAGCAGGCTACTAGTGCAGGTAGCAGTGCCGAGAAGCGAAGAATTACTACTGATAAGAGATGGGTTCCCCCAGATATTGGCAAGTTGAAGATTACGGTTGATGGAGCATTTGATGAATCTCTGGGTACAGCTGGTGCCGGGGTTGTCATTCGTGATGATAAGGGCAACCCGATGCTATTGGCATGGAGCAAGCTATTCCATTGTAGGGATGCAGAGGAGGCAGAGGCCGCTGCGTGCCTGGATGGAGTACGTCTCGCAGCTCGCTGGCCGGACAACTCGATGATTCTTGAGTCTGACTGTGCTACGGTTGTGGCCAAGATCAACGACAAGGGCGGAGATAGATCAATGATCGCTTCGCTAATCAGTGACATAAAGGAGGATGGAAGGCAACTGCGAGACTTGGTGATTCGTAAGGTAGGGAGGGAGCAGAATAAGGTGGCACATGTTCTTGCGCAGCGTGCGTGTCATGTGGGTGAGACGTGGTTTCTTTTTCCTTAGTTCCTGAGTGGGTCCAGGACTTGATCGAAGCCGATCGCGCTTCTGTTCCAGTTTGTAATGAACCTCCTTAGTCTTAATAAAGCTCCTTTCCCTCGCAAAAAAAAGTATGACACGATAAGAATTTCAACATAGAATCGAGATTGATTTAGGTGACAATTGTGACATGCATGTATCAACTGAGGTGACCTCCCAAACTTCCCGATTCCTCCCAAGCCTCAGCAGAAAAAGGTAGCAGTTCAGTAGTGCTAGTCCATTAATCGTTTTGACGCCACCCAGATTCGCATCGTTCTTGCGTAACAGCCTACACAGCAAGTATAAAGGGCAGTGCAGCAGCCGAATCAGCCATCCAAATCGATTGAAACTTCATTGGAGAGAGTTACAGTACTGCTAAGTATTGATGACGTAAATGATTGAAACTTCGTTGGAGAGAGTTTTTGCATTACTTTGGGGTCAAATTGTCGACTGGTCAAGTTTCCTGATGCCTCCCAAGGCCACCCGCCTCAGATCATAGGAAACCATTCAGTTGGATGAAAGGCACATCTGATGTGTTCGCCGGCATTTTCATCCATCTGAACTACTATTTTGGATGGTTAAACTGCTCCATTTTTTACTGTAATTTTCAATTACTGGCCTGATGTTTTGAAACTTTCTTTACTTCGGTGTGAGTCCATTATGCCACGCTGTCACACCACAATGTGAGTACAAGTTTCACTTACGTTTCAAGCTACTTTCTACACTCGTCTACTAAATCATGAATAAAGAAACTAAAACAACAGATTTCATTTCTGCAATTAGTATCTTTGTTTATTCAGATATAAAGTCATGTGCTGAGTTATATTTCGTAGCCATTGCATATGTGTGAAATCCCAAGTACGATGATTTGTTTTTCATTTATGGGATTCAACAGATGTTGTTCTTTTTACTGTGAATAGACTTAATATCTAAAATATGGCTAACCAAGCGATATGCCTTTCGTTCCTCCTCTACACTGCTCATAACAAAATCTCAGCATCTGGTCTGCATATCAATCTCTGATCAGAACAACAAAACGAAAAGACAAACACAACACAAATAAGGAGCCCGTTTAGCAAACGCTGGCCTCCAAAACCTTGGTGAACTCTACCAAATCTATCATCTTGTCCTATTCATGTCATATTTGGCATCAATCTGCTCACACTCATCCAGACCTACACCCTCTCTTAAGCCTAGACTCTGAAATACTCGCTGCAAATCCGATGCGTCAAGGTAGACCATCCTTGTTATCATCAAACACCCAAGAACGCCTGTTTCACCTCAGCAAGCTCGGTTCATATCATATCGAAAATCGAGGTATATAGTCAGAGCCAATGAACTCACATGCCATGCTGCTCTCTATGATCAAAATTGAGGCCTATGTTTCTCATCACGGTCGTGATATCTTCGTGTGTCAGCTCCATCCCGTCGTCCTGGTTCTTATTCCTTTTCCGGATGACTTTTTTGTCGGTGACAATTGGTGCCGGCGTCGGCGTCGGCGTCTTGGAAGGCTTATGGATGCAGTTGCAGGACTGGCATGAGCAGGAGACGAAGGTCTGGATCCTTGAGATAAACCAGGTGAGGATGGTGAGGATGAAGAGGAGACCACATGGTTCTCGGAGAAATGGTGCTGCAGAGTCTTGTGAGTTCTCCATTGTTTGTTCCCTCTGTTCGGCTTCAAACACTGAAAAAAACACACTTAGTGCTCTGTTGAGACGAAATTACTGTCAGGAATGAAGGTTAGCAAATTCAATGAGGGAACGGTGTTGTGGCAATAGAGGTTATATAGATGTTGTTAGTTGTTTCAGCAGAATTGTTCTGAAATATCTAAGCAGATCACAAGATGTTTCGTCCTGTTTGAATTTCCGTCTGGACAGAAAGCAGACAGCAAGACGGTCATGTCCAATAGATCAAGAGTCTATGGTCTTGGTCCGTCTCAGAAAATAAAATATATGGTCTTAGCACTTCTTGTGTTTCTTGTAAACTGCTTCAGACGGTACATGAAGTTTCCTGGAAAGTGAGGAGTGAAGAATTTATTCTCAGTCTCTTTCTCTCGCGCTCATATATAGTAGTCCTAATAGTACAATACTTCTTTATGGTTTTTTTTAGTAAACACTGATATTATGATGTCCTGCTGCTAGTTTTCATGCCCTGTTAGTAGGTATGCACATGTTAGGGAAAGACGCAGGAAATTTGTCAGCTGCAAGTATGTTTTTCTGTGTCATGAAAAAACAGATTTCCGTGTTTGCACCAGGATGGGTTCCGAACTAACCAAAATATTGGGCCCCCGATCAGACAAGATAAAATCCGGTCCAAACCAGGCAAAAGGAACTGGCAATTCAGTTGTTTCAGGCCCACCATGGTGTTCAGAAAGTCCTGTGTATTCACGTACAGTATAATTTAAAACGCGTATATGTTGATAGGATTCAACATTTCTTATGTAGGATTCGATTGCTAGTTGTCCAGGATTGTTTGTTTATTTTCTTGAGAACCTTCTGGATAGGATACCTGCTAATCTTTTAATCATGAAAAAAATAAAGAAGTAAGAGTGAGATGCACGGAGAACGACCCTGCGAAGTTATCCAGCAGTTTCAGGGGAACAAAATGTTTCGTTGAAAAGACCAAGACTCAAGACCTGGGAGATCGATATAATATTTTTTTTCCCCCGAAAATGACTCAAGACCTAGAAAGAAGTGTAGGACAAGGGAAACAAAAAATTATTATTAAAAAATATTCCAAAATTTTAATGTTTATCTTCTCATAGTTTTTAAGTTAACTGTTCTTTCCCTATCATTCCAAACAACTCTTTGCTGTCTAACTTGATTCTGATTCGAAACCCACGACGATAACCTAGACATGAATGAAACTGCAGTCCAAGAAATGAAACTGTTTTTCTTTCTTGACCAACTAGACGGAGTAGTAAATTCAACTGACAAAATAGCTTCCAGAGCTGTACAGTCATCTACTCAGGTTTCAGAGAAATGAAAAGTTTCATTGCATATGGACAGTTGCAAAGTATGAACAACGGACAATGCAAATCAATCTCTTCCTTCCTTTCTTTTTATGTAAACAGTATGCTAGTTCCTTCGACTCACCAAAGTTGTGGAATTCAGCGGTAACGTACACCATTGACATATACAATCTCATACCTGTATTTGAAGCCTTTCAGTCAGATCTTCTGCGGAAGTGTAAATCTACTCGTTGCTGTTGTTTTCACTGCAGACAAACTTGACAGAGTAAATTCAATTGACAAAGTAACTTCCAGAGTTGCACAGTCATCTTCTCGTTCTTTTCGTTCCTTCTCATGTTATAAAATCAGGCAAGAAAACGTGCTTATTGGGTCGAAGGTGTCAACACATGCTTTTCAGAGAAATGAAAAGGTTCACTGCATGGACAGTTTCTAAAGCTGTAAAGCATGAACAAATGAGAATACAACTCACTTCTCTACCTTTTCTTTCTTACATATACAAGATGCTTGTGCCTATGACTAGCCAAAGTTGTGGAATTTTTTGTTAATATGTAGGGCGGACCATTGACATATACAATACTTGTATTCGAAGCCTTTCAAATATTCTGCAAAAGTGAAAATCGCCTTGTTGCTGTAGTTTTCACTGCAGACAAACTTTGATGTCAGAGTGTTCTTTGCACAGCTGTCAGGATCCAGTTGAAGAGAACTAACCAGATGAGTTGTTAAGTACTGTTTTACTTAATCAGATAAGGTAAATTAGGTTTAGTGGAGGTTCACAAACTATCTACTTGAGTGCTGAATCCACTATGTGATTAAAGGAAATGAACCGACTTTAGTTTGCCTCAAGTCTGCAGCCTGATAAGAAAAGTTTGGCCAGCTGAGCTGATGCGTAGTCCTCAACCAGCAAAAAATCCAGCATCATCATCTGCACCTTGTCACCATCCAATACGAAAAAAAAAAGTTGCATGTTTCACCAATATTTCTTCTTGATCCCTAATCTCCACTTGAATTCTCCTTGCATCTCCTGGTAATCTTGCCATTTCTACGCCAGTCAGGCTCAGGCATGTCCTTTTATATCCTCATTTGATCATCCTTTACAAGATATGAACCTTCTCGCATCTCCTTTTCGTGTTGGTGTTCAAGAATTCGGTCTGCTTGCGTTTGAAGAAAATAGCACATGCAGATCTAGTGGCCATCACAGAAGCCAATTCAGGAGCTTTCCCCAGCCTATTGCCTGAAATGCACACCTGCTTTCTAGGTATAAAAAAGCTCATCCACTGAGCTAATGAAGCACTCGAGCCTCCGGAAAAAGGCGCTTATATAGCAAAGATGGGCTACAGCTACACACCATTGTGGAGGCTGCTTCAGAAGCCTCTATCTGCCCATCCATCTACTTCTTCCAAGACACATGTTGCTATAAAATAGCTTAGGATTCAGAGCTCCATGGGAGGCTCACGGATGTAGCAGAACAGTGAGTAATAGTGCAGGTGCTTCTAGAAAATACTTGAGAAGAGATGTCGAGGCTGGCTGCGTTGCACCTGGCAGTGGTTGCCCTGGCCTTGTGCTGCTGCATCTTCCAAGCATCAAGTGCTGCCGATACCCCACTCTCTTCTGGTAATCTTCTGAATTCCTTATCCTCTGTGTCCTTAGCTCTGAAGAATTGTGATCCTTGGATCAGGCTCTAGGGTGATGCCTGACGCGAGAGCTGCTCCGGCTTCCGGCGGCGCAGACGACCAAGTGAGATTTCATCCCGTTACTACCTGTTGTACAATTAAATCTGTGATTGCACTTGTTTAGGACTTGTGCAGGTAATTAGATGAATTTGTTATGTGCTCGAATTGCTTGAGGAATCTGTCAGTTTTACTCTTTTAGTACTTGTCTCCGCTTGGTCAGTTCAGAAACTAACACTATTGTTTGACCAATTCAGGTGGTTGTTGCCGGAGATGAGACCGGTGATGTCGTCGGCGGGAGGATGGACCTGGAGCTGGAAGACTACCCGGGCTCCGGCGCCAACGACCGGCACTCGCCGTGGGGGCAACGGAGGAACTGATTGAGCTTGAATTCAGAGTTGCTGCTGCTGCTGCTGCTGTTTCAGAGTTTCAGACGCTACGGGCCGTGCCGTGTGTACTGTGTACTACCGTGTGTGTAACGTGACGTTTCACGCGTTAGCATGAGAGATGTGACATACGAACCTGATGTTTGCGACGGCGATTAATCAAGAACTAAGTAATCACCAATTAATTTAGTGCGATAATAATGATAATAATATAAAGATATACGGCTCCGAGGAGCATGTTTCGTATGGGAACAGAAGAGCGATTCAGCGGTTGCAACGAACGACGGTTGCAGTTGCTAGCTCATGCGTGTTGAATACAGGTTTTCTTTTGATCTAATTCTTGTTGTTTGGCTTGACCGTATGTTGATTAATTGGACGAGGTTTGATGCAGTCACAACGTGTTCAGAATCTTTTTGCGTTGTTTGATCAACTGTACGTGCTGCTTGTTCTGTCCTTGCGTGCAAGAAACGGTTACGAAAAATAGAAAAAAATTCTTCTAGAATCTTTGTTGATCAGTTCCTGGTTGGCATGTGCAGCTTGGACTAAGCAAACGAAAAGGTCACATGAACGTGGCCTTGTTTCAACCGTAAATAAACACACGACCGTATTGCCCGTGTTGAAACTTGACAGGGCCGGTAGCCAGACACGTACGTTCTCCTTGCATTGAGATTTGGCCACATGATGCATGAAAATGTTCTTTGCGACGCGAAGAAAGGATTTAACGCTTTGGGTGGCTCATAAGAAAATAGGAAGAGACCTATAATATGATGAAATCAAAAGAAACGCTTTAATTTTGTACATCTATTTTATTTTGTGAATGCTCATTTTATACATCAAGTGGTATTTCAATGATAAGATCTTCTTTCAATATGTTGTCTTTTCTTTTTTTGTGATTACAAAGTACAACTGAGACACTCATAACGTACGCACACTCACCCCTATGAACGCACATACGCAAACTCAATATGTTGTCGCTAAAAATAAAGTTATAATTCAAGTTATAATTCCATGCCTCTAGAGGAAGGCGGGAACGCCATCGGAGCCGTCATTGTAGCCGAGAAAGGTGTCCATCTATAAGTATGTTTGGTTGCGAGCCACTATTTTCCACACTCACTGATGTTTTATTTAAGTTGAAACCTGAAACTTCTGAATATGAGTTAAACTTCTCGAAATCGATTTGAAGTTCCTTGAAATTAAGTTGGATAATTTTTTTTGAAAAAGAATTGACTTGAAACAAGCTTGAACAGTTGAACTTTAGTTGAAACTTCTCAAAATAGAGATATTTTTGTAGAAAGAATAATTGACTTGAAACAAGATAAATGGTTCCCGCGGTTCATCTGAACAGTCGTTGTGCCCAACGGAGGGAAAAGTAAACGGAGGAGAACACGAGGACTGGGACAGGCACTGCACGGCCGGCGAGCCCGAGGCGGGGCACGGACGAAACGGCAACGCCGTGCCGTGAGGAGCTTGACCGGACAGGCGACCGGGCACGGCCGTCGGATCGTGATCGGACGCGCGCCTTGCCGGCCGGCCGACCAGCTCCCCCGACCCGACGGGCGCGCCGCGTTTGACCGTTGCGAGCGCAGCCGTTTTTCTATTCCGCGGACGGAGAAAAAAAAAAGGGGAGATATCGCGTGGTATTTCAGACCAAACCCAAGACGAAAGCGAACCGAACGTCTCGAGGGAGAAGGGAAAAAAAAAGCTCGGATTTTTTTCTTCAGTCTGCCAGCCGTGCCGTGCAACGACCGGAAGGGGAGGAGAGGGGCCCGTCGCCGCCGCCGCTAGCGAGGTACGTGCGCCTCCAGGTCCCCAGTTCCTCCCTTGTCGCGCAATACCTAGATCCGCCGCCGCCGGCCGTCGCGGGGGGTCAATTAGTGCTCGCGCTCGCTGCCGCCGTTTCCCTCTGCCGTGTAGGCGTTCCTCTAGTTCGCGGCGGGCGCTGCTGCCCGTCGTGGGGACAGGCGCCACCCGCCGGAGTCTCTGGCCTGCTCCGGGTAGGTAGTAGCTCCGCGGCCGCGGGGCGCCCTGTAGGGTTCCACCCGTAGAATCGTAGATAGGGGCTCCAAATTTGGGGGCAGGCGGCGCGTAGGATTTCCAGGGCTGCCTCGTGCGGCTCCGGTAGCCCGATTCAGTAGACTCTGAGGTTTCCTGTCAAGGATTCTCTGGCCGCCACGGTTCTCTTCAAAAATTCTCCATTTTTAGGCAATGGTCCTCACCACGGGTGCTGCAGTATCTTAGCGGTCACACGCAGCCTATCTTTCTCCATTTTTCTGATTGTGCGAGTATCTGATCGTTTTGATGATTGATTTCTGTGTTAATTTCTTGCAGGAGCTTGATTCGTGAGAAGGCAGGGTAAGGAGGGTGCTAGAAAAAGAGGGATTTTGGGATGGCAGGCGAGGACCATGTGGTGGTGGATGTGGATGGTTTGGCAAGTGCCAAGGGCGACGGAGCTGCTGCGAAGCCGTCAGAGGCTGTGAGCAGTCCTGCAGTGGTTGCTGCGGCGCCATCTGCAACTGTTGATTTGGATGAGGAGGGCAGTGGGGAGGAGGAGCCGCTCATCCAGGCGGCTGAGTGCCGCATATGCCAGGAGGAGGACAGCGTCAAGAACCTCGAGAAGCCGTGTGCTTGCAGCGGCAGCCTCAAGGTATGAATCCTCTTCTGGTCTAGTATCCATGTATTGCGTCTGGTTGTTGGACTATTTTCCTGGAATAACTTATTTTCAAGTCTGGTAGTTATTGCGCTGCACACATTGCTTTTGTTTTCCATGTTCCTGTTCTTGTTCTTGCCTGGGTCTCCTCAAGTCATTGTCAGTTCTATTGGTACATTATTTCGGTTATAAAGTAAGAAACATTCAAATGGCACCATCCATAACTGTGGATATGTTGATTCATACAACGTTACATAAATCAGCTCATTGTAATAGATTCATAGATATGTATGAGGTGATTGGCTTAAAGTTCTTTATCCCTGTACCAACAATGGTTCACTGTAAGGACAGGTACCAATCTTTGCAGATATTAACTGGAAAAATGTCATGCATACTTAATCTGGCTATCACAAGCTATTAGGGAAAACACATAAGAAAATTATGTTGATATTTCATTGTGAGATTTTAACAAGTAAGCAAATATGCTTTTATTGCCCTCATTGGATAAGTCATTGTGAGTGTGAGCCTTTTTGGCTCAGTAGACGGGTACACCCATGCTAGTTTATCAACAATAGGCTCTTATGGTGCCAGTTACTAGCTACTAATTTCAACAGAAGCATGCTGTAATGGGTAGCATAGCCACTTGTTTGTAATCATGCCATACTATATTAAGACCAAAATTAAACATTCTGATCTTAAGTGTACCGGCTTAGTGACGACTATTTGAATTCTTAATGCTGCATAGATTCAAGAAGTCTGATCCATTTCTAGACCAATACATTTTACTCTAGAGGGTGTCTTCTGGGTTGCTCAAATGATCTGTCCCCAAAACCCCAACCATAACTACATTCAGGGTTGCACTTGCGCACAATGCATTGTACTATCAATGTCAATATGGGTATTAAAATCGCAAGCCTTCTGAAGCCTTCATACTATTAGAAGTTTGTAAAAAAAAAATCTGTTTGCTAGCCAAAACTTCTCTTGAGATTTATTTTGTAAATTTTTGTAATCATGTGGAATTCATTGTTCCTGTATTCATATTGAGTGAAATAGTTATATTTGTTGTGCAAGACTGATGCGATCCAGAATTTATACCTTTTCTCTATCATGTGCAGTATGCTCACAGAGCTTGCGTACAACGCTGGTGCAATGAGAAAGGAGACACTACATGTGAAATTTGCCATCAGGTCAGTTTAGTTTTCTTTTTTCCCCCTCAGGTTCATGCGCCACTGATAGGTTCTTTTGTTTTTGTTCTGCTTGTTGTGGTTGGTCCAACATTACCTTTTGAATGGCATTTATCCTACTCAAATGCCCAAGTACAACAGCTGGCATAATGCCTTGTTGTCTTATCTTCACGACAACCACCCAAGGCATTTATCCTACTCAAATCTTCCAACATGACCACCACAGCTGGCATCATCTGGTTGTCTTATCTTCATGACAACCGCACCACTACTTTGCATGGTGTTGTGACGGCTACTAGATTAGTGCCCCATTGGAGGTGTCCAAGGTTATTTTCCCTTGTGTGCTTTACCTTCCGCTTCCACAAAAGCCTCACTTGATGCAGCATAGAAGCATAATGCCTTGGGTGGTTTGGTCCCACAACATAGAAGGTTGAACCCATAGAACCGCTGCATCGGCCCGTCATGTGCAGTTGGCAGATGCTATTCTTTTAGTTCTTTTCCCTAGACTAGCTATTTAATTAATTTTGAAGATGTTATAGCAAATGAGTAGATAGTTGGATATAAAAACGTGTTCATAAACTTGTTATTAGCTAGCTCTACGATTTTGGTCTTATTAAATTAGAAGATTTCTTTATGATTTTTTTTCCATAATGGTTACGTTACTTCTTGGGTCTCCCCCATGTAATATTGGAGTGTTTCCATGCATACTGATTCCTTCCAGGCTTGGTTGATAATTTGCAGGAATACAAGCCTGGTTACACTGCGCCACCTCGTGTTCAGCCAGATGAGACCGCCATAGACATCAGGCATGTATTTCTAGTTTTTTTTTTTGGTTATATACTATATACCTGTGGCCAACATTTTAGCTATTTATTGTGTTTTTGTCTGGTTGCATTGGAGCTAGGATATGTCTAAGCCAAGATTCTTGCCTTGCAGTGATGAACTGATTATGAATCTGCGTGACCCAAGAATTCTCGCTGTAGCAGCTGCCCAGCGTCGTCTTCTTGAGGCAGAGTACGATGGTTATGCAGGTTCTGATGCTGGTGGTGCTGCATTCTGCCGCTCTGCTGCACTTATTGTGAGTACTTCTGACAATTCAGAATCTTATTGCCTTAATAAGCCGGCTGATGTATGAGTAGCTTGATAACTATTTCAGGCAGTATTTTGTTTGCATACTGAACAGCAGTTCTTTTATCTGTTGTACAGTTCTCTTACAAATTGTTTATGAATTGAATAATAGTCTTTTTTTATTTAATTTCTTAACCAGCCAGGCTTATGTCAGTGCTTTTTCGCCATCAAGCTTGTCCTTCCCTATTACCGTGCTCACCTTAGCTGTTGTCTCGAGTCGAGTGGTCCATGTCAAATTTCTTGTATTATCAATGCAATACCTAAAGAGCCTTGTTTCTTTTGCAGTTAATGGCGCTGTTGCTGCTGAGGCATGCATTGTCAATCTCAGACAGCGAAGGAAATGATGATGACGCTTCTACCATGTTCTCAGTGAGTTTTGTCGTCCCTTTATTTGTCCCTTTTTAGAGTAGCAGTCTCCTCGTATTGACTTGAACCTTTGCAGCTGTTTCTGCTGCGAGCTGCTGGATTTCTGCTTCCCTGCTATATTATGGCGTGGATCTTCAGTATTTTGCATCGCCGTCGACAAAGACAGGTATGTTTGATCTGGTTATGAAGACAACATCCTTTGGTCATGAAACACAAAAAAATACACCAGTTACAGTGATTCGTAACATTCACAAGCTAGTAGGGTAGAGAGATTAGTATCGTATGCTCTAGAGCTCCTAGTTCATAGAGGTATATCATTGGTTTCACTCACTGTATCTAACTTTTCATGCTTCCACTACTGGCAGGAAGAGGCTGCATTGGCAGCAGCAGAGGTAGCCTTCATCCTTGAATCGGCACGCGGACGCGCCCTTCAGTTCGCCATTGCTCCAGACTCCCCCGCCACTCCACAGCACGAGCCGTCACCACAATAGCTAACTCCAGTAGTTGCCCACGACTACTGACCACACATTTACTTGCCCGTTGTGTTGTTGTTGAGGCCCAAAATGTACCGACTCACCAAAAGTTAAGCCGGCTTGGCTTTTGCTTCCTGTGGCCAAGTGAAACCTTGTCGGATGCCATTGAGCCAAAAGCTTCTTCTGCACCTTCTATTCATCTTCTTGGGTGTAATGCAAGCATTCGATTTAGTGTAAATTGTTGTTTACTTCGTTGGTGACCTGACTACTTCCGGGAATATGTGTAGTACTTTCTTTTTGTAATGTACAGTCTTTTTCCATGGAACTTATTGTCAATGAACGCATAGCCTGTGATGCAAAAACGTCTATCATTAGGGGCTGCAAGAGCTTTTTTATCTACAAGCTATGCAAAAACGCATAGCTTGTAGATTTCATGGCATAAAAGAAGGCTTTTGTTAAAGAATATCTTGCCAACGGGCGGTGGAAGAGCTCGAAAAATTGTGGCAAGTGGATGGCTATTCATCAATTTAACAAAACTAACACAACCTTTGCTCCTGAGTCCATACGACTCAACAGCATGCTGCATATCACATAGACTTCCTCTGCAGCCGAAAAACAGTGCGTCAGCTGCATGTTGCCTATGTACAGTACATCCCTTTGTCGAAGAACAACAGAGCTTCAACTGCACATCTGACTAAGGATGATCACATAACCTTCTACATCGTCCGTGTTGCCAGTGGGACTTCTCTTCCATAACTAGCCAAAACCCCGCGCGTTGCCGCGGATATCATTACAACATTATGAATTATATGTCCTTGGGTGAATAATGTGGCATCACTACAGTATTAACAGTTCATCACAAATATGAATGATCAAAGCTTGAAAGTATACTACATCATTGATGTGAAGTCAAGTGTCTCAGGAAGAATATATAAGCACTAAATGGGTAAATATGCAAGCCCCAAGTGGGATATCAGGCGAAAACAGCTCGTTGCATGATCAACACCTCTTTTCATTATGACAATGTTCCTATTCAATAATATTAATCAAAATAGTAATAACAATCTCACAAGAACATCGAAATTCCCAATTCTCAACTGTCTCACAAAAACATTATTTATTTGTCCAACGGCCTCACATGGCCAGAAGCTCCAATTTTCTTTGTAAGGCTGCATGATGACTGTCCTCAGGTTTACCTGCTATTCAAATTCTTCAAAGCGCACCCTCATTAGAACACTTAATATTACATAATTGAATTGCATGTAGGTAATCAATAAAATCAACACTTTTGACAGGCTACTAATTGAAAGGGGGGAAATTAGTTACTGATGATTTACTCGCTACCTATTGCAGTTTTGAATGGCAGGTAATGGTGGCTTCTCACTGCTAGTTGACAATGAATGATATTTAATGTGAAATTCGTACTGTGAAGAAAAAATGTGAAATTTGCAAAGAACTCGGCATTCTCTGTCCATGTTTATTTAATGCAAAAGTGAAAAAAAAAAACTCCATGGTTTCTGGTAATAGGAAAGTCTCAACAGCACAAACATACAAATCATAAATAGTAGAAGATTTGATTCGATACACAATGCTTTTGGATACAGTATTTTTTTCTAGTTACAAATAACAACCTTCGAGCATTTGGGGAACAGATCAATCTGTGGTAGACTGGGAATATCTTCTTCACTACTCAGTACATCCCATGATGCATGAATTGCATTTCAGGTTGTATGATCTCTAAAAATAATAATACAGGAGAATATTATGGAACCAAACACATATAATTCCAGTAAAATGTTCATTGGTGCAGATAGTTACAGAAATGTCTATCATGTAAGCATCCTGAAATTATCAAATTCATGTTGTCCAGTAATATATATGCAAAACAAATTGGTTGCAGAAAGTCACAGGTAAATACAATGTCTAACTATATTGGATCTAATAGAGGTATTTGTTTCATCGCACGCCTTGTACCAAGAGAATGTAATCTTACCTGGCACTTTCAAGGAAAGAGGTCCATGCTGGTGTCATTGTTTGCCTCAGTGTTCTCTGCATTAATACATCATAATATCTTAAATAAGGAAGAAGTGCATATGTATCTCATATTCATGGCAGTGAAGAAGGGCCTTAATCTCAATTTGTCCCAAACAACAATGCTTTAAGTTAACAGCTTCAAAACATCATCATATGACAAACATGGGATCATCAAATTAACCTATATATGCATTCAGTTGGAAAAGAACATCACGGCATAGTTCCAGGGCTAATTACTCATTAACGCCCATTCTCAAATGAAAAGAGAGAAAATGAGTTTGTGTAAAACTGCATCTCACCAAAGGCCAGAGTATATGGATGGCTGCATGGTTATTCATTTTTTACCCTACAGCTCCAATGTCTATGGCCAAAGTCACAGCACCCTGTGATTAACAAAAGCTTTCAGATCCTCACAAGAGTTTGTTAATTTTGCCTTTTTTTTTCCTATGTGGATTAATCAGAATAACAGTGCAGGATCAGGTACTGATGCTAAACTAAATCAGATTGATCAGATGTTTTTTTTTTTGGGGTTTAAACACACACCTTATATCAGGGAGTTGGATCCTACCTGGCATTTTGGGTCAATGTTGTCCTTTTTCCTGCATCACTCCTGCAACACTCCCGGCACCCTGAAGTAATTGCCTTTTCAACTGATTGTAGAAGAGCGCCTACCAGGAAAAAAATCAATAAAAAAAAGAGTTAAATTTAGTTATTCAGAAGAGAAGTATAAAGCAGGCAAATTTGAGACATTAGAATCAATCCCACAATTCTCGATGGAATAAAAAGCGTTATTATAAACTGAAAAATCTAAGATGAAGCCTAACATCGAGCTAAACCAAGGAGCTAAACCAGCCACAACCTCCATATTATAATCGTGGCCCTAGATTGTGTTTCATGGGCGAAGGCTGCAAGCAAGGAGATTTCAGGAGTTTTATGTCCATGCGGAAAGGCTGTGTTGGTCACCGGCGCATTGTGAACGGCTGCCTGCCTCGATGAGATGAGCTGCCTGAGCTCATGAGCTGCAAGTTGAGAAGCAGGCTGGCCCCGCATCGAGGGATCCAGGAGGAACGCGGGAGGGAAGAAGAGGGCGGCCGTAGACGGCGGCGCTTCCGGCGCTCGATTCGCTCGGAGGCGACGACCCTGCCCTCCGATCGTGATGCGGGAATCCAATTTCTAGGGATTGAGATGAAGGCGGTGGGATGGGGATCGTGAATCTGGCGGAAAGGACGGCGGCGACGGCGGCATGCCGGCAACCCGTCGGGCGGGAGGAGCGGCTGAGAGGGAGAGTCGGAGAGAGGCAGGAGGCGGCCTTCTGAGCAGGGGCCCGCCTAATCATGAAGCAAACTATTTCAGAAAAATTTGGATCGCGCTTAATAATCACGATTCAAATATTTACACAAAACCTTTTGATTTGGATCGCAATTAATAGTAACAATTCAAACCAGAGTCTAATGTGTAAATAGTTGGATCGCGATTATTAATCACGATTCAAATCAGGAGTTACGTGCAAATATCCCAGGCCAGAGACATCGCCGCCGCCGCCGCGTCCGGCGAGCTCGCTCCGCTGCGGCCGCCGCGCCTGGCGCCTGCGGCCGATGCCGACCTCCGCTCACAGAGTAACGCATCCTAGGAGCGCCATCAACCTCCGGCACGCATGTCGGAGGCCGTGAACCGTCGTGGTAGTCCTCAAGCAGGGGCGCTGCCGGCAAAGAGGCCCGGCGGCGGCGGGACCCCACTGGACTTGTCACTAGGTCGGTGAATCGGCCAGCGGAGGCGTGACACGGGATGCGGCCTCCGGCAAGGTTGGTCCGCTGCTCCGGTCAGGGTGGGAAGGAGCCGTCCACAGCTGCCATGGCAGGCGCCTGTTCAGCTTCACCCTGCACAACATTGAAATCGGCTGCGATTGCTCGTTTGGTTTGGTTTGATCCGGCTCAATATAATTTTTAATCTTGCGTTATTTTTGCAGAATGCAGTGAAGGCTGGGAGATGGAACTGCTGAATGAATTGTAGGGTCCTACTCTTGTGTGTCCAAGCCTGAAATCTTGAGTCAGTCATTCTTTTTTAGATAAAGGGAAATTCTATTTCATCAAGCAAATGAAAACATCCCGGTCTCTCCATTTTTCAATAGATTTAACCGTTCATTATTACAAGACGTCACTATGTATAGACTCCGTCTACTCTATAGGACAAATAAAAACTCACCAAACGAGAGGTGTGAAGCTAGTAAATAGTTCATCTTAACCTATAACTAAATTTCCACCCATTTTTGACAAAGATGTCCATTGTGACCACCTCCAAAAGTCGGCATACTTTTAGTATAGTATTTCTTCCCTCCTCCTTCTAAAAAATAGACCATGTTCTCATCCAATACGTACCCCTGTAGATTACCTGCATAGGAGTTAGTATAGCCTTTTTCTCAAATACGACATCATTCCTATTTAACCAAATAGCCCAACAAATAGCACTTATTCCCACAAGTATTAAGCTCCTTTCCTTCGACTTAAACCCTGCAACCCAAGTACTAAACATACTATCAATACTAGTTGGTTGTTTTAAACCAAAGGAAAGTTCAATCAACCTCCAGATAAGTCTAGCAAAATAGCAATCAAAGAAAAGGTGTTGTATAGTCTCTAAATTACTTAAAAAACAACACTTATGATTTCCGTTCCAATTTCTTTTATCTAGATTATCTTTAGTGAGTATCACTCCCTTATGCAAGAACCAAAGAAACACCTTAATCTTCAAAGGTATTTTAATTTTCCACAAGTATCTATTGTTTGCTACAAAACTTGTATCTAAGATTGCTTCATACATTGATTGAACCGTGAACTTGCCATTATGTACTAATGACCATTTGAAGCTATCTGGTTCATCTCTTAGCTGTATGTTAAGCAACTTATCTACAAGAGAATGCCAGGCTACAAGTTTGTCTCCTACTAAAGCCCTTCTAAAAGAAACATTTAAAGGAGTCGAGCCTAAAACATTAGATACAGTGTCATGTTTTTTCCTGACAATATTATACAGAATAGGAAAATCATCCCTTAAAGTATTATTACCTAGCCATTTATCCTCCCAGAACCTAGTATGGGTGCCATCCTTTACAACAAAAGTGCCATATTGTAAAAACTGATCTTTGATACCCATCAGTCCTAACCAAAAATGAGAATCGCCAGGTTTCGCTTGTACTTGGGATAAAGTCTTACTATTCAGATATTTATTTTTTAACATTTGTTGCCATAAACCATCCTCATTCAGTAGTTTGTATAACCATTTACTTAGCAAGCATTTATTTTGTACTTCAAGATCCAAGATTCCCAGCCCCCCTTAGTCTTTCGGCCTACAGATAATGTCCCATCTTGCGAGTCTATATTTCTTTTTTGTGTTCATCACTTTGCCAGAAGAATCTGGATCTGTAATAATCCAGTTTCTTAAGTACACCTTTTGGGATTTCAAAGAATGAACACATAAAGAGAGCTAAACTGCTTAAGACTGAATTTATCAACACCAAACGACCACCATAAGATAAATGTTTACCCTTCCAAGTGCTAAGTTTTTTCTCAAATTTATCTTCTATTACTTTCCAATCCTTATTACTTAACCTTTTATGATGCATAGGTATTCCTAGATATCTAAAAGGATATTCACCCATATCGCAACCAAATAATTGTTCATATTCCTCCTGATGGTCTTTCGCTTGTCCATAACAGAATAGCTCACTCTTATGAAAATTGATCTTTAAGCCTGATAACTGCTCAAAAGCACATAAGAGCAATTTCATATTTTTGGCTTGTTCAAGATCATGTTCCATAAAAAGAATAGTATCATCTGCATATTGTAGGATGGAGAGGCCGTCATCAATCAAATGAGGTACTAGGCCTTTGATCTGCCCCTGTTCCTTTGATCTAGCTATTAGTATGGCTAACATATCCACAACTAGATTGAACAAAATCGGAGATAAAGGATCACCCTGCCTTAGTCCTTTTTTTGTTTGAAAAAACCGTCCTACGTCATCATTTACTTTTATTCCCACACTTCCTTTAGATACAAATTTCTCTATCCATGAGCACCATTTACTGGAGAAGCCTTTCATCCTCAAAGTTTGTTGTAAAAATGACCATTTCACTTTGTCATATGCTTTTTCAAAATCAAGCTTTAAAATAACCCTATTCATCTTTTTCCTATGTAGCTCATGTATTGTTTCATGTAAGATAACAACACCTTCCATGATGTTTCTTCCGGGCATGAATGCTGTTTGGGAGGATTTGACTAGATTGTCTGCAACTCTAGAAATCCTATTAATAACCACTTTTGTGAAAATTTTAAAACTCACATCTAGTAGGCAGATAGGTCTAAATTGCTTTATCTGAGTCGCATCCTTTTGTTTTGGCAGCAAGGTAATTATGCCAAAGTTAAGGCTATGTAAAGAAAATGTTCCATTATGAAAATCATGAAACAAAGCCATCAGATCCTCCTTTATCACCTCCCAAAAAGCTTGGTAGAACTCTGCCGGAAAGCCATCTGGTCCTGGTGCTTTGTTATGTTTCATTTGGAATATAGCCTCTTTGACTTCATTTTCTGAGAACATCTCAATTAATTGTTCGTTTTCCTCACTAGAGACCTGAGGAATATCATCTCGGTGTTGTTCTATCAGGCTGAAATCATTACTATCCGAAGGTCCAAAAAGGTCTTGATAGTATTTTATTATATATGATTTCAACTGATCATCACCTCTTATGATTTGATTCCCATCCTCAAGTTGAAAAATTCGTGTTCTCCTATATTTACCATTAGCTATCAACTGAAAATATTTCGTGTTGCTATCTCCCCTCAAAAGTTGTTCTGTTTTCGATCGTTGGTACCACTTTGTTTCTTCCTATCTTAATAATTGAAGAAGCCGTTCCTTTAAACATTGCTTTAAATCTACCTCATGGGGTAGCAACAATGTAGTTTCGGCTCTCTTGTCCAACTTTTCAACTATCTCTAGTATTTCCTGTTTCTCTTTCTTATATGTACCGCTCATATTCTTTGCCCATCCCCGTAAATATTGTGTTAGCCTTCTTATTTTATTTTGCCATATTTGTAAAGCAGAGTTTCCTCTCTTCTCATTTTGCCATACATTCTTTACTAGATCATAGAATCCATCCCGCAAGAGCCAGCCAAGTTCAAATTTGAACATATGCTTTGAACTATGAGCAGGGGACCCGTATCTAGAAGTAAAGGTGTATGGTCAGATATCTCTCTTGTCATAGCTTCCACTGTTACTTTTGGATATTTGAACTCCCAGTCCGTACTTACAAGACATCGATCCAACTTTTCAAAGGTAGGTACTGGCAAGTTATTTGCCCAAGTATACTGCCTTCCAACTAGATCGATTTCACGTAAGTCTAATCCATTAATAACAGCGTTAAATAAAAATGGCCAACGATCATCATATTGATCATTATTTTTCTCACTTGGGTTCCTTATTATATTAAAATCTCCTCCCACTAAAATTGGTAAAGATTCAATTCGACAAGTGTGCACAAGTTCAGTAAGAAACATTTCCTTGTACTCGTTTTGTGCTGCACCATACACTGCAATAAGGACCCACTCAAAGCCATCTTCTTTATTTTTAAGCTTAAACTTTATAGAAAAGTTGCCGTGTGTTATTTCAGCAATGTCAAAAGAATCTAGGTTTACACCCACTAATATTCCACCTGACCTGCCTCTAGGTGATGTCCAACTCCATAAGAAATTTTTTCCTCCACAAAAATGTTTAAGTTCAGCTTCTGTAAAATCATCTCTTCTAGTTTCTAAAAGAGCTATGAAATCCAGATGCTGTTCATGAGAGGTGTCTGCTAGAAATAAGGATTTAGCCAAGTCACGAAGACCTCTGCTGTTCCAGAAAACACCTTTCATTTAGACTTCTTTTTTACCGATAATTTTCTTTTCCCTTTTTTCTGAGAACTGGATTTCTTTTTCCTGGGAACAGCTTTAAAGTCACTCAAAGAGGGACTACTGTTTTCTCCCATGTTCTCTTCTGTAAGTTCCCCACACAAATTATCAAGAGTGAGATAATTTAAGCCGTCATCACTTTCACTATCATCATCACTATGTTCTATTTCATTTACCATTTCAATCTTACTTTTCGGCACAACCGTCATCCTGTCTATCTCTAAACTTTAGTCATTCTGAACTTTCTATTTCTCATAAACACATTCCTGGCAGCATTCTTCAGAAAACAAAGCACAGGTTTTGTATGTAAAGGGGGACAACCTGGAAACTACAGGATTCTGTTTTCTAACTATAGCGGGTAGCGTCAGTAAGCTAAGCATAGATGAACTGTGCAGTTGTAAAACTGAGAGTCAGATGGCACATCAAGGCGCATTTGCAATAGCAGAGCACATAACTGGCATCTTGTTAGTGTTATGCCCCATATCTTTTTGGTGCATACATTTTTGTCCAGTTCTCTTGTGGACTGAAGGAGAAGAGAAGGATTTGCACTGTAGCACACATTAGGAGGACACTTAATTTGAGCCCCATTGCTGTTGTAGATCAGCTGGCTATTAGTTCATCTCATAGCCAGATAATAGTAGCTCATTTGAGAAGAGGAATTGAAGGGCCCGAATGATAATTGATGAAAGGAACACCAAAAAGTTGGTCAGGTAGTTACTCTGATTCTATGAGGGAAGTTAAAATTTTTAAATATGCTTAAATGGCACCCACGAGCGACAAAATCACAACCATATTTTCGAGCTGAGTGTTCCTGAATGAACTATCGATGCTACATAGAACTAATGTTATTGTCTTCTGATAATTACTTATTGTGGCGGATGCTATCTTGTACAGGCATCTTTGGTAGGACCATATTTTGTGCCCTTCCTGTTTCTCATGGGATGGACAGTGATTGGCAATTGTTCACGGAGTTTGTCTTGGTTAGTGAGCACTCGATTTACCTATCTTGCCTTCGGTGCTTCTCGATTTATAGACCGAATCCTGCAATTTTTCACCACGTTTGTTGACACTGAACATACTGCTGCTTCTCTGGCGACCCAGCCTGCGCGCATTCTCGTCATTTCCCTCTTCTATACGGAGCGGAGGCGCTTGGGTGCTGTACGCTTTCTCTGCATTCTTCTTCGTCTCCAAATTTGCAGCAGCCATGCCCGGCCGCGTGAGGTCGAGCGCGGCGGCGGCTCGATCTGCGGTGGAATCCGCCCTCTGGTTCCTGCTCCGGGAGTCAAGAAGGGTTGCGGAAGGCTTGAGCCGCAGATTAAGGGGGAGACAGACGCGACGGGGCGGGCAGCGCGACTCCGGCGGGGAGGCGGCGGGCCGGCGGGAGGAGCAAAGCCGTTGAAACCAGGGGGCTATTTGCATAAATTGATTTGGATGGCGATCAATAGTCGCGATCCAAACCGGGGGCTTTCTGCAAACATCGCGATCTGAACTGGGGAGTTCTTCGCAAATATCCCGGGCCGGCGACGATCCCGCCGCTGCTGACGGCCGGCCTAGCGCGGCTCCGGTTACGCGCTATCGCAGGAGCGTCTTCGTCCTCATCGGGCTCGAACGGCCGAGGCGTTGAACGGCGGTGGTGGTCCGCAAGAAAGCAGAGGCGGCAGGTGCTTTTTCGCTTTGCCGGCGAGGAGGGGCTGCGGCTCCGATGCAACCGTTCATCCTGGAATGGATTCTGGGAGTTCTGGAATGGCACCGTACGTCGCCGGCGGTCATCCGTAACCTCCTGCTCAAACGACTGACGAGGTTGTGTTATATTTGATCCTGTGTCCTGGTTCAGCGTTTGGCTTTTAGCAGCTAGCCCAACTTTTATTTTCTGCTTTGTTCACTGCGTTTCGCAGTTCTGTTTGTGTACCTGAACTATGGCCCTGTTTATTTCATTTAGTCTTAAAGTTTAGTTTAAAAAATTTTATTATTTAAAAGTATTAAATAAAGTTTAATTACAAAAAGTTTTTACAGATAGATGCTAATTTACGAGACGAATATAACGAGTCTAATTAAACTATGTTTTACTATAATGACGCTACCGTAACCATTGTTTAATCACAGTTTAATTACCCTCATTAGATTCGTCTCGCAAAGTAGTCCAGATTTTTGCAAAAAATTTTATAATTACACTTTATTTAATACCTTTAAATAATAAAAATTTTAGAATAAACTTTAGTCCTAAACTTAAAGTAGCCCAGGTTTCAATAAAGCGGGGGTGCGACCCTTTTGTCTAAAAAAAAACGACTGACGAGGAAACGGCCGGCCGTGCCTAGCTCTGAGAGTTCTGCCACCGAAACAAAATGGTAGAGTATGGCTTCGATCACTCCGTCATGGATCCAGCACTGAAAGTTCTGAATTTTTCTGTTTGCTCACAGTATACACGTCTGATTGACTCCCAATTGCATCTTGACAGTGTGAATGAAATAAAGAAATGGCAATTGGCAAGCATGCGCAAGTTGCAATTCGATCCAAGGGAGTAATCATGTCCGGCTGCGGAACTGCAAGGAGTACAAAACACTTCTTTCAAATTGCTGATGCAAGGGGGTAATCATGTGCCATTGATTTTCCTTTTGATGTTACATCAGCAGAACCACCGTGTGTTCTGTTTATCGTCTCAGGGATTCTGTTTTTTTTTCTTCGAAAAACCAGTCTCAGTCAAGTGAACTTAGGTGAAAATTTGTTCTTTCATCTTTCTGTAAACTGGCAGGGAGGGAGGGTAATTTCTAGAGTTGTAATGTGTAATGCAGTTTTGTAATTACATATGGAGGTAAAGTTACCACATACGAAGGGAAAGTCACCATACTTGATCCATTCAATCAACTAAACATAAACTTGTACCATTCTGAACCATTCCATACAGTCAACCAAACAAAATCATGAATAATCTCGTTCAGACAACCAAACACCTTATTTGAACCATCTTATACAGGATCATCTCATACATTAAATCATCCTATACAGGATGGAACTGGTACAAGACCTTATTTATTCAATCGAACCGAATGTCTTTTACCGTCGTTACGGTCACCCTCAGAACCTCTATATGCATGTCAGTGAGAGAATGCCCCCGGCACTTTCAGAAACCTAAACACCATCGAACCACTCAACCACACAACCATCTCACCATTGCATTCCGCCACCGTAACAGGCCACGACAATGGCGTGTAGTTATAGTTTCCGATTTCCTTTCCAAACGAAAGAAAATTATGCCCCATATAAATGGAGTTCAAATGGGTAGGAACATTGAAGCACCCCTGTCGTAGCTCAAGGCCCATAATATTGTTCCGTAGCTTACCTAACAAACATTAGGCCTTCCACAGTGTGCTCCGCTCCAGGAAAAAAATTCGGGGCCCACAAGTGTAAACGGGCACCGCTCTTGCTGGAGCACAATGTGAGGCTTTGATTAGTTAGACCCACCAATCAATTGAAAAATGAAAGAAAGACGTGCATGCGGTGCTGGTTTGTCCCACTCGTTTCTAGCGACACAGGCACCCGAGCATTCGTTCCAGACAGAAAATAATATTTTAAGAGTTGGCACCGGTTCCTGCATAGGAATCGTTCTCCATTTTTCGGCATCGGCTACGAATGGGAACCGGACTGCACAATGTCTGGAGCGGTTCCTAAAACTGGAAAGATGATTTCTGGCACCGGTTCAACAGTATACAATCTAAAATTAAAATACTATAACTATTACTCTTAATCCATCCGTAGCTTCAGACTCGTGAATTTCTAGAGCTAGCTAAGCAGCTCCAAGAGTTTGTCAGTTTTCTTGAGCTGGAACATTGCGGAACGAAATCTTACCGCCCAATGTCTACTGGAATCACGCGACAGGAGAGCATGCCATGTGCTATCTTACGCGTGACAGCCATAGATATATAGGTACTGGTAGTATATATCTAGCCAAAGTGATATCTAATGTACCCACTTATCAAAGAAAACAAAAGAAAAAAAAGAGAGAAGTCATATGCACATTGGTTGATCTGAAAGTCCTAACGAAATGCCTCGATCTGATCACTTCAAGAAAGAAATGGAACCTAATGTATTTGGATCGCTCGTGCCAAAGTGATATATAATGTACAAGTGTTTTGTTGCTTAAATTATTTTAGGATGACAATGCACACTGTCTAGCTAACCATACTTTTATCGGAACCTTAATACAGTTTTTTGGCAGTACATTTCGATCACGGGATCGATGAAGAAGGAGCAGCTAACTCGATGGCGCACATGACATGCTCTGGTGTGCTGCACGGGCAGGGTACGGAGCTGTACTCGCCTAGCACACCACGTGCCCTCCGACGTGTAACAGTGCCCCAGGTCCTAGATTATCCTTAGCCGGAGCTTTAATTTACCCAGACTGATTGAGCACAGAGTCGTAATGAAATGTGTCGATCGCATCGATTCACGTGGCAGCAGGCAGCTAGTCAACGGGCTGGCACGCCGTCGATCGAACAAGACGGTAACACTCACCCGGGAGACGGAGCCGGTGCTCGGACCGCGCGCGCCACACGGATCCGGATCTCGCCTGGGCGTCGAGCACGCTGCACGTTTCCCGCCGCGTGCCGCACGCGCGACGCAGGCGCCGCCACGTCACCGCGCGGCATCGCCGCCGTCCGCTGGTCCGCGTGGGCATCACATCGCAGCCGTCCGCTGGTCCGCGTGGGCATCACATCGCAGCCGTCGGCTGCAGCTAACCCCGTGCGCGCGCAGTCGTCTTGTGCATCATCACACCCTCGGAGGAAGGAAGGAATCGTGGCGTCGTTTGCTCCTGGGATTGCGGGAGGAAGAAGAGGCAGCCACGGGGCCCACATGGAGGTGTGACGTGTGACGGCACTTTGACAGTTTGGCCCCTCTCCGTACTCGAAAGGACCACGAGGGGGCTGAACCGGTGGCGAGGAAGCAGCGAAATGTCGGGGGCGCGGTACACGGCTGTCGCGTCCACGCTTGTCTCAATCGAAATGTTGAAAGCGTATGAATCGTAAGAGTGGTCCAAGGCGTCCACAAATATGGACAGCAAGTTATTAAAATGCTATTTCTTGGAGCCTTTTCTACTTGATACAGTTGTAGTATCTAGTCATGTACCAATGCATTCACTCATATCATACCATAAACTACACTCAAAATCGAAGATTGTGTGTCCCTCCAAAAGTCACTATAATCCATCAGCAAGTTTATTTTTGGCCACCCAGGTGAGGACCCAATTCCGATCCCAGGTCAAATCTAGGTGGCCGAGCTCACACCTTGGGGCGCAAGCCAATACAAAAACATAAGCTAGTCCTCGTAAAATGCTGGTTCATGGCTCTCGAAATGTCATGCGCCGGCCACAAAAATACACGCTTTCACAAAAGCCCAAGCACTGTATTTGTCCACGTACTTGTTATGGCATAAAGTTCACTTTCAATAAAAGATGTGGCTTCTCCTCTTTCATATGTCAGTCTCTGATACAGACATGTCAGTATAATCTAACAATCCTGGCCATGCACTTTTGTTTCACCACCAATTGCATTCTCACGTTATAATATCCGCTGTGCACTTTTATTTCACCACATCTCTCTCTCTCTCTGTCTCGGCATGACGTCGATCAACCTCAAATTTGGCGGTAACATTGCATTCACATGCTACGACAATCAAAACGGACTTATCATTGAAATTGAGCTAGTAGAGACCGGACAATTTGACTCAACTAACAATCCTTGTCACTTCACCTCCTCTCCTCCCTTTACTCGTTTATTATTTTAGGATTCCCACAAACAACTTTTCTGTTACTTTGATGAAGCAAAAAATGGTAACTTTTTGTTATACCGGATTTTATTTTAGGAAGTTTAGGCGGCCAGAGATGATATATAAATAAATGCAAATAATAAAACACTATTGAAAATAGATATGAAAATAAATTCAGTTTTTTCTCATCGGCTTATGTTTTTCTGTTTTAGTCAAGAGTCGTCCACAACCATTTGTTTTTCCTACAAGCTACGAGTCTATTTCTGTTATCATCACAAAATATGTCCAATCTTGTATATATGATAGCAATATTGATTCATCCTAACATCGAAGTTAATTTGTTATTATTCCCCAACTCACTAGTTCAAGACGGGCAACGCCTGAGCCATGATGACTCAGAGACTATTTCAGTAGTGTCGCCTCCCTTATGCACGCCTTTGTAAGTTCACCAGCTATCCAATCCTTGTACCTCTTTACACAACCTTGTTGATTCCAATAGAAGTGCCACGTATTCATAGAAAGGGGACGAGACTACGTAGGCATAATCCTCACCAAGCTACTTTTTTCTTTTTGAGGTTTAAACTACATTTCAAAGACTTCCATTTTGAATTGTCAGTTCGTAACTGATACTGGTATTTTCTGTTTCGACGATATTGTTTTCGAATTTTCCATGTATCAAGGCTGTGTTCGTTTGATCGTTTCTGAACAACTTTGTTTTCAAGTTTATTTCCAAAGAAACTTGTGAAAGTCAAGTGGCTGAAGCCTAACACTTGCCGAACCGTTTCCATCATCCCAACAATTCGCCGAATGCCAGTGCAAATACTGCAAAAACTAGTGGTTTCAATATTAAAAGCCACCGGCCCCACTAGCCTGCCGGTGGGCCAGCCACTCGCACCCACGGCGCCAAAGCCAACCGAACCGACCGACCGACCCAGCTCCCCTGCAACCGCACCTCCTCCTCCCCCGCGGTATCCCAACCCGTCCGTGTCCTCTGGTCTCCTCCTCCTCCCCATTCCTTCGCCGCCGGCTGCAGGAGGGGGTCCGGCTCCTCCCTCCCCCTCCTCCAATTCTCCATAAAACCCAACCGCTCCCCCAACCCACTCCACACCCGCACAACCGCCGCAACTCCTCTTCGAATCCTCCTCCGCGCTCGATCCCCAACCCACTCCGCCCGCCCGGCCGCAATGGCGTCCTCCTCCGCCGCCGCCCCCGCGTCGCTGGGCCTGGGCCTGGGCGCCATCGGCCGCGCCCTCCTCCTCCCGGCGGAGGACGACGCCTCCGCGCCGCCCGCCCCGCCGCTGCCCGGTCTCATGCGCCTCCGCTGCGCCGTCCAGCACTACGACTGGGGCCGCCGCGGCGCCGACTCCCTCGTCGCCCGCCTCGCCGCCGCCGGCGAAGACGGCGCCGTCCCCTGCGACGAGTCCCGGCCCTGCGCCGAGCTGTGGATGGGCACGCACCCGTCCGCGCCGTCCTCGCTCGCCCCCGACGTCTCCCTCCGCGACTGGGTCGCGCGCAACCCCGCCGCGCTCGGCCGCGCCGTCGCCGCGCGATGGGGCGGCGACCTCCCGTTCCTCTTCAAGGTGCGGCCGGCTACCCTGTTCCTCTCGCATTCGCGTCTCTCGCGCATACACACATTTATGAACAAAAAAAAAAATTCATCCTTTTTCTGAGCGTTCTCGTCTTCTGACGCGCCGGCGCGCATGGCATGCAGGTGCTGTCGGTGGCGAAGGCGCTGTCGATCCAGGCGCACCCGGACCGGGACCTCGCGCGGGCGCTGCACGCCCTCCGCCCCGCCGCCTACCGCGACGCCAACCACAAGCCCGAGATGGCCGTCGCCGTCACCGAGTTCACCGCCCTCTGCGGCTTCGCCGGCACGCAGGTACACGCTCCTCCCTCGCCTCCTTTGCGTGCGCCCGTGCGTTCGTGCGCGCGACGCGACGCAACCCGACGTGCGTTTCATTATTCGTCTTGGCTCTCCCGCGATCCGTGGCGGGGGGTTGACTTGGGCATTTGGAGGATGCCATCAGCTGACGCCCGGCTGTTAAATTCGTTATTGATTTGGCAAGTACGGGCGTGTTAGTTGTTGCCTTGTTTATTCGACGTGGCAGCGGGATTCCATGGATGATTCCTGCTAGTACTAGCAAGGTTGGTGAGTGGTGTTGAGTCAGTGACGTCAAGCCGGGATCCGGCTGCTGATGGATTTGGTAATAATTAGTCGCATCGCATTCCTAACAGTAAACGAAAGCTACTTGCTCACCACTTCTAGCAGCCTAGTGGTGGTGGAGACTGGAGTTGTTGTTTATGAACAAATCTTTTAGAGGCAACTGTTCATAAACAATTGATTGGGTCTCAATAATGGTTATATATAATTTCGTGTTTTCTTCTGAACCTGTCAGGAGAAGAGTTCTTTTATGTGGATGTGAATCTGCGTCAGAATAGGAGTTCTTTTAGGCGATGTGGATCTGTGTAAGACCAAGAGGTTAGAAAAATCAGATATGCACATGCTGGTAAAGCGCACGCCTTTCGTTGAGGCTCTGCGTGGTCCTTTGCTCCACGAGGACAGGACTGATGCTGTCCACTAAGCTGTTATGGATATACCGGTGGCCTATGGTATCCTTGCTGCTGGTCCACAAGCATGTTCAAATCATTCAAAAATGGGCTTGGAAATGCTTGATGTTTATGTAGGTGGCAGACATTGTTTTGATAGCGAGAGCCACAGTATGCAGTCATCGTAGTTTTGTGTTTGTCACAAACTGAAATTCCTAAGGCACAATGAATAACTGAATGTGCATTCAAGAAAAATATATGAACAAACAAGAGTTTGGGGGTAACCAGTCAGTTTCACTGCAGTGCTGTGACTTATTTACATTTCCAAGCATAATGTACTAATCTATGTGTACCGTGGTACAGGAGCTCAAGGAAGTTTTGAGGACTGTACCTGAGGTTCTTGAGTTAGTTGGCAAAGACGAAGCTGCCAAGCTCATGAGTGTCAAAGAGCAGAATGAAGGAATTGGAGTCAGGCCATATCTGCAATCAGCTTTCACCAATTTAATGATAGCGAATGAAGAAGCGGTTTCTGAAGCAATTTCAAAACTTAAGGGTCGCTTGGATGGCGAGAGTAAGGTAAAAATATTTGAATAGTTGTAGAAAATTTATGTTATCTGAATTACTTGTAATTTGTGTCAGCTTGGAGGTTGATTGCAGTGCCTCCCTTTCTTAATGCTTTACATCTATCCATTTTTGCTTTTGATCCATCTTACTTCCTTTATAAATTATTATGGGGGTGGAAGCAAATTTTCGGAAACCATATTTATGAGCTGCCTAGATGGCGGAGTATATGTGCTGGAGTTGTTCAAATCATTAATGGTTATAAGATACCAACGTAGCAAAAAGAGATATTTCTGCTTAATGAATCCAAATACTAGCTGTTGTTTTTTTTTTTGGCTGTACTGGGCACCAACAACATGTTTATTGGATTACCGTCGTACTTCAAGTTACTTATTAATTAGAAACTGGTTCAGCTATTCTTTGTACACTAATGAGTTTCTCCTGTATTTCGTATAACAAGTTACTTATTAATTAGAAACTGGTTCAGCTATTCTTTGTACACTGATGAGTTTCTCCTGTATTTAGTATAATCGTTTTTTGTATGCATGGAGCAACTGCAGGAAAATAGAAACCAGTGGAAGTAGATAACTCCATTTTAACGAAAGAAGTAGATCATACCTTTCTTCTGTTGTTGTCTTCATTCTTTTTCGAAACACCCGATTCATTTATGCTGTTGCCTTCTTGATGTTGTGTGTCCTCATCTCGATAGCGTGATGGCAGATATGCATGAAAACAAAAAATGGATCACAGCTGTTACTGAAGAAATAGTTCATTAATATGTTTGGCTAGATTAATTCTCCATAACTGTTTGTGTGATACTATTTTCCTGCATTCAGGTTAGAGCCTTAACAAAGAAAGAGAAATTGGTTTTGTCATTGGAGAAGCAGTACCCAGGAGATGTTGGTGTTCTGGCAGCGTTTTTCTTTAATTATGTCAAGCTCAATCCCGGCGAAGCGCTTTACATTGGTGCCAATGAACCTCATGCCTACCTATCAGGAGAGTGCATTGAATGTATGGCCACTTCTGACAATGTTGTTCGTGCTGGACTGACACCTAAATACAGAGATGTGCATACTCTTTGCTCAATGCTAACATATAACCAGGTTTGTTTTACTTGTTCAATTTTCTTCTCATTCCCCAACTAAAAGAACTACCTTTTTATAGTCTCCCATTCTTAAGGCATGCAAATTGTTTAGGGTCATCTGTTGAAAACATGGAATGCTAGCATCTGGTATTTTTCATTGATGAGATTAACTCTGTTTGGTTAGGCAGTATTCTGCAAATTCTTGTTCACTTTAGCGATGGCAGATGATTCCTCAAAACATGTTGAATTTGATTACATAACCCAATGAATAATTTTAATTTCACACGTACCTTAAATATCTTCCCCTGAGCATCACTCCACATGCCTAAAGTAGTAAACTTTTGATCTTCTACATGCAGATGTTCCCTGAAATTCTGAAAGGAGTACCTGTACAGCCATATGTGACACGCTACATACCCCAAACCGACGAGTTTGAAGTAGACCACTACTTGCTACCAGCAGGCAAATCAGTTACTATGTCCCCAGTGCCTGGGCCATCCATCTTCCTTGTCATGACAGGCGAAGGTGAGATCAAGGCAGGTTCCGTGCCTGACGAAGCAAAGCTGAAGGAAGGCAATATTTTCTTCGTCCCAGCATACACAGAGGTCAAACTCCAGGCTTCTGGTCCTGGGCGCATGCAGTTGTACAGGGCTGGGGTGAACAGTGAATTCCTAAGTTAGACGGACTTCCATCTAGGATTGTCATAAGAGTAATTGGCAATTGCTGTAGGTTAGATGCTATGTACGGAGAAATTTGCAATACTTGTTAGTTTAGGTGAGTTATCATAGTGTATAGGGAAAGTGCGTAACAGATTCATCTCTTCATATTTTAATCCTGTTTATTTTTCTGAAGTATTTTGCATGTACAAGTTCAACAAGCCGGTCCGGATTGAATAGATCTGTAGTTTCAAGTTGAATCAATCCTTGGACTGCTTCAAAGCATCATTCTCATGTACTATTAATGTCTGGAAATGGAAAATAATCCTCGAGCTGCGCAGTGTTATGTTCAATACTAGAAATGTATGATGAACAACCCTGGAACATGCTTCTTTTATCATTGAAAACTCTGTCGCTGGGAATATGGCATTTACATGCAGAGCCTTTTGTTTGGCACATGAGCTTATTACTGAAATGAAGCGCAAGAGCTGCTTTCGCCGTTCTGTTTACATAGCCATAGGACACATGCACGTTTCATGACTTGAAAACAGGAAACACATGCTAAACAGAGTGATTATAAGGGACTGGTAGGCCAAAATAGGAGCCATTCGATCCTCCAGAGCCTACTCTATGTTTACTCCTAACAATCTTGAGAGTGAACATTTCATAGATGCACCTCCATTTTTCAACCAAGAAATCCACTAGTTGCAGTTTGTAAAAAAAAAAAAGAAAAGAAAGAAAAAAAAAAGAATTAGAGATGTTGGCGAAAGCTGAATGGCAACCTTGTCTTCTATACACCCGGTTGAGTCTATGGATACCAGATGGTGCTCTCATTTAGTACTATAAAACAAAGCCTCCGCAGACGATTCCCTGAACACTGATGTTGAAACTGTCCTTTTGCGGGAGAAAAAACAAAAGCCACACCAGATGAAAAATCATACTACCAATATGCAGGAGAAAATGTTTTGCGATTAAATTCCTTTGTAACATGGATGTCAGATATCTTATTAACATTTTTGCGATTGCAGAGATCCCTCGTCGGGTCTGTGAAGCTTGTGTCCGTTTAACATAGTGCTAACTGCTAAAGAACAGAGCATGGAAATAGTAAGAAACTGTGTGATTGACTTTTAATGGTTACTTCTTGTAGGCATTTCGAGCAGTTGTAGTACGCCTCCATCTTTCTCTAATTTTTGGATATATTTGGCATTAATTTCTTACAATGACCCGGCGGTACGTATATCGAGATTGTGTTTTAGGAAGAGGCGAACCAATAGAATGGAGACATAATTTTTTTTTTTTTTTTTTTTTTTGGAGATAGGTGGGTGTTAGCTGTGTGCACTGCATGCCGCACACTTCGCCACCAGCACACGAGCTTCCTCGTGCTCTGCGTGCGCCGTTACTTTATGTGTCTTGTGGGCACGAATGGAGACATAATTTGTTCTGCGAGTCACACAAGTGCAATTCGATGGACCGCAAACATGAGCATGCAAATAAGCACTGCCACGACCTTAAGTTTGTTACAACTTTTTCTTCAAAAGAGAAGAAGAAAGTGAAAACTTGTACGGGTATGTGCTCCATCCGACATTTCCTATGATCCTTGGACTCCTTCCATGACACTCTACAATGCTCTGTCAGGTATGCCAATAAAGATTGAAAAAGAAATGATTGTGAACGGTTGGTTAGATAAATATGAACGCTGCCACGGCCTTCATTTGAATCAACCATATATTCCCAAGAGGAGACGAAAAAGTTGAGCTTGTCTGGTACGAGTATGAAAAATTAAATGGAAGAACTAGTATTCAACAGTTCCTTCGATCCTTGTACTCCTTCAGAAACCGCCATACAATGATTTGTCTGGTACCACACAATCTTATTTAGTTGTATAAACTTGAAAGACTGAAAAAAAGGATCTTTGAATAGTCCAGGGGAAACCTTGCTTTCAATGCCGGCAGCGACGACGCCCTGGTGCGTGGTTTATCTCGTTGGAGACGTTGCCGAGGTGCTCCTGTCCCAGCCCCTCCTTAGAGAGTTCTTGGGGGTAACCTCAAACCTAGCTTGCTAGGTTGGGTGACGACGGCGCCGTGATCGTCGAATCCTTCTTGAAGGCGTCATCTTAGAGCTACTCTTCACTGCTCTTGATGCATCAGATTCGATATCTTTGGTTGTTTGGAGGCAATGATGACCCTCTTGGGGAAGTTGGAGCGTCCTCATGGCAGTAGCAACATCGGCGTCACGGGATGAGGCTCTTGTGTCGTGAGGCTTCTTTTCAATTGAGGATCTCATCAGGTTGTTGTCCTTGGGAAGTCGGAGTTGCTCGATCGTGAGTGCGATGAGCTTGGCAACGATGACACAAGTGGAGATGGTTTGATGGATGGTGCAATTGATTTGGAGCATGAGCGAGGTAAAGGCTGATGTCTATCATTGTGAAGTCGGAGTTGCGTTTGGAGGGGTGGCAACATGACATGTGACAGACTCCATCCCTTGTTGTGGTTTTTTTTTTCCCTCTTTGTAGCGTAGTTTTTCTTTTTACACTTGTACGGTTTGGCCTCGTTTCCCTTAATATGAGGCACCTTCTTCTTATTGATATATGCCGGGTCACAAAGTGATTCCGGGTCTTTCAAAAAAAAAAAAATAGTCCTGGCTGAAGAAATGCATGATGGGTTACCAGAAAACAGATGACCAATGCGGCATGCATTTGATGAACTTATTAAATGTCGAATAGTGTTGCCCTAAAAAAATATCGAATATTGTTATTCCTCACGAAATTCAAGCACGGAAGAAATTTATCATAATGGAATATCTCCTTTCCTTATGCTCAATTTGCATAGAAGAAATTCAAGCACTTTTTGTACGCATCTGACACCAGGAAATGCAATCGTGGCATGGTTTTTCTTTGTCGAAAAAGTTATGCTCAAGAAGATGATGGTCGGCTGTTCTATTTATATAATATTGGGCCGGACCAACGTAGTTGACTATATGGGCTATTTGCTTTATAGGAAGATTGCCATTGACACGGCGCTGGCCCAACACAAAATGGGCCCCTGGCATAGCGGGGAATGCAGCCCGGAGTCACCGGACCGGTGTGACGGGGTGAATCCGGCGGGCTACAATTAACCTTTGTTAGAACAGTGTTTGAAATTCGTGCAACGGCTGAGATTCGCGCGGGTGAAAAAGGGGAGGGCTGAGAGGATGCCACGTGTCGCATTCTGATTGGGGCGGGTTGAGAGGCGGAGAAAAAGAAACGAATTTCAAACTTTAAACGCATTTTTCTCCTAAACCGTAAGTCCGTTTTCGAATCCGTTTGAACCTACGTGTTTGTTACAATTAAATCTACAAAATGAGATCCAATAAGAATATTTTTTGAATTTTTTAAAATTTAAAATTTTTGTCAACATTTTAAATGTACTATGTCAACATTTTATTTGCACTATATCAACTTTTTTTTGCACTATGTCAACATTTTTTCAAAAAATGTTAATTTCATTTTAAAAATGTTGAAATAGAACTTCAAAAATATTGATTCTTCTATTTTAAAATGTTAACATTTTAACTTGGGCTGGGCTGTCTAGATTTAATGGGTTATTGGGCCGATCTATCAAATGTAAATTGTAAGACGCCTTACATATAGGCAGTTCCGTGTGACGGTGTATCCAATCTCGGAGGTGAATCCTATATGTAGGGCGGGCTACAATTAAGCTTTGTTAGAATAGTGTTTGAGATTCGTGCAACGGCTGAGATTCGCGTGGGTGGAGAAGGGGAGGGCTGAGAGGATGCCACGTGTCGCACTCTGATTGAGGCGGGTTGGGAGGCGGAGAAAAAGAAACGAATTTCAAACTTTAAACGCATTTTTCTTCTAAACCGTAACTCTGTTTTCGAATCCGTTTGAACCTACGTGTTTATTACAATTAATTCTACAAAATGAGATCCAATATGAATATTTTTTGAATTTTTTAAAATTGAAATTTTTTATCAACATTTTGAATGTACTATGTCAACATTTTGTTTGCACTATATCAATATTTTGTTTGCACTATGTCAACATTTTTTCAAAAAATATTGATTTCATTTTAAAAATATTGAAATAGAACTTAAAAATGTTGATTCTTCTATTTCGAAATATTGACACCTTAACTTGGGCTGGACTGTCTAGATTTAATGGGCTATTGAACCGATCTATCAAATGTAAACTGTAGGACTTCCTGCATATAGGCAGTCCCAATCTCGGACACATCAGTACTTTTGCATGTGAGAAAAAGAAACCAATAAAAAAGATCCATGATAAATTATTCCCCACATTAGTGTCTAAAAAAAACATATTCCCCACATTAGTGACAGCTTCCAGGAACGATGGAAATGATGAAAAGTCACATGTTCCTTGCTCCTCTTCGTAATAACAAACTAGTTTTCCTACTGTCTATATATGTTGGCCATCTGCCTATAAATAAGCATTGGGAGCGCCATGTATCCAGCCCAAAATCGGCCACCTAAATTGCATGACAACACCAACCTTTTTAAGTAGGGATTAGGCTAGCCAACAAAGTCATATAGGAGTAGGATGGTGGGGGAAGCTGAAGAGAGGACATGTCGAGACGAAACCAGAACACGGCTATGTAGACGCCATTGACGTCCAACCAAGGTTTTCAAAACCGCCAGAAACCGGTCGGTTTTCGCGAAAACCGGACTTATCGGTCCGGTCCGGTAAGTCCGGTTTACCGATTTTCGAATTTGAAATTTGAAATTTTTTGAAAATTTGAAAAAATTTGAAACAAAAAATATGTAAAAAAACTAGAAGGAATTTGGAGAATATTGGTGGAAACCAATCTCAAAGAATCGTTCATGCAAAAATCATGCAAAAAAATCCAATATTTTAAGCCATTTTTTGTTGATTTTCAATTCTGCGTACAAAATCGAGCAAACCGACCGGTTACCGACAGAAACCGGTCGGTAACCGGTCAAAACCGACCGGTTTCGTCGGTTTCCAATTCGAAAATTCAAATTTGAATTTTCCGTCGATTTTCGGTCGGTTACCGCGAAAATCGCCCAAACCGGGGTTCTCGGCGTCCGGCGGTTTCCTCGGTTCCAACGATATTGCTAACCTTGCATCCAACATAGATAAACTCTGGTTGAACTACTTAAAGAAGTCGGTACTGTTTCCTGTGTCCAGTGAACGACTCCAGCAATGGCATGGCAACCCTCGAGGATGGAGGGCGTAGCTCTCCCGCAATGGGTTGCTCAGTGTACCATGGGAAGTAGCCAAACAGGAGCCTAAATCGAACACAAAGTGTAACAAACGATGCATACTTTATGTTAAAAATATCTCAAATCCTTTTGTTTGTGGGTGAACTCAAATCTTTAAGTGACCGGGATTTTACAGTAATTTTTACAGTAGTACACTTAAATATTTGGGAGTTCACCATGAGTGTACTACGAACAAAAGATGCCATTTTTAACATAAAGCATGCATCGTTAAATAAATTTTAACATAAAGTTCGATCACCCATATTTGGGACTGCTGTAAATTTTAAGTGCAAGAATCTACACTAAAAAATCTCTCAGATTTGAGTGTACTACAGTAGTACACTTAAACATTTTGTTTGTAAGTTTAATAAGTGTACCATGAGAGTTCAAATCAACGGCCACAATTATTTGGGACTATTGTAAAATCTCTCAAATATAAGTTTTTTTTTGTAGTTTTAGTTAAAGTAAAAAATGTTAACTTATACTGTCAATAACTAAAATGATGTTAGCTTTGAATCAGGAAACAAAAAACGATAATATATCCAACTCTAATCATTTTGAATTTATTTTCATAAACATAATAGTCAAAGTTAAGAAAAAAATGGCTTTAAGAGAACCTTAAAATCCGTATATCTGTAGGGAAAGGCAATAGTTCCTAATCAGCCATTACTTTAAGAAAGTAGTAATATTTGAGATGTAAGGAATTCATGGCTTTGGGGTGGTTTGGTCGAGTCAAAATATAGCATGTCAGTCATGTTTTTAGTCTCCAGCTCTGCATGCCGAATCAATGAGTAGCATGGAAAACAGTACAAACTGTATATATAGACACATATGATACCTGTTATTAACTGACAATGAACAGGCAGCACAGATAACTATTAACTCAAAAATGAAGTAGCTGGACAGACAGCAAGGGTTTTGTAGTGATTAATTTGAAATATCTTTTATCAATTTGTATGGAGCACTGAGGCTTGACCGCTTGAGGTCGAAATAAGTGGGGGTTATGCGTAAGGAAAAACAAGTTCAAAGACACCTGCAAGCTTCAGTGACAGATAGGAAAGCAGAGATGGTTGAGATGTTGGAGGAAGCTGAAATAGCCGAGGAAACTATGCTCAATTTGCAGAGCGGAGCAATCGAACAAAACAGGTTCTTCAACGCAAGAATATGCTATGAACAGAACCGTTGCGTTGTTGTCTCGCGTCGGCGCCGTCGGCATCAGGAATACCACAGTCCAAACCCTCCCGAGCATCGCCTGGCACTCCCGCCTTCACGGCAGCGGCATCACTCATCACGCATAGCACCCTCGCCGTGGCGCATTGCCATCACGACGATCCCAATCGCGGCCTTCAAATGTGCAACTAGCTTCTATTGGTTTGGCTGTGCAACCACCAAAATGATAACATATTCAACAAAAACTTGACTTTGGCACCAGTTTTACAACATATTAATAAAAAACTTAACATATACTCTATATTAGTTTGGCTGGAACATTAAATGGGCCGTGCCTAATCGTGCCTGCATCGGGCTTTTGTGGGCTACCTTATGTTCGTGCTATGTCCATACCGCCCATCGTGCCTTGCCCTCATCCCTCACCCTCGTGCCGGCCCAGGCCCAAAAAAGTTCGTGCCGGCCCAGACCCAAAAATGTTTGTGCCGTGTCATGCTTGGGCCGGGCCAAACTTTCTGTGCTTCATGCCTGCCCGTTTAACCCGGCTCGTTTGGCCAGCATTATTTGTTCTTATCCTTTGCATAAAAAGGAATAGAGCTTTTCCTAAAATAGCCACATAGTTTTAAAAAGGCAATATGTCCATTTTACTTCCTCGAACAATTCACTTTGTCTGATTGAACCACCAAACAAAATCATGACTTAAATTACTACCTCACACAATTCATGTCGGTGCAATTTACCCCCTATCATGATTTGTCTTTTTTATTCCTCGGTGTACAAATTGAATTGAAGCTCAAATTTTGTTTGGTGATAATTAACACAACAAACTATGTTTAAATAATTATAACATCAATTCAAAAATAATAATAATTATAACATATTTTTGGATACTATTTACATAGACTAATACAATTTTAAAAAAATGCATACAAACAAATATGCTATAATTATTTTTACATAGTTTATTGTGGGAGCTATCATCATGAAAAATTTTAGCTTCATATTCAATTTGTGCGTCGAGAAACAAAAAATACAAATTGCAATAAAGGCTATTGTACCGGCCTGAATTGTTGGAAGGAGTAAATTGAGCCATGATTTTGTTTAGAAGTTAAGACAGATAAAATGAATTTCTCAGGAGAATAAAATTAACTTTTCTTTCTCAAAAATATGCAGCGACCTTCCTCTACTGACGGCGGCCGTCCCGAGCACATTTTCCAGAGTGCCCGCATGAGATGGTCATCAATTGAAGTCACCCACATTCGCCGCGAACATCTGATTCAATTCGGCTTGGCAGCAGCAGTTTGACATCATAATTTTGTGGGCTGCTGTGAAAGGGGTCTTGGCCTAGCGGTTAAGGCACACAAGTAACATCTTTCAGGTCCTAGGTTCGACTCCTCATAGGAGTGAATTTTTTAGGATTTAACAGTTTTGTTCAGCGGTAAGCAACGTGGCTGTCGACAGCGAGACGCTAGTGGTGACTTCGTCAATTTCGAGGATTTGCCGGCTCAGTATTCGAAGATACTCATAGGGGTAGGGTTTGCGTATGTGCGTTCATAGCGGTGGGTGTACGTGCGTTGTGAGTGTTTGAGTTGTACTGTGTAATCACAAAAGAAAACTTTGTGGGCTGTTTTTTTCCTTTTATTGGGCTGGTAAATCACGGGCTCTTTCTGAGAACAACAATAGATTGGACCCAGCACCAGCCCAACTTTGCAGAAGGCCCCGGCCTCGGCCTGTTAATGGAGGTATCTGGGCTAAGCTGAGGCAGCAAACGGCCCATTATGAGTGATGTATTCCTCCTTTTTTTTTGCGGGTACAGGACACGAGTGATGTATTTGTTTTCTTTCGTAGGATGAATTCTTAATTTCTGACGAGTCAGGGTAATGGGCCAACTTTAGGTGACTGAAAAGCAATAGATGGTTGCACAAACTCCCGTGGTTGGAAACGAATTAATCATTTCAATGCTCTCCGTGTCAAACTTTCAGAGCCAGAAATGTGTGATGAATTAACAGAAAACATGTTGATGCTGTCTTGCGCCTGACAGTAGATATAACCGAATATGTATGTTAAGATTCCCTCCGGAAAAAAAAGGGTTTGCCTCGGAGAAAAGGGATGTGAAGAGAAACTGTAAGCCTAACCCTTCCTCATGCTAAATTTGCCTGACAGAAATAAACTATGGAGCTAGATTGTCTATAAAAAGCAGGACTTTTCAGTCAAATATGAGAAGAGACATCTAACTACTATTTCATATATATGTAAATCAGAGTCAGCAGATCCATTCAGAAAGTAAAACATGAGAGAGAAATATAAGATGTTGGAGGAAGCTGAGGTGTCATTACTTCCAATATGGAAGGCTAGAGCTGTTAGTCAGAGCCTGCAATTAGTTTCGCCAGATGAAACTTTGCTTTCAAACTTTTAGGTAGAGTTAGTCTAATCAATAGAGACATTTAAGATGGAAGAAACTGAAAGAGAAGACACGTCAACTGGAAGCGCATATCGTGTGCCCTGACAATTTGTTTGTCCGGTGTTTTAAAAGGTACTGCATAATTCAGGGTGGCTATGGGAAGCAAAAGCCTAAATGAAAAGCATGCGTTCAGCTTAAGGCCATGGAGCATATATACAAGTTGTATTTAACTGCCAGAACTGTATCTCAGTATCTAAAACAAAACTGTATCTCAGTATGTTATAAGTTTTTTTGAAAAAGAATCACTGGCTCTTGTTACCAGCACGAATCTGCAGCAGACCCCGCCGGGGAGGTATCTGGGCTAAGCGGTGGCAGCGAAAAATGACCCAATACGATAGCTTCAGGACTCTGAAAAATGGTGCCACACTGCAATGCTCAAGAGTGATGGATTAGTTTTGTTTCGTAAGATGAATTCTGAATTTCTGACAATGCAGGGGGTCTGGGCCAACTTTAGGTGATCGAAAAGTAATAGATGGTTGCACACACTCTGGTTGGAAATGCATCAACCATTTGAATGTTTCCCATGCCCAACTTTCAGAACAAGAAATGTGTGATGAACTAGTAGAAAACATGCTGTTGCTGCTTCGCGTCTAACATTAGAGTCAAAATAGTATGCTAGTCATGCTTTTAGTTTGCATGGCAAACCCAAGAGTAGCAGCTTATATATATAGATACCTATTATGGTTTGTTACAAAGTTATATACATTGCATAACTCCAAACGAACTAGAAGAGAATACATAACCCCGGCCGTAGAGCATTCAGGCCTGAGAGCATTCAAAGCAAAGTTCTTTTTGTAATGTTTCCTTGGTGAACCTTTATTTTCCAGTTTGCATGAAGTATGAAGCATTAGGACGAGCCGACGAGGTTGAAATTAGTGGGGTTGTGCACAAGGCAAAACCAGTTTATGAGCTCCAAGCTTGCAAAGATGGATAGGAAAACAGAGATGGTTGAGATGTTGGAGGAAGCTGAAATAGCCGAGGCCACTGTCCTCAAATCAGAGCGCAAAGCCATCGAACCGAGTAGGTTCTTCACCGCAAGCCCACGCGACGAACAAAGTCGCGGCTGTTTTGTCTCGCATCGGCGCCGTGGGCACCGCGGGTAGCACCGTAGACACCACCCGGGCGATCGCGTGGCACGCTCGCCTTCACTGCAGTGGCCCCATGACGGTGTCGTCGTTCAAAGCGCCCTTGCCACAGCGTACTGCTGTCACCGCACACGCCATCGCGGCCTCCGGATGCGCAGCCAGCAGTTACTGGTTTGGCAGTGCTGATTCGGAAGCTGCATGCCCGGCTGTTGAAGAAAATTAGAAACAAACGAGACCACGAACTCGATCGTGCGAGAGGCCATGGCGCGGCGCGCGAAACGAACAGCCTCCTCCCCGGCGGCACCGCTGCGACCTTGTCCAAGAACGCGCGTTCCAGGACGGGGAACGCCGCCGGCGTCGTCGTAGCTTCAAGGCATGGCTTCTGCCCGGCCGCCTCCGAGGTGCAGTGCGGGCGCGGGGACCAGCTGCCCATTTCATTTGCACAAGAGTGACGACTCTGCTCGTGCTTTTACCCTCGGCGGAGACACGTCGTCAACACCTCGCGAGGAAGACGCCACCCAGCGACGCTTAATCGGAGCCGCACAATCTGAATCCAGGGCCGGATCTGGGCCGGGGCAATAGGGGCGACCGCCTAGGGCCCGGCCCAGGTAGGGGCCCCAAAAATCTGTGAACATGTATGCAACTTCAACAATCAGCCTGCCAAGAATTGAGTCGTTTACAATGACGCGGCCTAAATAACAAAACAAGCCCAAGCAAGCCACGGAAGCTAACCAGGCCCAAACAAACCAGGTGGGCCATCGATTGATTGAATGCTGGCCCAATACTACAAGTCCGCATCGCTCTAGTTCAGCTGCCCGACTTCTGCCGATCGTCATTCCCTGCCACGGCCATTCGCCTTCTCCGCGTAAGGAACAACGGGCGATTCTTCTTTTTTGATCATCAAAATTCTTGATTCAGGAGCCGATCATCAATGTTTGAAACCTTTTGCAGATTTTTTTGCCTCCACTAATCCAGGAGCAGTTGTCGGCTTGCCGCAAAGGGGCAGATTCTTTTTTATTTTTCCTGTTGCTGTTTTGGTGATTTGGGACTGAGATAATGCCAGTTAACTAAAGAAAGTTTTAGTGATCTGCTCGTACGTAGATTAATCGTGCATTTATTTCTTTCATCAGTGAACAAGGTTTATATGCAAGTGACGCTGATGGAAGTTCGGTATTTCCTTCATATTCGATGAAATTTGGCTCTATTTTTCTTTAAGAATCTTGATTATAGTATTTTAATTACTTGATGATTAACTATTAGAAATTAATATTATTAGTTTGATTATGTTTTGATGTTTAATTTTCTTGCCATTATCTGCATGTATAGATTCCGAGTGAAGTATAAATCTACATAGCCTTGAGGGCCTCAACATTGTGTTCGCCCCAGGGCCCTGCAAAATATAAAGCCGGCCACCCGATCGCTGTGACCGCGCTGACGTTAACCAGGGGGTGGTCAATGGAAAGCGACCACCGGATCGCTATTTCAAATAACGACCACCCCTGGGCTGGGGTCGCGAGCCTCTGCCCGCCGCGGCTCGCCAGAGCGCCGCCGTGCGCCCGGCCGCCACTAGCTCCCATCCATTTACGGCTGGAGCCACCGCGCATGGGATTCCGTCCGTACACTGCCGTTGTCATCTTCCTGCAGACCTCGAGCGTGCACCTTCCATGGATGTACGACCTCCAATCATCAAGGCGCTTTGAACGCGCGCGCTCGCGGGCGTCGAGTGACGGTGGAGCACGTGGTAACCAGTGAGCGCGCGGTCGCGGGCATTATCCACGGCGGCGGCGCGCGCGTGCCGTTCCGGCCGGCGGCGGAGTCGGCGTGCTTCGTTGCTACTGCTGCTGCGCACCCACGACGCCAACGAGACAGAGCTGTCTTGTCTTCAATTTGTTGGGTCTTTCGAACCCCAAGAATGATCGGCGCCGCGCGCTCACGAAACACACACTGCCACAACAGCGCGACTCAAACTCTTGCTGCAGGTGCTGGAACGTTCTTTGACATGCTTCTCGTCACGCGCAAACAGCATGGCCGCCCAGCGCCGGTATGGGCATCGAGTCCCCAACGTCGAACAGGTTACAGGCGTGTTGCCGATGCAATCGCACTCAGCGCTAGCTCGTGGCGGCGAGACGCTGAAACCAGAAACCCGCACCCGTGTTGTTCAGCATGGCCATATGATCTCAGTCAGCTCGGAGCTGCTCGGCCATCTCAGCGTTGTCCTTCCGAGAAACTCGCTGCCGTTGCCTGTTGGTTGGTTAACGAAATCATCCCTTGCAACGACGCAAGCCCGACTCCTCGTCAATCGCTGTCCTACTTAGTTACTTCGTTCAACGTGTTTCATCAGCAAGGTGGTCATCATCCACCGCCACGTACAAAAGCATGATGCCGTAACCCCGTCGCCTTGCGGCGGTGTGAAAGCCCGACCAAGCCCATAGTAGAATGTGGCCGATAGAAGATGGTGTTCTGGCTGGTTGTAGCCAGCAGAATAGTCCCACACGTTGCTTAGCAAGGTAGAGCATGACCAAGTTAAATACCCAGTCCGAGATGTAGTAGTAACCGGGTTAACCTTTTTACGAGAAGCGAGGACGAAAACGTAAGACTTGCTATTGTAAGGTGAGGCCCGCACTGCAGGCGTAAGCGACATCGTATTCCGGCAAAAAAAAGCATGAGGAAACTTCAGAATGTGCATGGTACACCACAGTCTCTAACTTTTAGGTATGAAGTCCAGGTCCAACCCGTCATAAAGATCTCACAACTTGAGAAAACATCGGTTAATTCAGTGCTGGTCCGGTGATGAACGCCAAAACACAGCAATCTCATTGAACACACTCGTTGCTATAATTTCGTTTTGACATGTCCGTCGCCAGCACCAGCCATCCTCTTTACACGCATACAACACATACTACATACTCATCCTTTACTCGTCTGCTTCTATGCGTGCCCTATAGAATAAACTGATCATCACCATTTATATTCCATATGATTCTTCATCTTTCCCACGCTCACTACAAAGAAATCGGGTTCTTCATCGTCTCGCTTCTTTGCAGCAGCTGTTTTGCAGCAGCTACAGTGTTCTAGTTATTTCTCCAGCAACAGCTACAGTGTTCGCAGTTATTTCTTCAACAGTCGTTACAGTAAAACGGCTGCATCGCAGCGAGGCGAACAGGCTGAAAAATTTTGTTGCGAAAGCTAGGTGTTGTTCCAACGTTTTTCATAAATAGTTGCGATGTGTGGATATTATTGCCACAAAACAGCTACCGTTGTGAGAGATACATGTTAATTGCCACTGTCAATAAAATGGTTGCGAGAAGTTGACATCTATTGCAACAAAACAATAACTGTTGCATCAATTTCAATATTTTTGTGGCAATACACTAATACTATTGCCACTGTTGTCTTGTCATTGCAATAGATATGTTATATTGCAACAAAAAATTATCGTTGTAATTTTTGAAAAATTCGTTGCAATAGAAAAAACTTATTGCCACAAACAAAGAATTATTGCAGCACAAAAAATCTCTTGCAACCATCTTAGCCTTTTGCCACAATTTTTCATAAAATTTTCCACATCACGAGAGATGATAAACAAATAACATTGCCATTAAATAAACAAAAAGTGACATTGGTGTGATGGTAGAGCGTCTTCTTCATAACATCAAGGTCTTGAGTTCAAGTCTTGCCTAGAGCATATTAGCCTGCAGTATTTTTTTTTCTTTTTTGCTTTTGCTGAATTTATTACCACAACTAAATATAGTTGCAATAACCAGTTATTGCCACAGTTTGAGTCGTTGTATCTATTACTGATCGCAACGTTTTATTTCGTGGCAACAAACATAGGTATTGCAACCAAACAAAGAATTGGTTGCCTAAGCCTATTGCCACGCTACTATTTGCCACGACAGCCCACGAAATGAGTTTTATAGCAATAGTAAGTTATTGCAATAATTTTAGCCCTATTACAATGATATTTCACCGTGACAATATCCCAATTTTCTTGTAGTGGCTCCATCTGCCGTGACCTATGAAATTTGATTTTGCATCTCACACCCGTCCTGCATGCATAGATCGTGCCCTGCACTGTCACCATCAGTTTCTCTTGATTGGCCACCATTCAGAAAACCCAAAGCTCAGCTTGTGCGCTGCCATGGCATGACGACCCGATGAACACATGCAATGACAACCACTACATTCCTTACCAGGTAATCTAAGATTGTAGTTTTTATGTTAGGTGAAGCTCAATTGTCATCTAATAAATAAATCAAGTTCACTATAGATAAAAAATCATGTTTAATGTTGGATTGTGTTTTTTATTTAATTTATTTCCATCTTTGTTGACTTGGATTGATATTTTTTCTGCAATATTGTGTTTATATTATGATTTTTGTATTACTGACATATGCTAATAATTAGGAAAACTTAAAATCACCTATGTTTTTGTCATTAAAGTTTTAATATAATTGACTCATGAGCCTAATGAGCCAGCTCGATCTTTATAAATGAACCAAACCGAACTTCTATTTTAGCTCGTTAGTCTAAATGAGCCGAACTAGCTCGGCTTGTTATGGGAACGAGCTTTAATGAGCCGAGCTGGCTCGTTAGCCACCCCTAAGCATGCCTGTTTGTAGCACATAGAGATACACGCGCCAATACTCTTCTTTTTGTGATGAAATGGGAAGAGCCCAACAAAAAGATCATGGTATCAACTGTTACACTATAGATCTCCATTCAGAGATTATTGCAAGTAGTTGATAGCCGGTTTGTGAAAAGATTGTCAGGAACGCAGCGTGACCTATCATGGCAGAGGTAGCATGCACTGACTGCTGGCGTTAAAGACTTCCGCCCTAAAATCAAGGAGGAGACGATGCCTGGTCGCGTCAGCTCTGTTCCGCGGCCCCTGGACCGGCTCGAATGCAGCGACGACTTACCAAGAGGAGAGCAACAAAGCAGAAGGATGGTTGGTGCTAGAGGATATTTTGGAAATATCTGGGTCATGATTAAGAAAATACGATCTTTCGTAGGCGTCCGTGTGTAAAATCTGATCGGGTGCCATGGCAGCCGCCGAGGTCGGTGACAGCGCCTCTGCTGACAAGCGATAGCTCCGTCGCCATGTGTCCTCCCACTGCAAAGTGGACAGGGGTGGCAACCTATTCAATCTACGTTCCTCTTCTTCGCGACGGGTAAAGCCCCGCAGTTGGCATGAGTTCCTGATCCAGATCCATCCATTTTACATTTCCTAATCGTGGCTGTTACTGATGCATTCTTGTTCTGTCGACAACGACAATGTCATTCTCTAGTCCATTGCAGAGTTTTGGCACTAGTCATGCCGATGCCTCCAGGAAGCAAGTAAGGCTTGGCATGCTTTTGCAGGCAAATGCATGTTGCTGATATAATGCCATGCTGTACTTGGAGTCTTGGACACAGGGAGTGGCAATATATAGAGGTGCGTCTTGTCGCTGGGACTGTTAAGAGGTAGCAGAGATATTCCAATGCAGGAGAGACGGGCACTTATCTATCCTTCGAGAACTTAGATTACTCAAATTGAGACTCTGGCCTAATTATGTTATGACATTTTGGTTATGCAGAGCTCAAAGATGTGATGGGAAGAGGTTATTTTTTTTAATCTGCTTCAATATGGATTACTGGTTGAGAGGAGATAATTGAGGTGTTGGTGGAAGCTGAAGTGGCTTTGCCGTGAGCAAGTCTTAGGGTGTCAGGTACATACTACATAGAAACAAATTTAAAGGGACTATGGGTGGATTTTGAAATTATGTGTCAGGTACCTTTGAATTTGTGCATGACATCTAAAGATGTCAAATACATAAGTTTTAAATTCTATGAACTAGCAATTGCAATTAGACTCCTCTGAACAGGTGAGCAGCTGGCACCATAAGAGTTTCACTGTCCAAGATATGGAGTAAAAACTTCACTAATGAGCCAGCTTTTCCTCTTTTGTTCGGGTGCCTCTTATATTGATCTTTGGCATCACGTTCTAACCACCCCTGCATGACTGGCGGCATGTTTCCAGAGAGAAAGAGCATAGATGAGTGTGATGTAACTGATGTTGGTGGAACCTGAGATCATCACCTGACTAGATACAGCCCGATTCAGCTGACCCCCAGATGTTCTTATGCGTAGGCCACGCCATATACATTGGAACCAGCCTGCTCTTTGTTCATGTCTCTAAGTAAAGAATTTCAATAATGCAATGAAATGGAAGCAGAGAATGATACGTACGGCTGCAATTTTTCAGATGGATCTGAAATGTTGCACAAATTGAGAGGACACGAGATACATATTTGTTGTGTGTCTCTATTTTCCTGTTGGCTCTGGGCGACTGTGCCTCGAGTCTATTGTCAAGGGACTATGATCCGTCGGTGAGCTAGAGAGCTTTGTTCCAAGCAGACCGAATTGTTGCACTAGGATATTCAATTCAGACCGAGCGCCAGGATGATAGCAGCGCCCATGCGAGGAAGTTGCCTATTTGGACACTTTCCTAAGATTCAAACTGATCTAGAACATTTGATGGCAGTCAAAGTTTCACAAAATTGATTTTCAAACTAGTAGAATAGGACGTCAGTGTTGTCTATTTGTAAGGTGTGTTCTTTTCCGTGAGAAATGCCACGGCTTTGGTCTTTCACAAAAAAGCCACGTCTTTGGTCAGTTAATTACATCAACGTCAGTCAAGCAATACATCTATTCCCACGTTAATCTAATGGTAAAGAAAGTTGACTTAGACTTGCGCAAAAAAGTTAGATGATCGAATTGTATATATACAGAACCTTCTGGCTGTCTAGATTACACCCTTTGGTTTGAGTTTAAAATTCAGTCAAAAAGACTTGTTCTGAAAACAACAATTACACCAGAGTAGAGATTCATTTTTCAACCAGCTAGCTAGAGCCCGAACCTCCGGAGATTACTGAAATTTAGCGCCTGTCAGCCTCTATCTCCATCAGAGCTGATTTCGACAGTTGCCTCTACTGTTCACGGTTTCATAGCGTATCTGGACCGCTTAGCAAACTTTTGGACAGTGAGTGCACAGCTTTGTTCAGCTTCTTCGAAATTGTAGTTTTGTAACTTGCAGCTATGCATTAGTCTTCTTTTTCCAGTCATCCAGGGGCGAAGCCAGGATTAGGACATAGGGGGGGCCGAGGACCACGAGGTCTGATGTCGGCAAAAACTGGAAAAAATATATGACCTATTGAAGCACCGATCACAAAAATGACAATCAAAACAAGTTTATGGAAAATAAATTCACATATCTATTAACTTCAGTTTAGCTTTACAGTTACTTGCTTGATCATCATAGGTTATTATTGCAGCCAATTCCTTTAAATATGAACCTACTAGGTAATCCCGCATGTTTTAATGCTGGATTATGCTTAACTCTTTAGAATTTTTTTTTAAATAATAGTATTTTAATTAAAAATTGCGAAACAGGGGCTTCATTTGAAAATATCGCAGAAATAGGTACCTGTCGGTAACTGGATGACCGACAGGTCCCTTATCGGTCACCCAAAGCCCGATTAGCTGTCGGTAGGTTGCCACGTCGGCTATCGGGTCGCCCGCAGCTGTCCACGCAAGCCTATCGGTCGTCCAGCACCCGATAAGGGCCTGTCGGTCACCCAGCGCCCGATAGGTACCTGTCGGTCGTCCGGCACCCGACAGGCCGCGGAATCTTATCCGCTGCCGCGCCGTCCTCTCTCTCTCTCTCCTCCATTCGCGTCTTCGCGACCGACGGCGAGAGAGAGGGAGAGAGACGGCGACGGGGCGCGCCGGTGGTCGGAGAGGAGGGCCGGGAGCGCCGCTGGAGCCGTGGAGGAGGTGGGCCCGCTCGCCCTGAGCGCCGCGGCTGGAGGTCGCCGGTTTGGGCGGCACCGGGAAGGTGAGTTCCTTTTGTTTTTTTTATTTGTTTAGTTAGGCTAACTATTTGGATTAGTAAACTACTATTGATTAGTGGCTGCGGTAGTATAGGATTAGTAAAGTAGCTTTAGATTAGTTAAATAGTATTAGTGTATGGATTAGTTAACGGTAGGGAAGTTAGTGTAAGTAGTAGAGTAGTATTTTTAGTGAAGTGTAATGGTAGGTAGTTAATATATTATGAAATGTATAATTAAATTTAAAAAAAAAGGATGCATTGTTATTTGTTAATGAGTGTTAAAATACTTATGTATACGGATAAATAAATTATGTAAAACATATAATGCCGATAATAATTAATTTGTTTTTAGCAGGATGTCCAGTGTAGTGAGTTTCCGAGTTTTTTACGGAGAAGGTCAAATTGAGCATCGTGACTATGGGGTAGATTTGAGTAATTTTTAGTATGTGGATAGTGTTTTGAATGATCCGGTAGAGATGCAGCGAGGTGAAGTGTATGGCTGGTTACATAGTCTGTTGAATGTGAATCCTTTAGAGTATCGGTTTGTAGTGAGAGCTATGATTCCTCGAAAGCGTGAAGGCTCATGGAAATGGGAACTTGTGGAGGTGAGAAGCACTAAACATTGGAAGCAATTTGTGACGATGGGATTGCAACGGCATTTTGCTCACTTGTTGCTGGTGCAATGTAATCCGACAACGACCCGTCTGGAGAGGAGGTTAATGACAATGTCGTAAATACAGAGCAAGATGAAGTCGTGGGACAAATTGTTCATGCGGAGCAATATGTTGGTGACGAGCCGAGTCATGTTGGTGCCGAGCCAAGTCAAGTTGCTGCAAATCCTGTGGTTCATCCAACCATTGAGGATAGGTTGCCAATAAATGTTGGCACACTAGAAGCAGATTCGGGAGAGGTCAATGAGGCAATTGTTGATGAAATGGACAGGGATGATGACGAGTTTCGTACCTTCGTTGATGGAACAGCTGGTCAGGGATGGGGCATGGGATATGAAGAGCCGCAGGACTGGATCAATATGGAGAACTTAGCTGTTAATGATGGCCACAATTTATGTTGGGAGTATGATGCTATAGAGGTCCGTCAAGGGCAGATGTTTCCTGATAAGATATCTTTTCAGCATGCCGTAAAGAGGTGGGCGTTCTCAGAGAAGAAGGAGTTCACGGTGGTCATTTCAAACCCGAGGACATATGACGTCAAGTGCACGGCTCCGGGTTGCGCATGGAGGGTTCACGGATACCTGCCGAAAGCTGAGACGTCATTTGTGGCGTCTATCGTGGTAGGCCATTCGTGTTCATTGGATAGGACTCTTCTGAAACACAAGAACATGACTACACAGTTTGTAGCTGAGTACATGTATCCTGAGATTGTGCAGAAGACCGGTATGTCTCCTTTTGCTATAATGCATGCCATAGAGAATCGATTAGGCTATGAGATCAGCTATGATATGGCATGGAGAGCGAAACACAAGGCCTTGGAAAGAAGGTTCGGGACATACGAGGACTCGTACCACAACCTACCTGGCCTGCTTGAGCTTATGCAAGCTAGGAATATAGGAACTGTGGTTGCGGTGAACGATTTTGAAAATACAAATGGGGACAGGGTCCTACGCCGTGCATTTTGGTCATTTGGTTGTATGATACAAGCATTTATGCATTGTCGACCTGTTCTTGCTGTGGACGGCACTTTCTTGACTGGTAAGTACAAGGGGCAGATCCTCACCGCTATTGGAGTGGATGGGGAGAATCAGATTGTGCCAATTGCTTTTGCATTTGTGGAGAGTGAGAATACAGAGAGTTGGTTGTGGTTTTTGAGGTGGGTGAAGCGAGCAGTTGTTATGCAGAGACCCAATGTCTGCATCTTACATGATCGCCATGCGGGATTATTGTCAGCAATTGATACATTGCAGACAGACTATAATGATCAGGAATTTTGGCCCGATCTGCATAGTCGATGGTGTATGAGGCATCTGGGGGCAAACTTCTACAGGCAGTTTAAGAGCAAACGACTTATGGATATGTTCAAGAAGCTGTGCAAACAGAATCGAAGGAGCAAATTTGACATATTATGGGGCGAGCTGGACAAGCTCACTGGCAACCACGTGGACGAGGTTAAAAAGAAACCTCCTATGCCACGTGACGAGGAGCCAAAGGGGTTAGATCCTTTGCCTAATGAACCGCAGGACAAAATTAGGCGTAGGAGGGGTGGACGAAGGGTGAAGTGCTTCTCAGATTGGATCAAGGATGAGCCAATGGAGAAATGGGCATTAATAGCAGATACGGATGGATCCCGCTATGACATTATGACCACTAATGGGGCAGAAGTTTATAATTGGGCATTGAAAGGGACTCGGTGCTTGCCTTTAGTGGGGATTCTGGAGGGTATAACTCGTGGGATACAAACATACCTGCAAGATCGCTATGCAAAAGCAGTTTTGCATGTTGCCAACCCACAAGTGATGTTCAGTGCTAAGATCACCGATTACATCAAAGAAAAGAGTGCGAAGGGACAGATGCACATGGTTAGGAGAACAGGTAATAGGGATTTCGTCTTCGAAGTCTTGTTGCGGGGAAAGAGCGGACTTGGGATTGGTCGATCCGAAGTGACGATGGAATGCACATTGTGGCCGCAGTTGAACAAATGCGAGTGCAGTTGCAATAAGCCAAAGCTAATGCATTTGCCTTGCTCACATGTATTCACTGGATGTGCCAAGGCAAAGATTGATCCTCATCACTTCGTATCACCATACTACTTCAAGCAAGCTGTGATGGCTACATGGCAGGGCGAGGTACTGGGGTGGCGTGCTGTGGCTGATTTCACAAAGCCACCATAGGGAGAACGCATTTGGGTTCCAGATCCTGACAAAAAGGTTAAAAGTAAAGGTCGCAGAAAGGTTAGGCGTTTAAAGAATGACATGGATGAAGCGAAGGTCAAACGTCGTACAAAGGAGTGCTTGGTATGTGGTGGAGACCATTTAAGAAAGGATTGTAGCCAATACCCAGTGGAGAAGGGGCCCGACAATGTGGAGTTTAGGCGTGTTCCCATGCGGAAGCTAAAGAAGCAAAACCAAGAAGCTGGCCCATCGACTTAATTTGATCAAGTGTGATCTATTTATGTTTGTTTGTTTGTACCTGTAGTCATCATGTGTCAAGAACTATGTCTTTCAATTCCGTATGCCTACGTTATGAAACATTGTGTGTAATAATTATTTAGAACACTACGTATCGTATTGTAATACTTTGAGGATTGTTTGTGTATTTGCTATCATGTTTATATGTTAATGTTTAAGTGCACATTGGGTGTTTCATAGGTAGATGGCTAACCTGGAGTTGATCGATCCAGTGATCGATGCTAAGCATCGATCACACTTGCCTTCTGGGGAGCTTCACGACACACTCAGACTTAGGACGTTTGACGACTTTTGGAGTGTGGATCCACGTTGGACCCCGAGGTACGCATATGTTTTCTATATTATTTCAATATTTGTCAATTTCTCCATATTTTGATATTTTTTTCATAATCTAAAGCTCTCACAATTCAAATGACAGGTTACGTGCGGCAGGGTTGCTACCTCTTGCCCAGTTGTTGGACCCGAGGGGCCGCAGGAGCCCTTGGTTTCCAGTGGACCGTGCACTTTTGACAGCTTGGGTGGATCGGTGGAGGCCTGAGACACACACGTTCCACCTCACCGTTGGTGAGATGGCGCCGACACTGCAGGACGTGGCCATGCTACTTGGGCTTCCTATAGCTGGAGCTGCAGTGGTTCCTCCTGTTGTGAACCCTGCGTGGATGGATGATATCTTAGAGAGGTTTGCAGGTGTCCTCCCCCCGGATCCGGAGCACCCGCAGTTTGGTTTCCACGACAGGCACGGACCGACGAAGGTGTGGCTTGAGCAGTTTCGTGCAGAGAGGTTGACCGTTGACTCAGAGGACTGGAGGGTTCGTAGGCACCTCGAGGCGTACCTTCTCTGGTTGTTCGGGTGGGTCATGTTCACTAGTACGCACCAGGACTCTGTAGACAAGCGCTTGATCCAGGTTGCACGGCAAATAGCAGACACAGATCCTGCAGAGATGCCACAGTACAGTTGGGGCTCAGCTGTGTTAGCAGCGACGTACAGGGCGTTGTGCGAGGCGTGCAGGCGGACGACCAGCGCGGGTTCGTTGACAGGGTGCCCTTTGTTCCTGATGTTGTGGTCGTTCGAGCGTGTGGACATCGGCCGACCGAAGTTGAGCTCGTACGACGCGTACGAGGATGACATATACGACCTCGACGACCTTGGACTTTACGATCCTCTCGGTGGACCCACTATGGGTTCGATTTGGTGCAAGCGCGATGTAAGTAACACTCTATTCTTGTGTATTTAAGTTTCAATTTCATTTTCGCTACTAATTCGATCATTCTTTCGATTCTTGCAGCCGAGTTGGGCTACAGGGACAGTACGTAAGGCGTACCCGCAGTTCGTTGCTGATTTCGACCAGCTGATGGCGGACCGGGTCAGGTGGATGCCGTACACCGCAGAGGAGGTCGCGAGGCGTGCACCGCGTGGACTCTCTGCCTTGTGCACACGTGACGCAGCTTTCTGGCTTACGCGGCGTCGCTTGGTCTTTGACATCTATGTCGAGCCGTACGCCGTGTATCGAGTCCTCCGCCAGTTTGGATACTTTCAGGACTTCCCTGTTCCTAGAGTGCAGCTAGATCACAGCCACACGTAAGTGCAACATAAACAATTTAATTCATTGTTCAAGTTACCTAAATGTTTACATATTTGCAATATATTTATTGCAGGTTTAACAGGAAAGGTCAGGGTCTTGCTTATGAGGGTACGTGGGCTACGAAGATGGAGTCGTGGGTACAGCAGTGGGTTGGTGCAGAGACAGATGTGCACGTTTCACAGGGCCCATACGATCCGTTCAGATACGGGGAGTACCTTCAGTGGTTCCACAGGGCGACGCGTGTGCGGTTGTTCGCTGTGGCTGACCAACCTGTAGAGCACGTGGCTGAAATCACAGACACCTTCGCCACGCAGCCGACTCGGGCCTTTCACCTGATGGTAAGTTGTTTTATTTATTTTTTGTATTTATCCTACCTGTTTAATTATTAATGTTATATTATCGTCTTTTAGACTGACACGTTCAAGGATATCGCGGGCGACCTAGAGGATTTGGGCTCTCGATGTTACGACAACCCTACACGAGTCCAGCCACGGGACATGGGAGCAGCACTATTCCGTCTTGCGCGCCGCTGCAGGGATGCTCTCCGGTGCGCTTCCTGTACGAGCACCACAGATGTGCAGCCGAGGACACGACAGAGGTCTCCACCTCTCTCTACACCTGCTAGTGCACCAGGTTCTTCTCGTTTCCACGCCGGGGACTCGTCGTCGAGTATGCCTCCAGCCCCGCCTTTCATGCCTACTCCTGGATGGAACACAGGTATAAATAACATGTCAATTTTTTATTCCTAACATTCTGTTATTATAATTTAACATTGCTTTTTTTACAGGCCCTGCGGTACAGTTCGTCGCGCCCGACTACTCCTTGCACTCTGCTTCTGGGAGCTTAGTGTATGAGTCCTCTTATGGACAGCCAGATGAACAGGGTTTCTCTCAGATGCCAGGGGCTCCTCCACCGACGCAGCCCACCCAGCAGTTTCCTTCCACACCACCAGAGGGTCCCAGGATGAGGCAGCCACCAGAACAGTTCACGTACCCCACCGATCAGATTCGACGAGCGAGAAAGGCCCAGGGTAAGAGGGCACAAGGCGAGGCCAGCAAGCGTGGTAGGCGTGGATGATGATTTCGAGATTATTGTCGTCTCTGTTGGAGCAGATATCTTGTATTATCATGATGTTTGTACCTTTTTATGCTACTTCCTTTCGCATGTTCGTACTTTAATTTGTTGCCTGCTCTTTGATTAAAAAAAAACCCGTACATGTGCTCCATGTTTCAAAACAAATTTTATAAAAACACAAGACCAGCCAGAAAAAAAAAAACCCCCGAAGCCTGTCGGTCGGCCCATGACCGATAGGTGGTTGCTGTCGGGCCGATAGGCCTGTGTGAAGAAATACATGAAGCTATCGGTCATGGGCTGACCGACAGGTACCTGTCGGTCACCCGGTGACCGATAGGTCCCGAACCCCACGCCACGTCAGCTGCCACGTAACCTATCGGTCATCCAGTGACCAATTGGTAACTGGGTGACCGACAGACTGCTATTTTTGCAATTTTTGTTTTTCGTACCCCAGATCTGCAATTTTCTATTAAAATACTATTATTTAAAAAAAAATTCTAACTCTTTATATGGCCAAACCCATGAGTTAATAATGATCAGTTCATAACATCAGCTACCAAAGTGTTAAGTGTAGATCGAATTCGAATATAAATGAAAAATGCAGATTGGAACGGGACTTGTGACTGGGTAGATCACAAATTGGGGCTGGAAGATGTACCTTTGCCGGTAGGATTTTAGTCAGCATGGCCAGCAGGCAGCAGTAGCTCGGCTTTACGCGACGCCGACGCGAAAAAGTGGGAGAGTCGACAGGTTGCAAGGCTAGCGGCAGTAGCGGGCTTGATTCGGTTTGCTGACGGGCTACGGTCACATGGCCTAATTTTTTAATCAAGATAATTAGCAGGCTAATTATGATGGGTTCTCTCTGAGACAGCGCCGACGTTGGGGGATGCCAGGCCCCCCCTCGCACCCCCCTGTCTTCGCCACTGCAGTCATCCATAGCTTGTACTCCCTCCGTTCCAAAATAGATGTCACTGTTGACTTTTAGACATCACGTCTGACTGTTCGTCTTATTTAAAAAATTTACTCAAATATAAAAACAAATATGTAATGATTAAAATACATCTAATGATAAAACAAGTTGTACAAAAATAAATAAAATTTGTGTAAAAAATTTGAATAAGACGAACAGTCAAACGTGATGTCTAAAAATCAACAGTGACATCTATTTTAGAACGGAGGAAGTAGCATTCTCTAGAAAATAATTGCAGTCCTGTCGACATGAATCGCGTTTCATGGACCGCGACGGCCCCCACACTTCAACCAAGATGGCCTCTGAAGTCGCCACTCATCAGGCACGCCAGTGCGTCTCCAATGATAGGTCAATATCATGCCTGGAATCCTGCTACCGATGCACACTCTTGAGTCGTGACCCTCGTTTCTGGTCATCATGTTTCCAAATCTTTAAAGCCAGCGGCAGCACTCATATCGCTATTCACTACTACCAGCAATCTCCAACAACTTCTCCAACTGATATCAGTTCTTCCATTTCTCTCACCATGCACCTCCTCCTCTTCGCCTTTCTTGGGCTCGTTTCCTCCCAACATTTTTTCCCATGCTCTGCAGCCATGGACACACTCTCACACGGCCATGTACTATCCGGAAACGATAGACTTGTCTCCACAAATGGCAAGTTCGCGCTGGGCTTCTTCCAAATCGAGATGAAGGCCCGCAACAGCACATACCTTGGCATATGTTTCAACAAAGTCCCCGAGCTGACACCGGTTTGGACTGCAAACAGGGAAAAACCAATCTCCGGCCAAGCTTCACCAGAGCTCATGATTTCTGGTGATGGCCATTTGATCATCTTAGCCCATAACACCATCATCTGGTCTCCCCAGGCCAACATCACAACCAATGACACCGTCCTTACACTCTTGAACAATGGAAATCTTGTTCTACGAAGCTCTTCCAACTCTTCACACACATTCTGGGAAAGCTTCAACTATCCAACAGACACTGCTCTATCAGGTGCAAAAATAGGCTGGAACAAAATCACTGGTCTGAACCGTCGTTTAGTTTCCAAGAAGAATTCAATTGATCAAGGTTCAGGATTATACTCATCAGGAATTAACGCCGATGGGATTGGCGTACAGTTGTGGAATTCATCTGTAGTGTATTGGTCTTCCGGGAAGTGGAATGGTAGATTCTTCAGTTCGGAACCAGAGATGGCTGCAGGTTCCTCTGTGTGCAATTACACATTTTTCAAGAACGACCAAGAAACTTACTTCATCTACAATATATTAGACGAGAATATGATCACAGTCAATGTGTTGGGTGTTTCTGGTCAGAGAATGATGCGCACATGGTCCGGACAGAATTGGGTGGCGCTTGGAACCCTACCAAAAGATAAACGTGACATTTATGCTACCTGTGGACCTTTCTCAATCTGTAGTGATAATGGTGATTCATTATGCAAGTGCATGAAGGGGTTCTCTATTAAGTCACGTGAGGATTGGGAGCTAGAAGACACATCAGGGGGGTGCATTAGAAACACACCATTGAACTGTGGTGGAGACAGCAAAAACAAGATAGGAATGGCAGATAAATTCTACTCTATGACAGGGATTAGGTTGCCCCCCAATGGAAAAGGTATACTAAATGCATCAAATGCGGATGTATGTGAACAAGTATGCTTGAGTAACTGCTCTTGCTCTGCATATTCTTATGGAGTAGGTGGTTGCTCTATTTGGTATGAGCACTTGCTTAATGTAGCCACAGATAATAATAATGGACAAATTCTTTTTCTTCGCCTTGCTGCAAAAGAGGTGCAGAGCTGGAAAACCAAAAGGGGCAGAGGCAAGATCCTTGGTGTTGCCATTGGTGCAAGCGTTGCCTTTATGGGTTCAATACTTCTAATAGTGACTTTGAAGAGTAGAAAAGGGAAGTTATCTAGTCACAAAGTGGAAAACGGTCAGGGTGGTGTTGGGATCATTTCATACAAATATATTGATCTGCAGCGAGCAACTAAAAGTTTTTCAGAAAAGCTAGGCGGAGGCAGTTTTGGCTCTGTGTTTAAAGGCTACCTCACTGACTCTACTCCTATTGCAGTGAAGCGATTAGATGGTGCGCGCCAAGGAGATAAGGAATTCAGGGCCGAAGTGAGTTCAATTGGAATTATACAACATATCAATCTGGTTAAACTCATTGGTTTTTGCTGCAAAGGTGACCGGAGGCTACTTGTATATGAATACATGCCAAACCATTCCCTTGATGCCCACCTATTCCAGAGTAGCAACACATATTTGGGTTGGGAAATAAGATGCCAAATAGCTCTTGGAGTTGCTAGAGGGCTAGCGTACTTGCACCATGGCTGTCGAGACTGCATCATACATTGTGATATCAAACCACAAAACATACTTCTTGATGCTTCCTTTGTTCCTAAAATTGCTGATTTTGGAATGGCGAAGTTTCTAGGGAGGGATTTCAGCCGTGTTGTGACCACCATGGGGGGAACTATTGGATATCTTGCTCCCGAATGGATTAGTGGAACAGCTATAACATCAAAAGTTGATGTTTATAGCTACGGGATGGTGTTGCTAGAGATTATATCAGGAAGAAGGAATTGTGATAGAAATGTATCCAGCGATGATGATCATGCAATCGTTTTTCCTGTGCAAGTTGCACATAAGCTTCTTCATGGAGATATTACCAGCCTTGTAGATGAAACATTGCATGGCAGTGTCAAACTAGCGGAGGCTGAGAGGTTTTACAAGGTCGCATGCTGGTGTATCCAAGATAATGAGTTTGATCGACCCACAATGAATGAAGTGGTCCAGTTTCTTGAGGGTAGGTTTGAGCTTGAACGTTTAATATTCTTGAGCAAGTTATAATCCTCTGTGATGTATGTAAGACCTCTATGCACTATAGAGTTGTGCAAGAAGTTGCTGAAAATCACCGTTGTGTTCTCTCAGCTCTCATAGATCTTTCTACATATTGATTTCTTATAAATAATTTGAACTAAGGTTTTTCTGTTGACAGAAACTTTACAAAGAATTTGAGAAATTGAGTTAGTTTGGGAAAGCACTCGAGCTCTGCTGCTGCAGGATTTTTGTAAATCTTTTTTTGGGCAACAGTTGTTTCCGATTTGTTGATCATCAGCACAAGCTAGTCCACCTCTCTCCATCATATTTAATTTCACTTGTTTCCTCTGCAGTCTAATGATTTTAGCGCCTTTCATCTGCGTAGTTATCAGGCAATGAGTATGATTATTCGGTCATGGACAAAAGATGCCTATCTTTCGTTCGTTCCTATGCCAAACTAAAAAAAACTGGACCTGCGGGGGGCGGGGGGGGGGGCATGACGGCCCCCGGGCTTTCTATTGGGGAGGAGAAGATTCTCTCACACAGATCCAGAAAACTCCCGAACCTCTGCTCCACCCTTACACAGCGGCACCGTAGCCCATGTGAGACAACCACGACCGGGCCAGACCTGTGCTTTGGCCATGGGAAAGACAAGGGGATTTTTTTAACCTCAGCCTGAAATTTTCTCCCACGAGGAGTCGAACCCAGAACATGAGGAGTGCCGCTGGGTTCCTCTAGCCAACTCAACCAGAAGCCCTTTGGTTGTTGTATGTTGACTGTTGTAACTCTGCTTGTACACTTTATTGTCACTGTTACATGACTCTGTTTTATTACTACTATTACTAATCTTCATATCTATTTCAAAAATCGAGTTCAATGCAATGACTTCGATTCAAAGTTGTCCAACATACCATAGTTTCCAATTCAACACAACGTGATTGGAATTCACAGAAGTCAAAGTTCAGTTCTTTCGTGCCCTAAGCTCTAGCCATGTCCAGACACGAAATAGCAGAAACTGGACATCTTTCTCTCAACGACAAACTGCCCATTAATGGCTCGAGTCAATCTTCATGAATTGCTTACATTTTGATATCTGGATCAGGCCTTCCGAGAATATTCAGTGGAAAAAGCAAATCGGATTTTTTTGACGCTCCAAGGATGTATGAAAGAAATTATGAGAATTGGAGGTGGTAACAAATTTGATACACCACATATAAGGAAGCAGATGCTTGAAAGACAAGGACTTCTACCCTTGCAACTGGGATGTGAAGTGACATTGGTACAAGAAGTATTGGCCAAAATAAATGAATAAGTGAAGTGGAAGATTTTATTTATTATTGTAAATTATGATCAAGAATTTTGTGGCTGCTGGTAGAGTAGCAGATTAATTATGTGGCTGCTAGTAGTGGAATGGTAGTGGTTCATTCTCAGTACTCCAGATTGGTAGTGGGTTATTGGTGCTGGGTTATTGATGGCTGGATGCACTAGCACCCAGATTGTCACGGAACTTGAACATTCTCTGATGCTTCTGTGAGTTGAAAAGAAGGTTTTCTGTTATTTCAGCTGATGGCAAATGGGTGCACTCTTGTACTTGAGTGGATGTGCTTGTATCAAACATGTTGGTCAATGAATTCTTCTTTTTTTTTTTACTGCATTTTTCTGCTGCACCAGAACAAATAGACCAATTTGTGTTGCATAACGTCAGATGGTTCTGTTCAAAAACCGCAGTTGTGTGAAAGGAACAATAGCATTCCAAAGAGTCTCAAGCTCTATATGCAAAGTCTCAATATCAAGAATTAATCCTAAACTAAAAGTTCAGTGTTAAATTCAGAGATACAGCTTCGAACAAGAAGAATTCCGACAGACAACTGCACACATGAGTATCTCACGGTGTATCTCACAGTGCACCTCTTTCGATTCATTTTCATGGCAGAAATAAAATTCCGACAGTAGGATTAAGCAACAAGAACATGAGATGCACTAGCACTCAGATTATCATGTTTTGTTATTCAGATTTCTTATCTTGATACAGTTAACAACTCAGAGAACATAGAGTGTGAGTACGTTCTTCAGTAAAAAAAAAAATAGATTCATTGAACATTCAGATGTGTATTACATTCAGATGTGCGTAGGGAGTAGATGTGCGTCCAAAAGTATTTAAAAGATTGCAATTTTCTCCAACTGAATGAATAACCAAATTCCCCACGATGAACTCATACAGCAGATGCACCTTGGAGTAGCAACTGTGAAGCTAATTTCTGCTATGCTGAACTGCAAGTTGCTGCAGTAATCACCGATTAGCGATCTCACATTGTCTCTGAATATTTTTCAGACAAGCAAAGCATAGACTACCGTTTTCAGATTACATGGATGCTGAACGCCAAGCTCGTCAAAGATTTGCTAATCATCCACAGTAGCGCGAGAAGCCGAAGCAATAAGCCTAGCGCCGCAGCAGAGCAGCACGCGTGGCGATGATCTGCAACTAGACCATCATCTTCGTGCAACGCCGCCGCCGCCGCCGGTGGCCATGTGAAGTGAATCCCGCCTCAGCTGCACCTGATGGGGAGGGAAGCTGGAAGGGAGGACGGAGCTTGAAGATCAAATCGAGCTCGACGAAAATGTTGACCTTGGCATCCAAGGCTCCATGGTCACCTCGCCGGAGAACGTCGGCGAGACGTCGCCGGAGTCCAAGTCGTGCAGCGGCGTGGTGCCTTCAGCTTCCACGCGCGCCGCTGCCCCGGGGAGAGCGCGGCTGCCGTCGTCGAGTCTTGGTTGCGAGCGGCGGCGCGTCGGTGGAGAGGAACTCTGTTCTCGGGGTAAGCAGAGGACAGGGGTAGATAGGGAAGTGGGAAATGTTTTGCACCGACGACGACAACAATTTGCACACCTTTTGAATTGAACTGCGGTGACATAAAAAAAAAACGGAGGGAGTATTTCGGAGCTACCGGCGGGCAGATTAACTTTAGGCCAGCAGCACAGAGCTCAGGAAGCAGCGACTGAAAGCCCTCCACGTTAGTATGAAGTTCCCCAGGGAGAGGCGAGGCAGCCATGCCCTGCCGCACGAGCTCCATTGCGCGGCTGATCAGGAGGAGAACAGAGGAGCCGAGGGGCTTGGTCCCTGCTCGGAATCGGATACGGCGATGGCGAATCAGTAAGAGAGTAGCGAAGCCGAGAGGCCTGGTCCGTGCTCTCGCTTGAGCGTGGATGGATGCGTGGAGCTTCGTGTTTGCGGACGGGACTGAGGTGGGGATGACGGCGTCGCCGGTTGCCGGCGCCGGGAGGGAGGGAGGAGGTGGCGAAGAACCAGGGGCCATAATGTAATTTATTTGGATCACAACTATTAATCGTGATCTATTATAGGAGGTATCATGTAAATATTTAGATCCCAGTTCCGGCCGCGTGGCAAGTCGCGCTTCCGCCAGCGACCTCCGTAGCTCCGGTGCTTCGCCTCCTCCGCGCTGACTCTGGCTCCTCCAGGGCCCCGCTCAAGGCCATGTTGGAACTACCTATACAGAACCCATGCACACACACCGAACTGAAGAAGAAAGACAGAAACTCTGGAAGAGAAACACACAGAGACTCTCCTTTGGCACGGCACAACACTTGTGCCTTTTTTCTTGTTTCTCAACAACTAAAAATGGTTACATGGAGTCTAAACCCTTAAAGAACCAGTTGCGAGGAAAATTGGTTTTACCCTGTCAGATGTTACCCACCTGTATATCAACCAATGATTTAAATCCCACCCCTTAATCACAGCCGCAAGATAAAAAATATAGGCCCACCAAGTCACCAGATTGTCACCCGAATCTCACCGATGACGCAATTTGCACACGTTTCAGACCTGGTTCCTGGCGCTAATCCCACTCGAGAAAAAGTTTACCCATCCCTGCACCCACCACCGTGAATGGAAATTATGAAATGACAGCCGGTCTCCTTCCTGAATTAATGCTCTCCTTCCAAATCAAAATAATGTTTAAAAATTTCGGAATTAGGCATGGTGAAATCCGGCGCCTGTCCCGATCTCCTTCCATATCGAAGCTCCAGCCACGACGATCCACCAGACGCAAGCGTCAACAACATTGGAGAGGACAGCGGCGTGCTGCGCCGGTCTCCTTAGGTTTGATTTGATGCAGTGGCCTCCTGCGCCCAACACTAGGTACTTTCCAGGTTTGATTTGACTCACGCTAGCTGAAGGGCGCATCTCATTCTTTATCTCATTCTACACGCTTGATTAGATCTGTGTTGATTTTTTGTTTTGTCAGGTTACGACCTGCTGCTCTTTGAATCTGAAACTTCCTATCACCACGTTCGATTTGTTGTAGTCTCTGTTCTCTGACTTCGAGGGAAAGGGGCTTCCCCAGTTCCCCTAACTGCCGCCTGGGTCGCCGCCCCCATTGCCGACTTGAAGCTGCAGCAGGACGCCGACCCATGCGAGCTGTCCGTCACTCCAGAGTTTCGTTGCCACCACCGCCTGCGGCACCTCACGTCCACTGGTGCTCCGACGGCTCCGGTTTCCTCTCCGTGTCTGGGATTGATTTGTCTCATGATCCGGCACCAAGTAAGTACCTTATCGATCTGCTTCTTTGTTGTTCCTTTCCTCATATCTAATACAAGATTGATTAGATTACTGCATTATCTTTTGTTCGCAGGGCACATGCTTCTGTCATAATACCTTTTAAGCCTATCCGGTACTTCTATTGCTGTATGCTTGTTAGCATAAACCATTGGCATAATTCTAGATGGCTTGCACGGCTGATTGATCTGATGAAGAGTATTCTGATGAAATAATATATTTTGCAACTGCGGACTTACCTTTTGGGTCTCCTGCAAGTGTGGTACCTGTACTTCAAAGCCTTAACAATATCAAGTATGGGAATGAACATATGAGGGACACATTACATGTCAACGACTCTGGCTTTGAATATTGAACCCTTTTTCTTTCTAGGAAGGAGGTAAGTTGATGCAACACTCTACCTGATTTGAGCAAAATCTTGCTTTCTCTCTCTTGCAAAGCTTACATAGTCGAGTATATTTATTTTTCCATTCACTTTATGCATTCATGATAGTGTTCCTAAAAATAGATAAGAATTTGATGGCCATGTGGAGGAACAACCAACTGTAGAAAGTCAAGATAAATGTAGTTGTATGCTCTGAGCCGGTCTGATAAAATATTCAGAAGTTACTCTGAATATGGGACTTTCCCTGTTGTTCAAACTATTTTGATGTTATGCCTAATGTAACATGCACTCTGGTTATGATGGAGATAATGTCCCTATCTGCAAAAAACTGTTAGGCAGCAGTAGTAACCTCAAAAGAAGAAGAAATTAAAAAGAATTGTTTTGATCTCTCGGTTGAAGTGGTTGATATGGGGACCTTAGCAATTGTTAGGGAATTTTCGCAACTGGTATGTAATTTTGGAAGTTTTGTTAATCTACATGATTTCGTTCAAACTAAAAGATATGCGGCCAGCAGCCCAACACCTATTGTTTAAATCTACATGATTTCTTTGAACTATTCTAATCTTCTAACACAAATTCAGCCGCAATTTCTGAACGGTTAATTTTCTTTTGAACTCTCTGAACAGATTTGTTTACTATTGGTTTAGTGTCCGGCCACGATTAATACTTGATGAATTCATATATTTTTCCTGACTTACAAGGGCAAGAGAATGAAAATTGTATGAATGAGATCTGTTCACATTAAAACTCTGGAAAGTAATATTTTGGGAGCTCCGTATGGTCCATCAAGCCTAATTACATAAATGATGTTTGGCAGCAAGCTCACCGTGCACCCTGGCGTCGCCTACCCCAATATTGTCTGACAGGGGATACATATACTTCACCAAGGCGGCAGCGCTCTCGTAAACTGTTTTATGCTTATTCTTCATTGGATGGACCAACCAATTAGCAATTGCATGGAACACCAAATCAATATCTAACGATGGTAATTCCCTTGGTGCAATTCACATTGGTTTGGCCTATTGATGCCATAGATATAGTGTGAGGATGCAGGACACATTGCTTTACTGTTTCCTGGAATGTATGACATCAACAGGCAAATACATTTGTTCTACCTCTCCTATTCTTTTTTTATTTAAACAGTTATAAAATTTGACTTTTGACATTGCAGATATTTTTGAAACTTTAAGCTAGGTCAATATAATTCATGAGGTGTAGATTCAATATACCCAAGTCTGCTTTTGGTAGACATTTTTTTTTATCTTTGATAGTGGTCTATGTAAAGTGGCTAATATTAGATGATACTGCGGAGCAACTAGATAAAGAAAAGAGTGGAAGAAATGTGGGCTCATAATTTGTTTAACTATTCTGGTAATTGTAAGGTGTAACTTAATACCGTGTGGACATCTTACATTTTTTGACATCGTGGGTTGCTGATTCTGGGTATGCTTTCTCCCCCATTTTTTCCCATTTGATCGCCTGAATATAAATGTTAATCTGACTAGGTATTAACAGTGTATTCAATATTTAAATTTATCTAATGGTTAGTGGAAGTGTGAGATCGTATTTTTTCCAGTTTTATAAAAGATTGGTTGACTGGCGATAATAGATATAGTAATTGTGATCTTTTTGGACGTGCATGCTGTGATAAGTTACTGCATTTATTTGTTCATTGTCATGCATGTTCAGTTTCAGCAATTATTTGTTGAAGAGTGTATGTTCTGTATTAAAAACACACACACAAATCCTTGAGCTGTGTTGTTACAAACAGCTTGCTACAGATGAGCACCAGCTATATTTTCTGTAGAAGCTGTGAAGTTTGTTGATTTGCCAAATATTATGGATTGCCTTCCTTTTGTTCTTCTCGATAATCATATTTGTTTTCAATCTCTAATTCCATGAAACATGTATTTCCCTGTTCTATGTGGTAGACAATTAGCTATCAGATCATGCATATTCTTACAATATTTTATCACAATATGTTAACACCATGTCCGCACTCCATGTGCAAATGAACACAAGAAGAGGTATCGAATGAACACATATTTTGAAATGAACACAATATTTTATCACCATTGCCTGCTTACCTCTCATATCCTCAAATTATTTAAATGCAGGTGTTCTTGTCACTACTCGATATAGCAAAATTATTTTTGAGCCCGACAGGCCAGAAGCTGAGGCAATGAGAGGTAAATATAGCAACATTGTGTTCTGGTCCATTTCATTTTTTGTAACCTACAACTGAATTAGCGTTTATTTTTTACTTCATTAAATTGTAGGATTTTAAAGGCGTCTAACAAATGCGCCTCATCAAGCACGTCAGCTTGGCCGTGACCGCCTGAAAGATATGAATGTGCTTTGAGGTTGCATTCAAATAAAGACTCAATTATTTATGGTCGCTATCGTTACCGACAACGAATAAGAACTATGCGCTGTGTCATGTCTTTTATGTCTTAAAGTCAATTAGTGTCTTTAATTTCAAACAATGTCGTTATTTTGTCAGATTCTTGAGCTTGTCGTGTTAATGTCGTTATGGGACTTAAATGCAATAATGTGTGTTTTTTTTTATGATATACGTACACGGTACATCATATTATTTTTATTTATGATAAAGTCCTGCCAAGTGATGTCATTTGGTCGGACACGTGCGTGGCGCACGTGCATTTGTACTAATAGTATTTAAAGACACACCCTGGCTAAACAAACCAGCGTGGCCGTTCCTTGCGACTGCTCAACTTTCCGCAAGAATCGGATCACAACTAGCTTAATTAGCCCCTACTCTAACTACATGCATGGCACTTAATCAATGCGGCAATCTCTTCAGAAATGTTGGCCACGCTCATCTGCATGCATGCCTCAACAAACAACATGGCCGGACCGCTTCCCTCTTCTGGATATGCTCCACGACTTGGCCACATTTCCCTCTATGGCTGATTCCATGAACTCCTGCATGCACTCACCTCCTGGCCGGCAATCAGCTCATTACTCACTTCTGATTTGCCACAACGCCATGCAGCACCCACTCTTCTCACATGAACTAGCCTATTACAAACTGATATGCACAGAAACTAAATATGTTCCTAATAATGCAAATCAACAAGATTATCTAACAGGCCATAGTTCGGTACCTGCTGCATCTGGCCGAGGCGAACTCGCCGACGACGGTGGCACGGCCTGGCATTTGCCCATCAGCAGACCCAACATTGAAGGCTGGATCAAACTTCTTCACAAATTGGCAGATCTCGATCACGTGTTTCCACTTGCAACTGCAAGGTATTCTTCTTTGCCATCACCGATTCATAGTAAGGAGGTGTTTGGTTGCTAGCCACACTTATTTTGGCTTGTGTCACTTAACCACATGTTTTATGGTCATATTGTTTCACAAAACCCCACCTCTTTCAAAAACATCCATTAATATGACATGTAAACTATATCTTTGTACTTGCATGATGTAATAATTATAAACAATTTGATTAACAAAACTATTTAAATTGGATGCACAACCGTGTAGTCTCCAAAAATTAAAGTGCAGTCCATATAGGTAAGATTCATATTATTTTGATAAGAGTGGGGTCTTATGAAACAATTAGACCAAAATACCCGGGGTTAAGTGACAGCAAAGTGCAAGGGTTTTTTTTGCAACAAGGACTACAAAACCCGGGGGTTTATGAAATTTACTCTTTTTATTATTATATCAGGGAGGCTACCTACGTTGCTTTAGGATTCAGGAATATGTGATACAACTGCCAGTGGACTGGTACAAGACAACCGACCAAATCAGGACCATGCTGTCGCACAGGGGTTCTATTGCAAAATGTTGGCTGGAGGCTTTTTGCAAATATGACAGGATTTCGGAATTTCGTCTTCTTCGTGTTGAAATATTTCCGACGATGAGGGGTTCTCGGTAAGAATAATGAGCACATTTACTGTTGTCCAAGGGTGTCCTTGGACTACGGGTTGTTTTGTGAGGAATTAGAGGGTCGTTTTTGCAAAACAAGTTGGATGCGTGTGTAACATGCAACGACGCGATGGGAACAGACTTTACGTTCGCGATTTTACTAACGACGTGTTCACCCTGGATGGCCACCCTTTCGTGCACGATTGATTGTTGGGGATACCAAATACCAACTCTTTCCATGTCAAATTATTTATACGCAAAAATAATAAAATTCAAAGTTACAAAAGCTTGACGTTGGGTGAATCCATAATTCTATTGTGGACAAAGGCAATTTCTCCTTAGTTAAACAACACTTTTGAAGTAAAGTAGCAATATTCGAGATGTAAGAAATTGATGCCTTTGGGGTGATCATGTCGAGTCAAAATAGCATGATAGCTGTGCTTTTTAGTTTGCAGCTAGAGCATTCAGTACGTACCTAGGAGAAAGGACAAGCATGGAAAAGAGCACCAACTGTATATATAGATGCGTAGTACGTAGCGGTTATTTCAATGAACAAGTAGTACAGATAGCTCACTCCAAATGAACGAGCAGAATTATCAATTATAAAAAAAAATGAACGAGCAGAAAAAAAATAGGAGACACAGACCTGTTTATCAGTTTGTATTTATAGAGTGTGAGGCTGGAGACTAAGGTCGAAATGCGCGGGGTTACGCGTAAGGCAAAACCAGTTTATGGGCATCTGCCGGCTTCCGGAGAGTGATAGAAAATTTGAGATGCTTAAGATGTTGGAGAAGGCTGAATTAGCCGAGGCCACCATCCTGAAATCAGAGCGCAAAGCCATCGACCAGACCAGGTTCTTCACCGCAAGACCACACGACGAACAGAGTCGCGGCTGTTTTGTCTCGATTTGGCGCCGTGGGCACCAGGCGTAGCACCGCAGACACCGTCCGGCTTATCGCGTGGCACGCCCACCTTCACAGCAGTGGCCTCATGACGGCGTCGTTGTGCACAGCGCCCTTGCCGCGGCGTATTGCTGTCACCGGAAGCGCGATCGCGGCCTCCGAATGTGCAGATATAGTTGCTATTGGTTTTGACAATGCCGACTTCGGAGCTACCCGCACAGTTTGAGGAACTGAAGCTGATCACGATCGTCGGCTTTTTTGTTTTATTGTACTATCATTAGCATTTATAGCACAGAAAAGCATATTTGAAGAGAAGGGGTGTCTGGTGCGTGATCGAAGAAAATTAGATAACAATGAGAAAACAAAGCTATCAGAAAACAGAGGTACCACATCTCTGTTCACAGAGCGCTTAAAGCTAAATGCCCATAAGCGAGATAACCACAAGAAAATAAATTGAACCCAGAAATAAATATAACTAATCCCATTCCAGTAATTCAGTTTGCCAGTCGAAAATGGGTCATCAACGGGCGCATATTGTGCCAGCAATGTAGTAGGCCAGCCCATCTTTGTTGCTTCTGAACCCTGCGCCCTGAAAATCTCTCCTTTTCCATGTAGCAGGCATCAGTAGAACGTGAAATGATGTCATGTCATGGATTCGGTTTGCGTGAATTCAAGTTGTCAAGGAGCGCGACTAATGCCTGATTTTCTCCTCGAACATGGAAAAGGAGTGCGGCAAAGGATGATAAGTCACATGTACCTGCTCTTGAAGTACGAAACGCCCCAACACAGTTTCGCATTTCTTGTAACAAACTCGTTCTCCTTTCCGGTAGTTGTGCTGGTGTTGCATTTATAAATGAGCATTGACAGATAAATATCTAGCCTCAAATGGTAGGGAATACAACATGAAAAACAGAAAATTTTGGCTAGGCAACAGAGATAACTAAGATGGCGGTGGAAACTGAAGAGAGCCAGCGGTGGACCGACCACCGGAAGACATCAGCAAGCCGACGGTGAACCAATAACATGAAGCCTGCATGGATCAGAGACGCTCGGTGTATAACTTGAAGCTGACTAAGGGCTCGTTCGGTTAGACCAATCCGGGCACGGAACGCGTCGGTTCCGCGCGGATCGGGTCAGCCCTGTTTGGAGCCGGGTCGCACACGGAAGAGGCGTTCGGTTAGGCCTGGGCCGTCATGAAGCATGGCCGGAACGGCCATTTCACCTCTCCATCCGCCCGGAACACGGCCGTGTCCTCTACCCTCCGGATCGAAGCCGTCCGCGAGCGAGAGGCGATGCGAGGCGGCGGCGCGAGCGCGAGGCGACGCGAGGCGGTGGCGCGGCGGCCCGACCAACCCACAACGGCGACTTCCTCCACCTTACATGATCTCCCTCTTACGTGCTTCTCCCCGGTAATCGCATCACTCTCCTCCTCCTCCCCTCGCGCGAATTTTTTGATCTTGAGGTCGGGGACTGCAGGGGCGCCGTCGCCGCCGCGCGTTGCCAGCCATGGTGGCATTGTTGTTCACGCTGGGTTCCGTTGGTATACGGGCCTGCGGTTCCTGACCTGGGACTTGGGTAAGCGCGGGCTAATTGGCGGCCTCGTCCAGCACGGAGGCCGCGTCCATGTCCATCTTGGCTCCGCGGGGGACGAGCTTCAACTGCATAACGCGGAGGTGCTCATTGATGTGCTCCCGCTGCTGATTGATTGAGGTGCACCGATTGTGCATTTCTGTCCATCTCAAATGCAAACGAATTTAAAATGTTGTTCCACTGTCATCTTTTCTTGATTGAGGTGTACCGATTGCAGGCCAACAGAATCTTGAATCTCCTTAATTTAATTGATTGGTTAAATTCTATCATCCTTTGTATTCTCCCTGTGTGTTGGATAGCTTATTTGTGCTTAGGAATGCGAAGTGTAGTTTAACGATGTCGACGGAACCTTGTGGGTTGTTCTGACCAATTTATGCTGCTTACTATGACCAATTTGTACTTGGGTTTGTGGTCACTGAACATTCATTTTGCCTGCATAACGTTACTACAGAAGGATACTAGATATGTTTGGAACAAATAGGAATGTAGGATGAAAAAGACACCTGATGCATGCCATAGCTCACTGCCCCTAGTGAATTGCAAGATGAGATGGTAGATTCATAGTATAGTGCCTTGTTGATTCAACTGGTAGGCTGATTAGGCCATAAGGGGATTTCGTATATGCACAGCAGTACATGTATGTATCTCACACGCGAAAGCTAATTTGCGTCCTGTCCACTTGAATTGTTAATCCTAGCTGCCTGCCTGCACTTCCTTTTGTGATGATAGCTCATCTGGTTGTTCAAGTGAACCTGTACAAGATGTACATATAAATTAGATGATTAAATTATGCTTGTTTGCCTTGTAATGTATGCGCACTGAACTTCACTTAGTTGAAGAACCTACCTGCTATCTTCCCTCCTTGATCTAGAGATTGACTGTTTGACATCAAGTATATTCAACTCCTTGTAAACCTGCAACATGTCTTATGCAATGTACTTCACTCTATTAATTCTAGTTTCAACATGTTTGGTTTGGGTTCTAGTCATAGGGATCGTGATCTGGAAACTATCACATCTAGCCTGAAACAGGCCTGTTGTTACACTCTGTTTTGTCCAGCTGGTAACTGCTTTCAAGTTGATTCATGTAAATACAATTTTCGGTTATCAGATAAATTTGTTTTTTACCGCTTCACCTGCATTTCCGTAGCATAATGGTGTTCATGCAAATTTGTTTATACCCGGAGATTGTTACTAACTACCACTTTGTTTCTTTTCACAAACCTTGACAGATATCTGATAACTTTTCACCATGTACTGTGGCCAGCATCACCATGTGTTCAGTCGAACAATCCTGAACAATACACCATGGAGTTCTGTGTGGGAGCTTTTGATATTTTTCTTGCATTTTGCAAAGACATATCCAGTGGCATAAGTACTCGTTCTATTAATCTAGTGCACCTTATTTGCTTATTGTTAGATGCATCTTGGCCAACTCTACCTTATCTTTTTTAATTTTTAATACATGTTAATTGTTCCAGAGCTACTCTAGGTGTCCTGATTTGCATAGTGTCAGTTAGTGCATAGAGTTTGAATGATTTTCCTGCTGCATAATAATTTTCTCATCTTTCCATAATCTTGCCATTCTGATAGTTCATTAATACTGTAATGCTTTCACTTTGTTTCTAGTTCTGCAATGAGTACGTTCTAAAAAGGCCAGCCGTATTAGTTTCTGAAAAATCATTGGCATGGGTTTGCCTATGTTATCTACTGATGTGTGTGTTGCACTATGGACTAGGCTTTTTTAGCTTGGCAGAAACAATACGATGTGTATGACAAACTGATGCCCGTAGTTACTTATTACTAATTGTAACTTGTTAGTTCAGTTTATGAAGCTGGCAGAAACTTCTTTGCATGCCTAGTTAATCTCTCAGTTAGCTAAATTGCATGCCTAGTATCTCTTGGTTAGTTAAAGTTTGCAGAGAGCTGATTTGCAACCTCATGATGTCGCATCTGAAACTGGTTTTGCAGGGAGACGAGTGGTCGATGGAGCACCAAAACACTGAAGTTTCCAACTCTGCTCAACTATAGATCTTCAGAAGAATCAATTGTTTTGATGCTTGTTGAATGTAAATTAGCTATTTGAGAAAAGACCCGAGTCCTTTGTGCTTGTTCTGCACCTATCTTTTTTCTATTGATTAAACTCAAGCTGTAATCACCTTGAGCACATTGTGGAATGAACAAATGCTTCTCGTTGCAGTCATGGTTGTACATGAACTACTTTCTGGGTTGTCCGTAAGCAAGTTAGTATTTGAAAGCATGAAAATGGACGTATAAATTAGAATCCTTGTCCACTATCATTCCCTGCATGCCGAACAGATGGAACGGCACAAAGGAAGGGATCCGCTCATGGATCCACCGACATGACAGGATCGAGTGACACTGGTGGATCCACCTGATCCTTTCCAGGAAGGAATCCGTCCGCTGAAGCAATCCTTGAGAACCGAACGAGGCCTAAGTCTCTTCAGCTTGGCAACACATCATAGAGTTGAACTCCTGGGACATGTTCAAACTGGAAGTCGGAAAGAAGTGATGCACGTTTTGGGGCGCCCAAGCTTCTGGGCACAATAGCCACTGACGCTTTGTTCCAGCCAGGTACAAGAACAACTCTGCCTACCGGTGATAGCAAATAGCAGTGACTTTTTTCAATTCTGAACTGTACTCTGCTGTTGATATGTCATTTCAATGTTTAGAAGTGCTGCGGCGTGGAATGAAATGCAAAACATGAAATTTTCTTATTTGCTTCAGATTGATGATGAAAATGATGATACCCCTTACGTATCAAAATATACTTATCTGTAGGGAGTACATATATTATGCTTAATCTGCTAGGTTGCATCGAGTGCCTCTGGACTCGTTGGCATATGCAGTGACCGTCCTGATGGCGACGACCCTTCCCGAGCTGCCGGGTTGACCTTGCACGAGGAGAATATGTGACCCTGCTGTTGATAAACAATGCCACCCTTTTATTGGGCCGGTAAATCACAGGCTCTTTCTTGGAACAACAATAGATTGGACGTAACACCAGCCCAACTCTGCAGCAGGCCCCGGCCTATTATGGGAGGTATCCGGGCTAGGATGAGACATCAATACGGCCCATTACGATAGCTTCAGGACTTTGTGCGGCACTACCATGAAAGAGTGATGGATTAGTTCGCTTTTGTAGGATGAATTTTGAATTTCTGACGAGTCAGGGTAATGGGCCAACTTTAGGTGAATCTAATCTATCTATCTATCTATCTATCTATCTATCTAATCTAAAACAATAAAGAACAAGTTGTCATGAAAATACTTTACACCCTGCCACATCCGACCCACCTGTTGTCCCACCGTTGATTTCCGGATAGCAGTGGGTCCAATCAAAATGTGTGATGCTCCCACCAAATGTTTGCACTTTTGACATGCAAAAATCTTACATTTTTTAAAGCTTAGGCGTCATTTCTTCCAATATGGAAGGTTAGAGCTGATAGTCAGAGCTTGCAATTAGTTTCATCTGATGATACTTGTCTTTGTCTAATCAAACTTTTAGTAAGAGTTAGTCTAATCAATAGAGATATTTAAGATGGTGGATGAAAACTGAGAGAGAAGATACGTGAACTGGAAGTCTGGAAAAGGATTTCATGTGCTCTATTACTCTTGGAAGACATGAACTCCGGTGAGACCTGGCAATTGTTTGTCCTGTACTGCATAATTCAGGGTCCCATGGGAAGCACAAAGCCTAAATTAAAAGCATGCTTTCTGCTTAAGGATATGGATCATATACATAAGTTTTATTACTGCGAGAACTGTATCTCAGTATGTCCTAAGCTTTTCGGAAAAGAATCACAGGCTGGTGTTACCAGCCCGAACTGCAGCATACCCCGCCGCGTCCTGTTATGGGGGAGGTGTCTGGGTTACGCTGTGGCAGCGAAATGACCCATTACGATAGCTTCAATCAGGACTCTAAAAATAACAGGGGATTTTCTAAGCAGAGCTACTTCATTTCCACAAACATAGCTTACATACGGTTTTCCCTTTCGGGAACCCCAAACACTTAAACAAACACGAGAAGACTGATTACCTTACAAGCAGGATATTACACTGGATGTACACACTCTATATTACAGGTAGTGGAATTCTACTAGATGGAGGGAGAGTGCTCTCACGCTCTGGAGGATGGCAGTGGATGGTCGAGTGGCGATCTGATGGATCGATGCCTCTGCTCTGAACTCAGGAGCTTCCTTTTATAGTCACGCGAGCGAAGTACTCTTCTTGTTTATTTAGGACACGTAGCCTTCTTCATCCTGTATCAAGGACCTTATGTGGACGGTCTTCCTAGCGTCGAGGACACCAGATGCCTTGTCCATTTTCTTGCTTTGTCGTTTGACGATGCCTTTCAATCTTGCAATGATGAGATTCTTTGACACATCATCTCACGGCGTAGATAATTTTAGCTGACATATGTACAATAGTATCAGGGTTTATGCCTTCTGCTGGCTTGTTTCGAGACCGTCTTCAGTCATAAAGGTATAAATTTTCCTGCGTATGTTATACTATAAATTTTTCTTGCGCATGTTATAAATTCTACTAGATGGAGGGAGAGTGCTCTCGCGCTCTGGAGGATGGCAGTGGATGGTCGAGAGGCGGTCTGATGGATTCAGCAACATCACGTTTTAGGACATGTGTCGTATGCAAAATTACGATAAAGGTTTACTAAAACACATCACAAAATTTTTGTAAATCACTATAGTCTGCCAAAGCAAATTGCGCCCTCATCTTTTCAGTGGCAAACAACTGGTTTGCTAGCTACCTCTCCATCCATGACCATGCTTGCGGTCTTCCTCCTCGCCCTCTCCCTCACGCCGATCGCTAAGAGTGAACTGCTGGGGAAATACTGTAACTACAGTATCGACGGCAAATCGGCCAACACCTACCTCGCCAATCTAAAGCTCCTGTCTGCCACGCTTACAAAGAACGCCCCCTCCTCACCATTCCTTTTCGCCAAAGGCTCCGTGGGTTCCAGCACGGGTACCCTCTACGGCCTCGCGCTCTGCTGCAGGGACACCACCAATGCCTCCGCGTGCAGCGACTGCCTCGACAGCGCGTTCGGGAGCGCGCATCAGCTGTGCTGGAACAACACGGACGTCGCCATCTTCGACGACATGTGCCTCATCCGCTACTTCAGCGAGGCAGTCAATTATACTGGCAACTATGATGCACTACACCATGTTCTACTTTTGCCAACAGTCAAGTGTAGGGAAATATAGTCAATCACTAACAGATTATCTGTAGGCAAATGTATCTTGAGTCGGCTTCAGTTTATCTGTCGGCAATGATCACATAGGACAACCAGTTAACTGTCGGTGTTACTCTGACAACAGAAAAACAGTCGGCGTAGCTTCCACGTCTGAGTATATGTAGGCAAATCCTTTTTGTAAGTGTCGGCGTTGGTTTGGGCCCACTCGGAAAACACTACGCCAAGGCCCAGCCCACCTCACTGCCTCCCCTAACCCCTATCCGGAGCGCCCCGTCCCTTCGAAGCTTCAGCCGCCACCGCCCCATTCCACATCGACAAACCACGCCGCTGAACATGGCGTCCGGCGCCGGCACAACACTCCCACCACCGCGCGCCGCCGCCAGCCCAACAGCCGCTGCGCCGACGACCGCCGAGCAGTAGGAGCGATGCGCCGCCCTCTTCGCCATGGCCACCACGCCTGGATCCGGATCTGGCTCCGGCGGCAGAGCGGGCGGCGCAGCAGCTACTGTTGCTCCTTTCCTGCAGGCGGCAACAGCTGGCCATAGGTCGTCTCCGTCAGTTGGCAACCGGCGCTTACGGCTCCTCTAAGGAGGCGCCGAACTGCTTGAGCCTAGCGGCTCCTATCGGAAAGGCGACATGCAGCAGGACGCAACCAGCAGGCTCGAGGTAATTTCTTTGCCGAAGGGACTTGTTCCTACAAACTGGATCTAGTGTTTCTTGGTACTTTTTACAGATGACCAAATGGTGATGAACGGGTTCCTCCCAGGCTAGCACTTCCCGTACTATCTCCCCTGCCCTGCCGTGGTGTGCCTTCACAGCTCCTCTCCCTTTACTCAAGAATTCAGGTCAGATGCATATCTTTCTTACTTTGATTTCGGTGGTAATTTGTTAATTTCTTTTCCAGATCCTCATAGAACAGATTAATGTCACACCGTGAGTGAGTGGAGAGCGTGGACTGTAGGATTTAACATCTAAACTCTTGTGTGGATATATTGTTCTCTGGATATGTAAATGCTTTCTGAAGTATTATTCTATTCATAAGTTTACTGACTTGTTGATGTTTCCTGATCCATCAGCACAATGTCGAGGCGCACACCACTGTCCAATTTCAGTAAAGGCTATGACTCAGCAATCATCAGCCACTCAACAATGAATGGTATGGTTCCTTTTTATTTTGAATAGTTGATCTGTAATTGCTATCTCTTATTTTTAGCATGAATAATGGAATGCTCAGTGCTTTGCCATGGAAAATATATCATCTATATTAAACTGTTATATCATATGAAACAGTGAGGATTAATTTTTTTAAAAATCATGTGTTGCATTAGACACCCAACCTGAAAAACTGCTGCAGTGATTTGGTTTGTCAGGCTTCACCATTTTCTTGTTATTTGGCTCAAAGAATACCTTGCACTGAAGTAACAATACTTGCGTTTCTCCTATGTATCTTCAACCAATGCGTTGTTCCCTACCTTAAATCTGCTACAAACATCTACTAGTTATGCCACAGCTCATATTCTGCAAAATAGATGACCCAGTTATGGTTTTCTAATATTCAATCCTTTGGGACCGTGTTAAAACTCTGTCCAGTACCTGTGTTATCATTTCTCTATTGTCTGTGTTTTGAATCAATTTGTCAGTAAAACATAGTCAGCCTTGTTTCCAGCTAAGGAACCGTGACAGGTTTTTATGCTCTTATATTTAGTTTGTTTATTAAGCTTGTTTTTAGTTCCCATTGTGATCAGCTAAGGAACCGTGACACCTTTCCTGCAGGAAGCAAGGGTGTCAAGTATTTTGGAGTTATCTTTGGTGATCCACAAGCATGGGATCTATTTGAAGTGTTATGTATTGTGTACTGCCAAACAGGTGTCTAGTAGTTGATTGTAACTTGACCACTTAGCATTGGTTTATTCATGTTAGTCTTCGGTTTGACAAATAGATGTGTATGTACACTAAGTTATCACTTGTGATTGATACTATGTGTCTATTGTGCATTGGAACCTTATGTTGTGTAAACCCATGTCAATAATTTTGTGATATTTTCTGGATGTGCAAGTCTGATGGTTATGGAACTATTTTTGTACAAGTATCGTATTATATTTACAATCTGACTGGTCTTAGCCCAATGGCGGACACTTTATTTGCATGCAAAGGTACCTACTGCTTACATGCTTGATCTAGATTGGCCAACTATGCAAGTGTCGGGAAAGGTAAGTAACTGTCGGCGAATGTTAACTGTCGGAAATTCTTTTAACTGTCGGCAAAGGTATTAACCGTCGGCATAGGGTAAGAAATGAACTACAGATTAACTGTCGGCGTAGGTAATAACTGTCGGCAAAGGTATTGCCGACTGCTTCTACCGCGACTGTTTTCTAAATGTCGGGAAAACCTTTGCCGACACTTTTTATGTCGGTAAAAGTGACTTTTGCCAACAGTAGAGAGTGTAGGCATAGGCTGGTCATGGTGTAGTGATGTAATCACGTATGGAGTCGGAGTGATCAGCAACATGGACACCACGAATATCTCCGTGCCCCTGTTACCTGGCTGGGATCCTGGCAGCGCCGCCAGCATCACAGACATCTTCAGGGTGCTGCTGCAGGAGACGACCCAAGCGGCAGCAGCCTACACGAATAGGAGGTACGCGACAGGTTTCATGGATGCCACCAATACCATGCCACCGCTATATTCCATGGCGCAGGGCACGCCGGACTTAACGTCCATTGAGTGCGGGGCCTGCCTCCAGTATATCATGGACCTGGTAATGACCAACTTTACCGGTCAACAAAGCGGACGGGTGCTTGCCGTCGGGTGCAGTCTGGAGTATGATACTGCTCCGTTCTACAGCGGCACGCCCATGTGGAGAATCATACCGCCGACAGAAGTTGTTGTGCCACCCGCTGCCGCCGTGCCCAACCTGAAACACAAGAGTAATTAAGCAAAAAAAACTACATCTTTTCATTTCCGCGCATCTACTTAATACGAAATTCGTTTTATATTATATAAATTTACGATAAAGTGCCAATTTATAATTGGGTGCAGTGTAACAAATTAAGTTTGTTCCTCTTGCGGACTTTGAACATATGAACTTGATTCATCTACTTTCAAACAGATGCGTAAACTTTCTTCTACATCCAAATAAAATTCATCCAACATCGGAAACTTTCAAGTTCCAATTGTTGCAATTCATCTCTCAAACCGGAACTTTTTCTAAACTATCGTCCTTCTAGCTCAAAAGATATGACTCCCAAAAACCTCTTAGACTGAAGATTGACAATTCATCCGCAAACATTTATATAAAAAGTTGAATACATATATTGCAATGGATGCATGGTACTGCACAATCAGTCTAATAAATTATTTTTAACCATTTGTATTTGTTGAAGTGATTGTTTTTCTTTTGATCTCAGAGCACGTGAGCAAAATTTTGGTCATTGCTATAGTTATTTCACTACTTGTCTTGCTTTTCGGGATGGTCATCTTGTTTAGATTCATCAGAAGGCATGGGAAAGGTCAGCTATCTAACCACAATTGTTATTGTACACAGCCTGTCTCTAAGGCATACATTTATTCTTTTTGTTCCAAATATCAAGTGCATCAACGGCAAATGAAAGGTCACATAACTCTGAATTATTAGGTAAAGTGTCTGAGGAAAAGGTTAAGATGAAGGTAATGGAAGATGAAGAACTAATTTGGGGATTAGAGGGAAGGAATTCAGAATTCATGGTTTATGATTTTGCACAAGTAATAGAAGCTACTGGTAACTTCTCCGAAAGAAACAAACTAGGGAAAGGAGGATTTGGTCCTGTATACAAGGTAAGACAAAAGAAAACTACGTGCTCAGACGCGCCGAAAGAGATAAAATGAGCCTCATTCACATGGATAAAAGAAAACAAAGATATTATAAATATTGTGTTTGTACTTTGTAGCAGCCACAAAACTGTCATTTTTTATTAATGAAATTGTTATTCTTCTCCATGTAGTATTGCTGTGCTCGTGAGATAAGTTGCGCCAAAATTAAAAATGAGACCTATTTTGAATTTCTCCACAGGGCCGGTTTCCTAATGGATTGGAGATAGCAGTTAAGAGACTTGCTGCACGTTCGGTGCAAGGTTTCACTGAGTTCAAAAACGAAATCCAACTCATAGCCAAGCTGCAGCATACAAATCTGGTTAGGCTCTTGGGATGCTGCACTCATGGAGAGGAGAAAATACTAATCTATGAATATTTGCCGAATAAAAGCTTGGACTTCTTTATTTTTGGTACAGATTCTTGCAACTTTGTAGTACAAATTCTTCGTTCAACGGATTTTTGTCAATAACATCTTGTTTAACCAACTTTCAGACACAGCAAGAAAATATGTAATTAATTGGAAGAAACGTTTAGTGATAATAGAAGGGGTAGCACAAGGACTTCTATATTTGCATAAGCACTCCCGGTTACGTGTCATCCACAGAGATCTGAAGTCAAGCAACATTCTCTTGGATCGCAAAATGAATCAAAAAATTTCAGATTTTGGACTTGCCAAGATATTTGGCACAAATGAGTCTGAAGGGAACACAGGAAGGATTGCCGGGACATAGTAAGATTTTTTTACGATCTTAGCCCTCATATGTTTATTACAAAGTCTCCAGTGACAACAAACTGACCAAGATGTTCTTTTCATACATTTATTTAGTGGCTATATGGCTCCTGAATACGCTTCAGAGGGAATCTTCTCAATCAAATCTGATGTGTTTAGCTTTGGTGTGCTAATTCTTGAGACTGAGTGGAAAACGAACATCAAGTTTCCAATGGTATGGAGATTTCATCAACCTTCTTGGACATGTAAGTCTTTTCATTTTTTGATTTGTAAAACGTTTGTCCCGCATCTCATACAATGGAAACTTATATAATTTGAAGTGCATCCATGACTTAATTTTCATCCACCACTACACCACCAAGAGCACTGCTTCAGAACATTGTGGTTACCACTTTTTTGGATCACAATTGTGGAATGATGAAAATTAGGATCGCAAAATGGAAGATGGATTGTGGCTCAACATTCCATCCGACATGTGTTTTTCCAACATCCATCTGACATTCAATTCATCTACACCACCAAGAGCGAGGAAATTATGTGCTTTTTCATCATTTCTTTGCAGGCGTGGCAATTGTGGAAAGATGGATTGTGGCTTCAACTTGTCGATGGATCAATTGATGCTGAGTGTTACACTCTAGAAGTAAAGAGATGTATTAACATTGCACTGTTGTGTGTGCAAGAGAATGCGGCAGACCGACCCACCATGTCAGATGTGGTTGCAATGCTGAGCAGCGAGAGTTTGATCCTGCCTGAGCCCAAGCACCCTGCATATTTCCATGTAAGAGTGACACGGGAAGAAGCCTCAATGATGCATGCGCCAGCTAGTGTTAATGATGTCACTGTATCTGCCCTCGCTGGCAGATAGCTGCCTACTACAACTCCAGGTCATGTGAGCATGCTTTGTGTTGAAGTTTGCACAAATTATAGTCGAAGCAGACCATCAAACAACACAAGGCAGCGAATGAATTCATGGTCGCTCTGTTGTGTGGCCCTGAAACCCTATTGCCACTAATCGTGTCCATGATTACAGCGTTGTCGCACGGCAGACCATCGTAACGAACGTGTAGTATGAACTAAAAGAAAAACATAGGAGACATCTCTTTCTGCTCGTAGAGTATTGAAAGCAAGGTTTTATAGTGATTCTTTTGAAATTATTGGTTTTTATCAGAATGTATAGACAGCTGCAATCTTCCGGTGAGAGAAATGCAGAGATTGGTGAGATGTTGGAGGAAGCTGAAATTGCCGGGGCAACTATGGTCAAATTGGAAAGCAGAGCTGTCGAGCAGAACACATTGCTCATCGCAAGCGTGCGACATGAACAGGGAAGACCATACCATCACACCCTTCGATGCCATGGGGGGCTGCACGGTCTGCATCCTCTCTGGTTGCTACAAGAGCATGCATTTTGATTACCAGATTTAACTGCATTAATTTCGGGCAAACTGATACGATGGTTTAAACATTCTGCATTTTGTATTTGCTACTGCCGCTCGTGCCTTTTTTATCCCGTCGTCGATGACGGAACCCTGACATCGGCTGCCGTTCTTGCTTGTTTTTTCATCAAATAAGGACCAAGGTATGCCCAACTTTGCCAGAGCGACTGGATGAGTGGTGCATCGCTCACACCCTCTTCTCCATGTACCACCGACAATCCCACCTACGAACCATTAAATACCCAGGGGCTTATTCATGAGACTTTAATAGTCTACATCGCACAATTAATGTGGGGATCACAAGCCAGATCTCTTAAGAATGAATCTGACAGTCTACGAACATCATGACAATTGTTAAAATTGTGTTTACTGTGCCACGTCCGGCACGCTTGTTCAACCAACAGTTTGTTGGTTTGTTGTACAAGATAGACTAGGATCTCCTGATATCTAGCTAGGCTAACTACTCTTGATGTAATCTGTTGTACACCGTGCGCATATATACGCACCCGAGATCAATGCAACTGTTATCTCGCCTCATTCTTCTCTGCTTTCATGGTATCAGCGACCGGGTATCTCTAACCTAAACCCGCCGCCACCCTCCTCCTTCCTGCCGCCAATCCACCATCGCCGCCATGGGCGACACCTCCAAATCCTCCCTCTCCCTCCAGCTCCTCAACATCAAAAGCCTCCTCCCCTTCAACCTTGAGTACGAGCCATCCAACTACTCCCAATGGAGCGAGCTCTTCTCCGTCGTCCTTCGTCGCTTCAGCCTGCAGCACCACGTCGACGAGAAATCCACCGCCACCAAGGAATCGGACTGGGACCAGAACGACGCCATGATCGTGTCTTGGATCTACAGCTCTGTCTCCGACGAGGTGCGCGGTCACGTCTTCGCCTGCGGCATCTCTGCGCTGTCTCTGTGGACCGCAATCTCCAATCTGTACCACGACAACAAGGCCGCCATGATATTGGCGCTCGAGGCCGAGTTTCATGGCACCTCCCAGGGTGACATGGCCGTCATGGCGTATTGGCAACGCATGAAGTCCATGGCCGACTCCCTGCGTGACCTTGGTCAGACGGTCACCGACTCCACGGTCGTCCTCACCATCCTGCGTGGCCTCAACGAGGCGTTCGCCACCACCGCCAAGATCATGACCGCGGCGGACACGCTGCCGTCGTATCTCCAGTGCCGCTCCAAGCTGCATCTCGAGGAGTCCTCCCACCCCAAGTCCCCGACGCTTGCCACCGCCTTCTACTCCAACAACGGCGGCAGGTCGCCCTCCTTCCCCAAGCCCGGCAACAATAACAGCTCCTCCAACAACCGCGGTAACAACAACTACCGTGGCAAGAACAGGCAGCGTTCCGGCTTCGGCGGCAACTACAACGGCACGTTCCAGCTCTGGCCAGCCTCGGCGTCGCGTCCACCGGCCACCAACGCTCCAGGCATCTTGGGCCCATGGCCTGGCGCGCATCCTCAAGCACACTACGCCGCCTCCTCCAACCAGTCGTCGTCGCACGGCTCGGCCTTCTCTGCACCAAACTGGGATGTCTCCGCTCTCGTTCAAGCACTGAACAATCTGTCCGGGCAAAGCGGTAACTCACATGAGTGGGTCGCCGACTCTGGGGCCTCCAACCACCTCACGTCCGATGCTGGTAACCTATCTTTCTCTCGTCCCTCGCACACTTCTCAATCCATGATCATTGGCGATGGTACTCGTCTTCTCATCACCGCCACTGGCCATACATCTCTTTCCTCTTCCTCCAAACCTCTCCATCTTAAACGTGTTCTTGTTTCCCCACAAATTATTGCTAATCTCTTATCTGTGCGTCGTTTTACCAGTGATAACCTCTGTGCCGCGTCCGTCACGCTTGTTCAACCAACAGTTTGTTGGTTTGTTGTACAAGATATAACTAGGATCTCCTGATATCTAGCTAGGCTAACAATTCTTGATATAATCTGTTGTACACCGTGCGCATATATACGCACCCGAGATCAATGCAATTGTTATCTCGCCTCATTCCTCTCTGCTTTCAACAATGACTATCAGAGTTTACTATTGGTTGCTTGTTTTGCACTTCTGCCTCCTAGGTGGATCTAAGAATGGTGAAATAGGCATGGTTTGTTGTGGATTTTATTTTGATATATTTTAGAATTAAGAATGAGGTTAAAAGGAGTTTGGATGGTTGAGATGTCCTATATTGAAATTCAACTGTTGGTTAATTACGAGAAAGAAAATTTGAATCTGTCCATCGGGATTTTTGGTCAGGGATTTTGGCCGACCAGGTCTTGCAGTTTGGGGTCTCCCGGAATACAGTTGGGCTGCAGGGCCTGATCGTTGTACGTGGTTGGTACTAGTTGGTACCTTGGAGAGGAATTTCAAAAATAACAGGGGCTGGGAACGGACAAGACGGGGACGGGAAGGCGTCAGGCGAGGACTTCGTTCCCGAATCTCGACTAGCTAGCTCCAGTCCGCCATGGCCGAGCAACAGAGCTCGAGCCAATAGCTCAGAAGCGGCCAAGGACGACTGGGATGGGTAGGAATCGGATGCTCGTGACACGACGAACTCATTTGCGGCATCACCAGGGCCTGGGGTCGGGGGATGAGCAGAGGCGGCCAGCAGCCGGGGGCAGCTCGGCGGTGGTTAGCTGCTCGCTGCTGTGCTTGTGCAGAGACGGAGTGAAAGGGGAGAGAAGCTGGGAAGGTCGAGTGGGAGTAGGTGTTGCTAATGCTTACTAGGTGCTCGTACTAGGCGGCCGGAATTTGGGGGAAGAAACAGATGAGCTCAGTTTGGGAGGAAATTGGGCTCACTGGAGCAGAAATCAGAGCTGTGGTGGGGCTATGGGAGGAGACCGAGTAGGAGGAAGACCTCAGGTCGTTTTATAGCCGCGCAGAAGCGGTGCTATGGCAAAACATCGCCGGCGGCCATATTTCCGTCGACCAAGATTTTACTGGGCATGGAAGAGGGGAGAAGTGAGCTGTTGCTCAAAAGTTGCGGCGTGTAAGAGGGCTGGCTTCAGGTCAGCGCCTTGGCGAGGAAGTAAGAGCAGGCCCAATAAGGGTCGAATCGCCGATACATGTCAGATTTTTCTTACGTGTCGGAGAGAGAAAAGTGGAAAAAGAGGCTGCTCGTCGCGTCTGCCGGCAACGAGCTCCAACTGACAAAACGCGGCGCCGTCGACGGACTGGAGCTGAGCTTGTCGCAAAACAACACAGTTTGTGGGCTCCTTCAGGTTTCTCCCCCATCCACTGTGCACACGGGTACACAACTCCTCCTATTCCTCCCTCCTTCCTGAAAGATTTTTCTCAGCACAGCGCGCCAAATCCTTGCTCGATGGCGCGAAATCCGCATCGTTTTCCCTCAATTCGCGCCACTTTCACATCCCCCCACCCAAATCGGCCTCCTCGTATTTCAAATCGGCTTCTCCTCACATCAATTCCCCTCTCCCTATTCCACATCGCCAAGAACCCTAGCCTCTACCAAGGAATCGAGAAAATCGGATGACTGGTCCACCGAAACGCGCGGCGGCGCCACCGCCTCATCCTATCCCAGGCTCTTCGGGGTCGTCTGCTGCTGGTCCTTGGTGGGGCGCTCCGCCGTCGTTGCCGCAAGCAGTCCGGTCCCCCACTGCACCACCGATCCAAATGGATGAAGCCAATAAAGGAGTTCAAGATTGGTACGTGCTTCTTCGTTGACACCCCCATGCGATTTATTGATTCGAGTGCCTGTCTGCTGGTTACGTGAAGTAAAAAATTAGTTCCTAATGCTCACCTAGTTCCTTGGTTACGGATGTTTGATTTACAGAAGTGCTTTATCAACTCCATGTGATTTATTGATTCATGTGCCTGTCTCCTTATGGTTGTTGTTATGTGAAGTAAAAAATTAGTTCCTGATGCTCACCTAGTTTCTTGGTTACGGATGTTTGATTTGCATATAAGTGTTTTATTCGGTTCACAAACTGCAAAAGTAGAACTGCACTCAGGTGCTAGTTAAAATCAAGCTGACATCATTGGCCATTTTTTCTGGATAGCATCCGGCCATTCATGCCGGGGTCGTCTGCTCCTGGCTTCTAGTGGGGTGCGCCTCCACTCCAGCAACAAGGCATGAGTTCCTCGACTCCCATTGCTTTGGACACTGATCCTCAAAATTGGTATAAAATTGCTTTTCCTTGACTCATATGTTTTTCTGTAAGGACTTAAAGAATTTGCTTGTTTAATAGTAGCCGCATTGGTAACTTAGCAGAACTGAATATCAGCACCATTTTTCTCTGAATGTCAAACAATGGTTGTCAATTTTCTCTGAATTAACTATTGTTTGTCAATTTGTTTCTCTTTTTTTGCAGGGGAATGGGTTCTCGTCCTCCCAATGGGTTTGTTAGTTTCCTCAACAATCCATGGAATCCCCACCAATACCAACACTTCTCATCTCACTCTATTAATGACCATGCAAAAGGGACTCCATCTGAGTCACAAACCTTGATTAATTTGGACAGTCCAAAGAAAAATCGCAACTCTACAAGGACCGACAAGCGGTTGCCATGGCAAAAAGAAGAAGAGACTAATTTGGTGAGTGTGTATGTATTTTTTCCCTTTGGAAATAGACCTAAGTACATAACAACACTAATCTTATTTGCCATTACTGCAGGTGAGTGCATGGTTGGAGAACTCTACCGACCCGATCAATGGGAACTGCAAGAAGACCGATCGTTACTGGGGGGATGTTACTAATGCTTACAACAGTACCATCCCAGAAAACAGGGCAAGAACATCTAAACAGTTGAAGGACCATTTTCAAAAAATTAAGAAAAAGGTGGGGTGGTTTTGTGCTGCATGGAAGGATGCTAACTTGGTATATGCTAGTGGTCAATCTGATGACCAGCTGTGGGATAAGGCACAAAAGATGTATGAGGAGGACTACCAAGATGGCCCTTTTATGATGAAGCATTGCTGGCTGCTTCTACGTGACAAACCAAAGTGGCACGCAATCTTGGAGGACAAGAAAAGGAAGGTCGATGGTGAGGGTGAGGTAGGAGAAGATATGCCCTTTGCTGTTGCACAATCTGAAGACCGTCCTATGGGGACAAAAAGGGCAAAAGAGGAATGCAACGGGAAAGGAAAGGCGAAGGTGTGTCCACAGCCCATGGAAGATATCCTCCAGCAGCTTACAAAAATCCAAGGCACACCTGAAGATCGCAACGAGATGCTAGAGACTCAGAAACGTGTTTCAAGTGAAAATCTTGAATCGGCGAGACTTAACCACCTTGCCGCAAAAGAAAATGCGAAGGTGGCTATGCTGGAAACGTACCAAACACTCATTGGTAAAGAAACTAGTGGATTGTCTGATGATGTCAAAGCTGAACTTGTGATGGCTTTGAAGTGCATGAGGGAGAGTATATTTACAAAAACTCAGTGAGGTATTTCTTCTATATACTCTGTTAATTTTTGCTGATGCTATCAAAGCTAGTGTACTGAACATTTATTCATTCTTTCAGGTGAATGTGAAACTACTGATGGCTTTTGTTCTTTTGGTGGTTGTTTATGAAGAAAGATACTTTTGATTATTTTGATGCCCACGATTTAGTAAATGGGATATCAGTCATGTTAATGAAAATTTCTAGACTTTGGTGCATGGCACCCTTGGTAGCTTTTTTTTTTCTTTTTTTAGTTCTAGTGGTCACTTCTCGGATGGATTTGATTTGGTATGAACTAACAGCATATGCAACATTCTAAGTGTATTTTGTGGTTGCATATGCAGCAGCAACATGAATAGCTACAGAGGTGGCTTCAGTTTAGATCAGCATGTCTCAAGAGTACTTGTATAAATTGAATATTTGTGTCTTTTCTTGGAGCCAAGCTATCAGACAAACTATTGCATAGTTTGTCTATTACCTTGTCTCAAGATGACAAATACTTGTCGGTAAGACAAGCTTATTGGGCTTGCTCTAAGAGGGCTGGCGATGCAGGCACTGTGGCTGAGCAGCTTTCCCCGGCGACGGCGTTACATAGCGGCCAAGCATTGGTCAAATGGTTGCAGCGTGCGCGCGAGATCTTCAATGCGGCTACGAGGCCGTACACCCACTTGGACGAAGACACAACGCGCTTGGACGGCATGGAGGCGCGGGCGAAGCCACTATAACAAAAACAGGCTGTGGAGACGGAAGCCAAAATGTTCTAGCGGCGGGCTTGAACGAAAACCGCCTCTACAAGCCTGTCACAGTGCACGGACCGTCGGTATAGAGGAGCAGTTAAGACGTGCCACAATACGGACCGTCGCTACAAAGAGGCTGTAGGGGCAGTTCACATTACCAACCGCCCCTACAGAGAGAGCACTCTGTAGCGACGGTTAACATTTTAGGCTGCCTCTACTGCCGATTTGATGATGTCATGAAGTTTATTTTTAACGGCGGCCAACTTTGTGGTCCGCCGCTACAAGGAAGGAGCTGCCACTTCCTTTTTTTTCTCTTCTCCGCCACGTCACCGATCCGTAAGTCATTCTCTCAACCAATCAGAGATGAGCACACAGATTGTGCTTTCTCCTCTGCTTTCTCCTCTCACCAACGCTCGTGTGTCCCTTTTTCCTCACCTCTCCTCTCTCTCTCTCTCTCTCTCTCTCTCCCCCCACTTCCTCTCTCTCTCTCACTATCCACCGGTCATGGAGCAGGCAAGGCAAGGCATTAGAGAAGTGGATGGCATGCTCATGGCGAGCGGGCGGGTAGGCGGCGGTATCCGGGCCGCGAAGCTGTGGCGGCGAGATGAGGTGACGACCGACGCATCCTCTCCCACCTCGACGGCCGCGCGCAGGCGGAGGTGACGATGGCGACGGCCACGCACGGCAGCGACGATCCACGCATGGCCCCTCCTCTCCCTCGCGGCCTCCTCGACGACGAGGTCGACAAGCCCTCCTCGACGACGAGTCCATCCTCGACGACAGCTCCCTGGCGTCGGCTGGCCGGGGCATGGAGATCCGTCTCGACGACGACGGGCAATTGCTTCTCCTGCTGCTTTGACGTCGTGCATGTTATATTCCCGGCTTGTCCTGTTTGCGTGCTCTGTTTTAACATTTCACAGCAAGTTAGCAATGGTTCTAGTATCTATGTTGCAAGCCCCATGCTGAAGTAATCATTTGATGATCTCGTGAATGTTGAATGTAGTAGCACTTGCTTCAGGATTAGAAATGCATGCCCTCGTTGGGACTTTGCTATTCCAAGCTATGTTTGGTCTGCTGTAAGAAAGCAATCAGCACTTGCTTCAGGATTAGAAATAATCACCGATGCTTCATTCTCGATTAGCTAGAGTAGCAAGTTTAGAGCTACAGTGCGATGGAGCTTTTTTTTTATTTTCCCAATTCAGCACTAGCGGCGGTTGGAGTTTCAAACCGCCTCTACTGATGCACTCTGTAGAGGCAGTCGTCATTGTGGACCGCCGCTACAGTGTGATTTGTACGGCAGCTACAGCGACAGTTGCACAGCGACAGTTTTTGAGAACCGCCGCTACAGACTGTTGTTTATAGCGACAGTTGCACAGCGACGGATAGATTAGACTGCCCCTACAGATAGTTTTGGGCCGTCTCTACAGCCCCTTTTTGTTATAGTGAGTCCTTCCCCGGCCGAGAGCAGGAAACGTGGAGGGAAATTGCGGCGGCGCTCTGCGTCCGGTTGAACCCGGGAAGGCGAAGCTGGCGGGGCTGGCGTCACCTCGGCATGGCTACGGCGGCTGGGACGTGAGCTGGACGGAGCGACGGCAAGAAACGCGGCAGCGACACGTGCGTGCTCGCGAAGGCGTGGCGGCGCGTACGAGAAGACGATGCTCTGGGCCTAGATGGGCCGTGCTGGGCTGACGTGGGCTTGCAAAGAGAAAGAAAATGAGAAGGCCGGCCTGCTTCAGGAATTCGGGAGAAAAGGAAAAGAAATGGACAAATGGGTTGGGCCGGCTTGGAACAGTTTGGGAGTCTTGGCACATGTCGTTGTAGGCTTTATGAAATCTTTTCCATTTTACAAGAGGCTGGAATAATTCAATTTTGAATAACTTCAAATTTGAAGCAGCAGAAAACCAAATGGTTCCAAATAAAATCAAGACAAATATTTCACACTAATTTATTTTAATTTGGAAAATTCAAAATGTTCAAATTTTTAGTGAATTTTAAAATGCAAAAAAAAATCAGGGTGTTATAGGATCATGGTGGCAGTACCCCATCATGACTGACGCTCATTCTCCGGCAATTGATGATCTTGTGTGGTGGTTTGAGTTGTTGCTCTCCGATTGTTCTGGTGTTGACTTGGGAGGTTCAATAAAGATGCACCGTGGATCGAGTTGTTTTTATTTTTTTCTCTCTAATCAGCATGGCATTCTCCCCTGATGGTGACCGATTTTGTAGTGTTTGTGTTTGATTGTAACTCTTTTGGAAGTCAAGACTATGGGCTATAGCTTTCCTGAGACACAAGGCTGGGTATCACGTAATCTTCCCATTATCTATAAAAAATTACTGCACTCTTATTTCCAATGACACAAGCACAATGGCGGGCGGTATGCCCGCCACTGTAAGGGCTTTTTGTCCGTCGCTGCAGTAGGTGTCTGTGGTAGTTCACCATCGTCCTGTAGCATAAACAACTGATGTTGAAGCAACATTGTCCTATAGTGGTAAATTCACGGTTAAACATAGGTTTGCCATTGGATGGATTACATGGGATAAAATTAAGTAACTACATGGGGTAGCATAAAATTAAAGAACTATCTGCCGCATAGATCAGAGAATGTCACATCATTAACACTAGATTGCTGGACAACTGTAGATCCCTCTTCCTCTACTACCCTTATGTGGAAATACGCAGGGTGATTAGGCTCAGGCAGGGTCATACTCTCGCTGCTTAGCATTGCAACGACATGTGACATGGTGGGTCGATCGGCCGCGTTCTCTTGCACACATGACAGTGCAATATTAATACATCTCATCATCTCTAGCGTATGACACTCAGTGACTAATGATGTGTCCACAAGTTCAAGCCATAATCCATCGTTCCACAACTGCCATGCCTTCAAAGTCAATTGAAAAATAAGACTGAATGAGGAAAACACTTTAAAAAATGCTTCAAAAAAGCGAAATAAACAAAGCCTAGGAAAATGCTGTTGGTGGTACATAGTAGGTGGTTTGTAATATTGGAGTTGATGTGCTTGAAAAATATACTTGTGCTCTATTTCTTGGATATTTTGTAGACACAATTCTTTCATTGTCTACTATTCAAACGTTAAATAAACTTACATGTCCAAGAAGGTTGATGAAGTCTCCGTATCCATGAAAGCTGGATGTTTTTTTCCCACTGATAATCTCCAGAGTCAACACACCAAAGCTGAATACATCTGATTTGACTGAGAAGAGGCCCTCAGAAGCGTACTCAGGTGCCATATAACCACTGGAAAAGAATAGAGGCCTGTAACGCAAAGTCGTGATCCATGTTGTTTTGTAACATATTTTTTAATTTATGAAAAATACTTACTATGTCCCAACAATCCTATTTGTGTTTGCTGCATTATCATTTGCGCCAAATATTTTGGCTAGCCCAAAATCTGAAATTTTAGGGTTCATCTCATTGTCCAAAAGAATGTTGCTTGCTTTAAGATCTCTATGAATAACCCGTAACCGAGAATGCTTATGTAAATACAGCAGTCCTTGTGCTATCCCTTCTATTATCGCTAACCGTTTATTCCAGTCCAGTAAACCTCTCCTTGTTTCATCTGCAACATAATGCGGTTAAAAATAAATGTTATAGAGAAAACACTTACAGAACTCAGAACCTGTACCAAGCTTTTGTCCAAGCTTTTGTCCAAACTCAGAACCTGTACCAAGCTTTTGTCCAAGCTTTTGTCCAATACTTGCATAAAAAGTACCAAAAATAAAGAAGTCCAAGCTTTTGTTTGGCAAAAATTCGTAGATGAGTAGTTTCTCCTCTCCCTTGGAGCAGCATCCTAAGAGCCTGACCAGATTTGTGTGCTGGAGCTTGGCTACGAGCTGGATTTCAGTTTTGAACTCTGTGAAACCTTGCCCAGAATGTGAAGCTAGTCTCTTAACTGCTATTTCCATCCCATCAGGAAACCGACCCTAGAGAGGAGTTCGTCAGGTTGATAAGTGATAACTCTATCAGTTTAGCTGTCATTTGGCTCTTGGCTAACGTTCTAGCCAAGATGATGATAAAATCATAATAACTTTCATGACGTCGAATGGATTATCCGATGTCGGACAACATACAACTTTGAGTAAGTATCTAATAACTTTACAAGAACCATCTGGTGCTTGCAATAAATGGAAACATATCCAGCAACGTTGTTCCTAAGAAAAGTTCTTAATATGGATTGAATATCTTTACATATACAAATTGTGTATTATTTTTATTGAAATATATTCCCATTTCTAAAAAAAATTATTGAAATACCTTGAATACAGGACCAAAACCTCCTTGCCCAACTTTATTTTCTTCAGAAAAGTTACACGTAGCCTCTGATACTTGTGAAAAGTCATAATTCTTGATTTCTGGACTTCCTTCTAGTTCCCAAACTAGTGTTCCATCTTCCTGAGCATTCATCTTAGCTTTACCTACATACAGAGTTTAATGTGATCCTTTTTGTTAACAATGAATTGTGTAAGTTTGAATCATATTCATGCTCATTGACTCATTGATAGTAGTAGTTCCGTCTAGATAGCTGACCTTTTCTGTGCCTTCTGAGTCCAACAAAACACACCAAGCACGAAAAGGACACAATTACTGGAACAACCAAGGAAATGACCAAAACTTTGATCCTGTGCCCTAATAACAAGACAACAATTTTACATATATAGAAGTGTTATATTTGATAGCAGTTTGATGATACTGTTGTCGATGCATGAAACTTCTTTCTTTTTATGCAAAACTGTCAAGGAGTTCACCAAAACGTTTTTTCATTTGTGCATAAAGAGTGTAAATGGTTACTCTATGTACACAAACTAACAAAACAGATTACAGAACATTTTAGATACTCTACTTCTCAAGAGGTCCTATCCTAGATCATAGGATCATATATTGATGATTGGGACTTGCAAGCACATTAGATCAACACATTGCTGAGAGCACCAGGAGACCCAAAAATTTACAGTGCTGTCCATGACCTAATGTTTTGTCCATTTAAATATCTGTCCACATGCTTGAAGTGAAACCCCGAAATGGATTTGTTTTTCATTAGTTTTCATGTGTACTTTTCATCGTTTGCATGCATTGCATGCTACAACATGCTGCCTGCTAGTTTTGCTTAACCAAGTTGAAGAATTCAAGTATTCAACCAATCACATGCTACCCTGAACTGGCATGCTGTCCTTCCAGCGTATATGCACAGCATTCATCGCATGTCCTGGTTACCACACACTGTTCCCCAGTGATAGATGCTCTTCCCCTCCACTACCGAGCACCACCACACAAAGTATATCTGCACAACTTACCTAGAGGAAATTTCTAGCTAAAACCGGATGGTGTCCTGTGTCGTCGGCTGGAGCATTATAAGCTACTTTCATTCCTATTTCGATGCTCAGCCTAAATCTGATGCTTGAACCGACATTGGTAGTAGTCATAAATATAATTTAGGTGTCGCAAAAAAAAAAGGTTTAGGGATTAACAATGCCCTGAACGCTGCCCATTGCCGATTGTTGTTATTGTAGCAAAGAGCTGGGTTAGTGAAGATTTGGTGATGTCAATTGAATTAGTACTGTCTAGTAAACATTCTCTGGTAGGAAAGGTTATGTTGGTTTCCTTACTGTTATGCTCTTGGCTGGGCACAACTACCAGTGCTGGAGGCAGAACAACGGGCGTTGGTTCTGGCGCTGGCGGCATAACAACACCGCAGTCGACGAACAGGTAGTTGACAATGAGGTAGCCGTCTTTGACGCCCTGTCCGTCAGTGTCTTATCTTGCTGGCCGCCGTGTCGTAGTCCAGGTCTAGTCCTCCATTGCTGCACTGATCCACAATCCTCACCGTAACAGCTGCTCCGGTAAAATTATTGGTCACCTATAATTATAGAACACTGATAATACTCACTGTTTGATGTAACCTTGCATGAAACGCCGATAGTTTCACAAAAGAAACTCAATTAATTTCTTATTGAAATCAAAAACTCAATTAACAAAGAACAAACCATGAGGCACTTGCCGCAGGCGTCCTTGCCGGTCGGTCCAGTGGGGCCGCAGAAGGCTGTCCAGCCGTACTGCTTTCGCCATGATAGGGGCTTGTCGGCGTCCCAGGTGGCGCAGTAAACGGCGACGTACGGCGTTCAGATCCCAGCCGTTCTTCTCTGGGCGGTCGTAGTTGTAGGTGGCGCGCACGCCGAACACCTCCTGTGCCACGGCCAAGGCCGCCACCGCACAGAGCACCACGGCCGCCAACGCTAGTCTTCTGGTGCCAACTATCTTCGCCATGCCAGCCGGACCGGACCCAAAGCTCAGACAGATAGGTTGGCTTGGAACAGGGGAATGAAATTGGCACCAAGCGCCTTTTTTGGTTACTTGTAGCTGCTAGTGGGACGAAGCTTCTGCAGTTCTACTACGGTTGAAGATGAACCATTGATTCAACCTTCTTCTTGTCTGCTAGTTGCGCTAAAACTTTGATGGGCTGACTTGCGCGCTTGTCGAATGGTGATATATACATTATCAACCAAGCTGTGCTTATGTTTGGCGTAGATCAATTCAAGACCCATGCTTGATTTAAGTTTATAAGATAAACTAAGATGTTTATTTCTAATTAAAACAAGTGAACTTATTTATCCACAGCTCCATATCTTGTATTTTTTGAATCTAGGTTTGACGCTCTAGAGCTCTGCCAAACATGACGCGAATAACAAGCTGGGATGAGTGATGTTTGACTAGTCAACCGGGCAAGGTGTGACCACCGGCTCAGTCTGCAGTCCACTGAAAAAAAGATAGACCACGCGTTACATACTTACATGTGGATATCCTTGCATGCAGGCAGCATCTCTACTTTTTGCATGAAGAATTTGACAATGTCACAATTATTTGTATTTAAAATTTTGAAGATACATTTATGGTTATTCCAGTTCAGGGCTTCATAGCTTTGGTATTTATCAGCGCCCTTTCTTGTATCTGTCACAATTGCAGAATATTATAGTCCTTTCAACCATGCTACAGACCTAACACAGTAACTTGTAGAATTTAATCCTTTTAACCTGAAATTTTAAATCCATTATTGTTTTAAAAATGTAAATCCTTTGTTATCACAATTGAATATAATAATTTAAACATGATGGCTATCAAACTTATTTAACATTGCACCCTAGATAGCTATATATTACCCTTCTGCTATATCGCCATGCATAGTATGTATATGATTGAGCTTTGAGTTTTATGTAAAATCCCGTAAACAGGATCACAAATATCATCCTATAAATGCTGGGTTTATACCAATTACATAACATATACACATCGTCTCCGTCTAATCACTATATATAACTGTAAAATAAATTTTGCCAGGAACTAACTAAACCCGCCCGGTCGTAGGAGATAATGCGCGATAATATGTTTCAGATAGATGGGTGGTCAGAACCATGCAAAAAACAAATGCCTGTTGTACGTTCGTTCCATGATTCAGTATCATAGAAGGACAGTTCTGATTCACAACTGTCGAGAAGGCACGATTTGAATTGCAGCGACTAAGCACACATTATGGGCATGGAAGAAACTTTGTGGCATGGTAGTTGCTGCAAAATACCGGTTCTGGGGAAAGTGCGATGAAGAACGAAGTTAGCAGCGTGTGACCGTGTGTACCTCTAGCAGCAGCATGTGTACTGTATTGTCTGTACGTTAAAGTTTCCGTTCAGCTGCCGGGTCTAGTCACTCCTATCAGCATCATTTGGAAATTAAGGGCGCGTTCGGCGTTTTAAAAGCTAAAATTTAGAGGAGTCTAAACAAAAGGAATCTTGTCTTAAATAAATTTTAATTACAAAACTAAATACAGAACCCCCCTCTAAATCGCGAGACGAATTTAACGAGAGTAGTTAAGCCATGATTAGACGATATTTACTGTAGCATCACTGTAGCATCACTGTAGCAAAACATAGATTAATTAAGCTCATTAGATTCGTGTCGTAAAGATGTACCCATCTGTAAAAAGGTTTTGTCATTAAATTTTATTTAATACTCTTAAATAATAAGATTCTTTTTAGAGGCTCAACTTTAAAGGCTCTAAAGAGGTTTACCGAACGCGCCCTAAATTTGTTGTTCTCAGCAGTCTGGTCTACTATTCCAGGCCCACAAAACGCGTGTGCAAGCTTCTGGCTCGGCGCGTCGTGGGCTGCTGAAAGGCTACGCGCCGGCGAACACTGGTTTGAGAATCTTTTTACTCTCTCTGCTCTCTATGTCAGAATTTCTAACATTTATAGGCTCTACGTTCATGCGTTGGGCTTGCTCTTACGTTTCTGCTGCTTCTGTTGTTCCCCATTGACGGGTCATTTCTTTAGTCTTGAGATGATAATGATGACTCCCTCTAGAGTCCATATCAAGCAAAAGGCTCACAACCATTTTTTGCGACACGAGACCCAACTTGTAATCAACACGAGATGTATCATTATCAATAAAGTTTTCTATTGTAATAACAAACAATGTATTTAGAACTAGAAGGATGGCCAACGCAAAATACGTGTCTAATATCAACAACTGGATAAATATTGTATTACATATAATGCTTCATACATTTAATAAAATATTTCGCATTTTAGTCTTTTTTAGTTTTTTTTCAAAAATAATTGACATTCTTACTTCCTAACATCTTTCTTCTTAAGACCCAAAAAATGACATCTTTTTTCTTTGTCCAATACATCTCTATCTCTGTCTTCCTTGTTTCGTGTGCACCCATCGTTTGAACAATCTCTCTCTAAATCCCTTGTCAAAAGCTTAACTGACAAATAAAATAGAGCGAAGGGAGTAGTACATTGTTAAAGACTACAAATTTGCCATTGGATGGATTACATGATATAAAATTAAGTAATTTGATGGGGTAGAATAACATTAAAGAACTATCTGCCACATAGATCAGAGAATGTCACATCATTAACACTAGATTTCTGGACAACTGTAGATCCCTCTTCCTCTACTACCCTTACGTGGAAATACGCAGGGTGCTTAGGCTCAGGCAGGATCATACTCTCACTGCTTAGCATTGCAATGACGTGTGACATGGTGGGTCGATCAGCCGCATTCTCTTGCACACATAGCAGTGCAATATTAATACATCTCATGATCTCTAGCGTATGACACTCAGTGACTAATGATGTGTCCACAAGTTTAAGCCATAATCCATCGTTCCACAACTGCCATGCCTGCAAAGTCAATCGCAAAAGAAAACTTCATAAGGAAAGCACTTTAACTAATGCATCAAAAAAGCGAAATTCATGAAGCTTAGGAAAATGCTGTTGGTAGGTGGTTTGTAATATAGGAGTTGATGTGCATGAAAAATATACTCGTGCTCTATTTCTTGGATATTTTATAGACACAATTCTTTCAATTTCTAATATTCAAACAACGTTAAATAAACTTACATATCCAAGAAGGTTGATAAAGTCTCCATATCGATGAAACCTGGATTTTTTTTTCCCACTGATAATCTCCAGAGTCAACACACCAAAGCTGAATACATCTGATTTGACTGAGAAGAGGCCATCAGAAGCGTACTCAGGTGCCATATAACCACTGGAATAGAATAGAGGCCTGAGGTTGTGATCCATGTTGCTTTGTAGCATATTTTGTAATTTATGAAAAAACTTACTATGTCCCCACAATCCTATTTGTGTTTGCTGCAGTATCATTTGCGCCAAATATTTTGGCTAACCCAAAATCTGAAATTTTAGGGTTCATCTCATTGTCCAAAAGAATGTTGCTTGCTTTAAGATCTCTACGAATAACCCGTAACCGAGAATGCTTATGCAAATACAGCAGTCCTTGTGCTATCCCTTCTATTATCGCTAACCGTTTGCTCCAGTCCAGTAAACCTCTCCTTGTTTCATCTGCAACATAATGCAGTTAAAAATAAATATTTTAGAGAAAACACTTATAGAACCCAGAACCTGTACCATGCATGCTTTTGCATAAAAAATACCAAAAATAAAGAAGTCCAAGCTTTTGTTTGGCAAAAATTCGTAGATGAGTAGTTTCTCCTCTCCCTTGGAGCAGCATCCCAGGAGCCTGACCAGATTTGTGTGCTTGAGCTTGGCTACGAGCTGGATTTCAGTTTTGAACTCTGTGAAACCTTGCCCAGAATGTGAAGCTAGTCTCTTAACTGCTATTTCCATCCCATCAGGAAACCGACCCTAGAGAGGAGTTCAAAAGGTTGATCAGTGATAACTCTTTGATCAGTTTAGCTATCATTTAGCTCTTGGCTAACGTTCTAACCAAGATGGTGATAAAATCATAATAACTTTCATGATGTAGAATGGATCGCCCGATGTCCGACTATATACAGCTTGGAGTTCTTTACAACAAGCATCTAGTGCTTGCAATAAATGGGAACATATCCAGCAACGTTGATCCTAAGAAAAGTTCTTAATATGGATTGAATATCTTCACATATATCAAGTTGTGCATTACTTTTATTGAAATACCTTGAATACTGGACCAAAACCTCCTTGCCCAACTTTATTTTCTTCAGAAAAGTTACATGTAGCCTCTGATACTTGTGAAAAGTCATAATTCTTGAACTCTGAACTTCCTTCAAGTTCCCAAACTAGTGTTCCATCTTCCTGAGAATTCATCTTAGCCTTACCTGCATCCAGAGTTTAATGTGATGCTTTTAGTTAGCGATGAATTGTGTAGGTTGAAATCATATTCAAGCTCGTTGACTGCAGAAAGGGAAGTCTATTAGCAGTTCCATCTAGATAGCTGACCTTTTCTGTTCCTTCTGAGTCCAAGAAAACAAACCAAGCACGAAAAGGACACAATTACTGGAACAACCAAGGCAATGACCAAAATTTGCTCCTGTGCCCTAATAACAGACAACAATTTTACATATATATATTTGATAGAAGTTTGATGATAGGGTTGACGATGCATGAAACTTCTTTCTTTTTGTGCAAAACTGTCAGGGATACAGAAACTAACTAACAAAATATATTACAGAACATTTTGGATAGTCCTCGTGAAGGCTCCATTATGCAATGCAGGTGTGACATCTCACATGCAAGCTTACCTCAAGTCTATACAATCATAGAAGTCATATCCGAGATCATAGGATCATATTGTGAGGTGATTGGGACTTGCGAGCACATTAGATCAACACCTTGCTGAGAGCACCAGGAGACCCAAAAATTTACAGTGTTGTCCTTGATTTAATGTTTTGTCCATTCAAATATCTGTCCACATGTTTGAAGAGAAACCCCGAAATGGATTTGTACGTTTTTCATTAGAATTTGGATAAGGAACTCTGGAAGCTTTTCGATTTAAAGGTTCCATCACTAACTTTGACAGATTCTATGTGTTTCGTCATTTGCATGCCTGTATGCTGGAACATGCTGCCTACTAGTTCTGTTTAACCAAGTTGAAGAATTCAACCAATCACATGCTACCCTGAACTGGCATGCTGGCCAATCTCAATGGGGTTTCATTGTGAGTTTCATAAGCATTAATTTCTATGCCACCACTACAACACACCAGGAGATCCATGACATTCACGCTTTGTCATAGATTGCCTCAAAACCGTCACAAAACGGCATCCGTGACGAAACAGCATGTTGTCATGTACCTCGCGTCATTGATTGAACTGGGTGACGTCTTTACAGAACCGTCACGGACCGAGCTCATCCGTGACGACTCGTGAGCGTCACAGCTGCCAGGCCCAGGTGAGATCAAGAGTCTGACGTGGCATCAAAGCCTACTTGTTTCTGGTCCATTTTGAATGCAGCCCATATTTAGCCCAGTAAGGACTCATGCAATTTTTGGCCCTGTGAGATTGTTATTGTTATATTTGGCCCAGTGAGGACTGATGTAATTTTTAGCCCTGTGAGGTTTTTTATTTAATTTGGCCCAGTGAGATTTTCAAAATTTTGAAATTTTACGTTTTTTTTAAGCCCACTATGCAAACATATGGCCCAATAATTTTGGCCCAGTCATTTTTTTCCCATTTCAGAGAGGAATTGAAGCCCAACCAGAATTCAGCTCAAAATGACAGAAATCAACCCAAAATTCTCAGCACAACCAGAATTTTTACCAGATCAGAAACTCAATATCAGAACATGACATCAGTTACATCCAACACATGTTACATCCAACATTTTAGCAGTTTGAACCGACAAATGTTTCGGCACCAAAATTACATCCAAAGTCTAATACCATAGTAATCTCCAACCACCATCCATCCATAGTATCAGCAAGTAACTGCAGCTAAATGCTTGCATTCTGTTTGACCATCAACAGATTGCATGCTTTTAGCGGCACCAAAAGAGAGGTAAAGAATAACCTCAACAAGTCACCAGCAAAAGTCTAGTTTGCACCCCAAGCATGGCAGCAACAAAAGATTTGTTAGAAGAGTTTCCTCGAACTCCTTACCCTTCAGCTTCACGTGATGTGTATTTACTAAGCAAAAGCTCAAGTTTTGCATCAGTGTCAGCTTTCTTCTTCTGCATCTCCTCTTTGTCCCTCACCCTTGATTGTTCAGATTCACGAACCTGTTCTGAAAGCTCATCAATCTTCTCGCGTTGGGTGTCAACAACCAAGCGAAGCTCATTGTTTGCCCTCTTCTCCTCTGCTAGTTCTTCTTGAAGGTTTCTGACACTTGTTCTAGGCTGAACATTCTCTATGCCAACATGCTGAAGGAACTTGTTTCTCTTGCTGTGCTCAGCAAGGACATCAGCCACCACCTCGGTCACGGACAGGTCTGGCCGATCATCAGCTGCTTCTGCTATCTTTTTCTCCATTTGTTCCTATAAGTGAGAACCACAAACACATTAACTTAGGAGATAGATATGAAAAAGAGCATTTCAGTGGGAGCTGGTTTGCAAAATACGTACAATAGCAGATTGTACAGCGGGCGTGAAGCCTTTCTTTTTCTGGCTGTAGTGGCACTCCTTGAAATAATCCAGTGCATTGGGATCTTCATCATCATACTTGTCTCCCTAAAAATGAGTATGCAACACTGTTACATACTTATTCACAGTGACAGCAGTAGGGACAATGGTAAATGTGCACATTAGAATTAATCGACAAGAATAAATGTGCACATTGACAGGTGAACAATGGCAAGAATAAGTCTGCACATGCACATCATCATGTTGCCATTGACCAGAAAATTTAACAGAAGTGGCCTTTACTGCAAATTTGCATGAAAGAACAATAAAACAAAATTGGCATGGACAAACACAGATTAAACATGCACATGTACAAGTTGAGCTTACCAAATTTTCACAATGTACCATGTAGCTGCGTGAACCAGTTGTTTGATGGAACTTCACTTCAGCTCGATTAGCTTTGTTCTTCTCACATATGGCCTGGATCAAGAAACAGAATAGCAGTCATGTTCTAGATCACCATGTACAAGGGAAAAGATTAGGCATGTACAAGCAACATACCATCTTTTTGGGGTTCTTCCAAAATTCTACAAGCTCGTTCCACTGTTCATGAGTCATGGAATTGACAGGAGAAGTTTTGCTGACCATACTCAATGGAAAGGGATCAAAGTACTTTAGCTTCAGCCTGTATCGTTGTTGGCGAACAGCTTTTTTCATCATCTCAGAGCAAGCCTTTTGAACTGATGGGTCATTTTTGTTGATATCAAACTTTGCCTATACATAAGAAAATTTGCAGCGCCTCAAAATCAACAGTTGGTAAGCTAAGAAGGAAAGGATTGGAGGAGGCACTTACAACAAGTTTGCCTATAAAATTTTTGAGGTATTCAGGTTTCTTCTTGTAATCCTTCCAGCTCTTAAGCACGGGCACATGGTTTCTCACTGCAATATTGCATTCGGTTGCAAATTTTGCAGCAACGAGAGGTGCCACCGGCCTTATCTTCCCTTTAGGAATGATAACAGTCAGCTTGCCACGCCGAGCACGGGACATCTTAGCGAGACCTTTTCCCATATTAATTCCCCTGATGCATCTCCCCTCAGCTCTTGGTTCCACAAGTGAACAACAATTGAAATTAGTTATCTGTAATGATTGAGCATTAGATACATGCATGCAGGACATGTAAGCAAATCTGTAGTTAGTGACCTTCAGAGTTTGCAAACATTGTTTCCTCATCTTCCTGGGCGATGTTGTTCTCAGTGGCAGCCTCAGCACTACCATTGGCCATCTGGTCTCCAGCACCTAAAATGTAAAACATGATCAGTAAAAATTTTATCAGATGAAGGGAGTGGTTCATTGTTGGTATTTCTTAACGTCACAGATAAATCCGCAAGCGTACGGAGAATACCGTTGTAGCACTTCACCCGTGAATATTCAAGGGTATTGTTATTTATATTATCCCAAAGGAACGGAGTGGAATTATCTACTAGTCTAGCTGTCCAAGGACACGAAGAAGGATGGTAGGTATGGGTAGAGAGGATTCCTATGGATGAAGTTCTATCTGGAACAAGGAAGAGTAAACACAGCAGGGCTGTCACCACCTACCGGCAAACCCCCTACTAGGACACGTGACACTAGGGCTATTAAGTCCCTAGGCCAGTCCTAGGGTCACGTGACAACAAGGCAATTAAGACCTCGCTGCCAGACCGATTCCCAGCAGTCAATTCCCTAGAACAGAGAGGATTAAGCAAGCAGGGCTGTCACCACCTACCGGCGACTCTCTCCTAGGACATGTGACACTAGGGCTATTAAGTCCCTATGCCAGTCCCAAGGTCACGTGACAACAAGGCAATCAAGTCCTCACTGCCAGACCTATTCTAGTTCACAAGACTAAAGATAAATTCCGCCTCTAAATGCTTACTTAAATAGAACGATGATCATGCAAGCAAGTAAAGGAAGAAATTATATTAGAATAGAAATATGCAATCCAATAGAAGATCGAGAGTACTTACTTGTAATGAAGATGAACGACGAACGAACGATGAACGAACGAGGAACGAACAATGAACGATGAACGAACGACGAACGAACGATGAACGAACGAAGAACAATCCACTATAAATAAGTATCCTCCAAGATACAAGATTTGGGCTAAGTCCTCACAAGGGAAGGACTACCCTTCTCTCCTACCCTACTCTCTCCCTACTCTACTAGTGTACAAGGGGCTCTAGACCCTTGGGAGTGGAATGAGGCTCTCCTTCTTGTGTGTCCTTGAGGGGAGGGGGTACCCCTCTATTTATAGTCTTGAGTAGGTCGGTTTGGGGGCCTCCACCGCCTCAATGCACCGCCTCAACGCATTAAATGCAGGCAGAACCGACATCAGGAAGGCGGTGGCGACCAACCAGAGAAAGATGGGCCAGATTGGCCACTGTAGCAGGTCGGCCGACCTCACTGTAGCAGGTCGGCCGACCCCCCCTTGGCCCATTTGGCCTTGGGCTTTGGCCGAGGGGTCCTCCTTGATGTCTTGTTCAATGATATTCGTGCATTGGCCCAAGTTGGTTGTGTTTTGTATGACTTTTGATCCATATCTTGTTGGGCTGCCTGTGCTGATTTTCTCGGAGTGATGTGTTGTGGCCTTCTTGATGTGAATTCCCTCCTTTTGATATGAAATGTACCTGCACTCACAAATTCACCAACACTCGTGGAAATCGTTAGTAATAAACTCCTACCACTATGTTTGGTGTTTATTTTATTTCTTTTATGCAGGTACTTGACGGTCAAAAGTGGTACTTAAGGACCGTCAACAACACCCCCACACTTGAGCCTTTGCTCGTCCTCGAGTGAAGGTGGAAGATTAAGATAAAGCATGACTTCCTATGCTATGATGCTAGCATACAAGTTATTCCAAGCCATACCTGCACCTGTGAACTTTGAAGTGGCTAACATGCTATCTTGGGCGGTTGAGGAATGGAACGGTCTCGATTCAAGTCATTCATACTCCTCTGTTGAGTAACTTGGGTTTTTGATAGATTTTCAAAAGAAAAATATAGCTTGTACTCCTCAAATGATAACTCTCAGATCACTCAATGTGTATGATTCCTCACCAAGGCAATGGGTTTGCCTCTTTTCATCCTACTTCTACAAAAGGCTTTATGTGGAGCTTGGTAGGGATGAAAAGGAGCATACTTGCATTACTTATATTGCTAAGTCAAAGAGTGGATCCAAAAGAGAAAACAAGCCATACAATCTGATCAAGAATGTGCATGTGTGTGGAATTGTGTTTGGTGAATGGAATGAGGTGGAGTAAGATGGATACTCCTTGATGCGATGATGTCTCTCTCTTGATTGACTTTTATTTGAGAACATGGCTATCACTTCTTTTTTTTCTTTTTTTTTCTTCTCTTCTTTTTCTCTTTTTTTTTTTTCTCTTCTCTCTTTTTTTTTCGATAGCCATGTCACTTTTGCCAGAATATTTGGAGAGAGACATCAACAACAAGTGATGGAGTATTTATTTGGTGGGTGGATGGATGGAAATGGTGTTACTAACTTCCAGTGTAGAAGTTTATCATGTTTTATGGTGGTGGTGTATGTGCACAATCTTGATCAAGAAAGTATGACAAGCATCTCACAAGGGTCACACAATTTGACAAAGCTCAAAGCAATAGCAAGCAGTATTTTGTAGGGGTTTTCAATGTGATCATTATTTGGCTCTGGTAGGAATATAAGACCATTGAGGAGTGCAAAGCTATTGATTTTAATTTTTTTCAAGATAAAAATCCCAAGAACTCTTTGCAGAAGAAGCAAGATTCCTATCATCCAACCATATCACACTCGCCAACAACTTAGATAAACATGGGTTCCTATGATAATGGTGTTCACAAGCAACAGGTGTGCAAAGCGAGGAATAAAGAATATGCAGACCAACCAAACAGAAGCATGCATGTTTGTTGAGGGATAAAAAATTTGTTTTGTCATTGAGTTAAATTTCAGTGATTGAAGCAAGAAATTTATTTTAACTCAAGAATTGGAGAGTAGGGTATAGGATGCGCAAACCGTCGCATTAGATGAAGTGGAGACCAAGAGGGTTCATAGGATTGAACTTTGTCTTCTTGTGCCCGATGGCTCCACTCCTTTGCCTTTTGATTGGTGCGACATTGTGCATCATGTTGGTGGGAGATCTCGAATGTGTGCTTGATGAAGGACCAAGAGATCTCCCCCACACTTGTTCTTATACCTGGCTTATTTATTCAAAATATATGTGGAAACAAAAGGACTCTACCGGGGTAAAAAGACCGGGGAGCCTAAATTTATTGAATTTAGTAAAATAACTCAAGGCGCATGATATGTTGGAAAGGGAAATAAAAACGCCTAGTTTATTCAAACTATATATTTTTTTTTCAAGTTTATGTTTTTATCATGTAAGGCGAAAGCAAAAGGATACAAGTTGCGATACAAGTTACCTTAGTGGAGGAGGAATCCTCTCCCACACTTGTTCTTTGCCCGTAGTCCTTGATTGGTGTCGATCCCCATGATATTGATCGGGCTTTGTGCAGCGTGGCATGATGTTGGTATGTCGTCTTTCTTCAACGCGTTGTTGAGTCGCTTGTCGGCCCTTTTCATGGCTGCACATAAGAGCGAAAACACAAGAGCAAACTTCAGAACGGGTTATGTTAGTGTAAACAATGTGGATCACCCGTCGGTTGCTGCAAAGCTTCTTGATCGCAACAAAAGAATGCAAATAAAATCAAAAGAAAAAAAAGGGAAAAACATTTTCTTGAGACAAATGCAATGAAAACATGGAGAAATGTGAGCAAAAATTTTGTTGAGAAGGTGCTTAAGTAAAACGAGAAATGGAGCTGAAGATTCAAGCACTCTTCCTTCAAAAAGATGAAGTCCAACTTGGCACACAACTCCCCAATGGCTATGTGATAAGAAGTCAATGGGAGTTGTGCCAAAACCCCTCCAAAATTTTGCTCAAAACATTTTCCAACAGAAGTTTGTCTCAAATTCATTTTCACAAAATAGAAAACTCTTCTTCTTTTTTTTCTCTTTTTTTCTTTTTTTTTTTTTTTGCAAATGGCAGGTGGTTTGAGGTGGTGTAGAGGGAATGGGGGCGGAGACGAGGTGGCGGCGGCGGCAAGGAGAAAGGGAGGGAGACCTAGGGATTCTGAAAAGGATCGGGGAGAATTTGGGCTTGGTGCGGGAGATATTTGGCACTGATCCGAGAAATTACTGGGATGCCCTTGTAACTTTGGCCTGTCCCAATGTGGTTGCCGCTTAATACTGGGGAAAACTGAAGGGTAGCATGGTCAAATAGCAAAGCCAAAGGGGGGAGTCGCGGGCGGGAAAGTGGGCGCGGGACCGAAAAGGGGGACCGGAGCGCGCTCTTTTTTTCTCTGGCTGCCCATATTTGGAACCTTCTAGAGGCTGACCATCATAATTTCATATTTCTCACACTGTAAATTGCTGAAAATTTTAGAAAAAGGGTACACTTTCGTTAGATGACGTAAAAAAATGTTTAAAACTAGTAGTAAATCATGAAAGGGTGTGTGCTATAGTAATAGTTGGCAATCGGAACACCGTAATTTGGTATATGGGAATTTGGTATATAGATTGATATGAGTTGATGGAAACATGTACGTGTACACGTAATAAGTCATTGCTATGTACTACTATGTATATCGTGAGACGTGTGTATTTTTTTTGCCACTATTATCAACATCAATGAAACTATATCATCTAGAAATGAAGCACTCGTAGTTATAAATGGGATCATTCAACTAGGAATGAAGCCCTCATATATATATGACTTCATGTCAAATGTGTGTACACACATTCTAGTTAAGTCAATTTAGTGTCAGGGATGTTAGCATATGGTTTCCTTAGGCTCACTTTGTCGTGAAGTTAATGTTCACATTGAGGAGTGCCTAAATTTCTTATAATGTGATCGAGATGGCCATGTCAACTTTCATATTGAGGTTACAAGTTGATTTGCATATGTGGTTTTTTTTCATTTTGATAAGAAATTAGCAACACTCTACACATTTTGTTTGTACAAATTAGCAACACTCTGCACATTAACTTTCATATTGAATGGTTACAAGTTGAATTGCAAAGTTTCATTTAAATTTGATCAAAATTTGTTTGTACAAGTGTGCCAAATCAAACTGATATTCTCTCTCGGGCCCCACCTGTCATTCTTCCTAGCGGCCAAACCTTATCCATCCGTCCCCAAACCGGTCAGCCTTCTCTTCCCCTTTCTTCCCGACCCTTCTTCCCCGCCGCTGATCGTTCTCCTTCCCCGCCGCCATAACCTCCCCGTCGACGTCGGAGATCCAGGCGGCCATGGATCACAATCGCTTGAGGGCGAGGAGGGCTCAGCTCTGTCAAGTCCGGGACGAAGAAATCATCTCCGTTGCCTCGTCCCCCGCGACCCTCGTCGACACGCATGCGGCGGCGAGCGTCGACTCCGGCTCGAGGAACCGGAAGGCGGCCAGCGAAGGTGAACACGCGGCCAGCGAATATGTCGTGCAGTACCTGGTCTCCGATTCCCCGGTACATTTCTCCCTTCAATGTTGCATTGCTACCTAGGTCTAGGGATTTTGGTGGAGCCCAAGCAAGAATTCATTTCCCATTGTAGAATAGATGTTGTTTTGCCGTCGTGTTCTCATCGATTAGTAGTTGTTCACTGTAATTTTGCTTTGTTCAAGCCGGACTCCATGACGAACGTCCCTCAAGGCGCCATCTCAGACTCGGACAACGAAGACGGGCCGGTGAAGTGCAAGCATGGAGAACCTGCAGTGCGCAAGTACTGCTGGGAGGGTGCTGACACTGGCCGCTACTTCTACTGCTGCCGTCGCAAGGTATTTGTGATGATTCCCTTGCAATGTTGTACCTAATTTGTGAAATATGCTCACATTTTCCTAACTTGATGCTGTATTCAAGCTAACCATTTGTCGATGCTTGCAGGAGAAGGCGTGCAACTTCATCAAGTGGATTGATGATGAATGGCCGAAGCCGGTGCAAACTGTCCTCCTGACCATGTGGGATGTCGTCCGTCAGTACGAGGAGATGGCAAAGAAAGCGCTGGAAGAGAAGGATGCTGCCGTTGCTGCTCTTCGTGCCAGCGAAGAGAGGGCTTTACGGGAGTGAATATTTTGGTTGGATGCTAGATGGAGCCCTTTTGGTGTTACTATTTTGGTTGGAAGTAGGACCTAGTGCCGGACTTGGTGTTGCTGGAAACAGGTTTAGGATGGAAGTAGGATCTAGTTCTGGACATGGTGAAGCTGGCCATAGGATTACAGTAGCATTTTGGTAGGACTCAGAAATGTGCAGCTGCTGGACTGGGTGATGGTCATTCTGCTGCTGGCCATTGGTCTTACTTTGTCTATGTCTGTCGGTCATGGTGAAGCCTGAATGGCCTAGTAATGATAGGTGCTTTGTAAGTATGGACACCTGATGTTATGTAATATTTTGGTGTATGCCTCAATGGCTTAACTTCCTCAGATGTATGTATGGATCCTTTCTAATGTGATGTTGTTCAGATCCCATTTCGTGCTTGCAAATGTTCACTTGTCAGTTTCAGCATTTGTCAGTTTTATCTTGTTCAGTCCTCATTTTGTAACTTGTTGTCATGGACATGCTGCATTTGGACAAGTTTCATTGTGAAATATGAAGAAATGAATATAACTTGGCACAACTTCTAGTCTGCTACATGGCAACACTTCTAGTCTGCTACAACAAGATCACTTTATCCAGATCAACACAACATCAGTACTATCAACACAACAGCAGTACTATGTTTAAGTGAAACAAATACAATAGACTGAAACTGGAAATACATCTTGGTAGCCCTTACAACAGACTAAATATAACAACACATTCAAATTAGCTACTCATCATCACTATCCACCTCTTTGTCGCTTTCATTTTCACTGCAGTACGCCATGAGAGTGTCATCTTGCTCATGTTCGCTGTCGCTCTCCAACACGCCTCTGTCATCTTGTTGCATCAAAAGGGCAAATTCATCTTCATTCAATACAGTGCCTTGTTCATTGTCTCTGTTTAAAGGTTCCTCAGATATAAACCCCGAAACTTCCTTTCGCTGACCCGGAACTTCGCAACACTCATCATCTTGATATGCAGTTGCATTATATCTGTCACTTTCAGCTTCAGGAACATTATACAGATGCCTATGGTCAAACGTTTGGACAATTTGCCAATTTTTTCCATTCTTTGTATCTGGAATATAGAACACCTTTCTAGCTTGAGTAGCCAAAATCAAGGAATCCTTCTTATACCATAGACTTGCAGAATTGACGCTTTTAAAATATCCATCATCTTTAAGTTCAGTCCTCTTGCCATCCAATTTAAACCAGTCACATTTAAACAAAACTACAGACCTTTCATCACCATGGTAATCTAACTGAATAATCTCTTTAAGGGTTCCATAAAAGTCAGTGGGATTATTATTATCTGCACTTTTGGTCATTACCCCACTATTCTGCGTCCTCCTATTTTTATCCCGACCCACAGTGTTAAAACGAACCCCATTCACTATGCATGATGAATACTTTCTCACTCTGAAATCAGGGCCACAAGCTAAGGAGAATAGGTCATCATCTACCTCTGCACCAGCTGTCCTTAAATGATTCACCTGCAACAACATATATCTCAGAATATGTGCTAAAAAATGAAAATCATACAAGCACAAATGATAAGTTAATGAAAACTCACATGGATCCTGAACCAGTTCTGAAATCCTTGCTTGAGTTTTTTCTCGGTTATAGGAACTTGGTCTCTCTCTAATTCATCTTTGAACATACTGTTAAAAGAAAGATGTCATTAATCCCAACATGGATGATGTAAATTACGAGTAAGACAATAAGTTTAGAAGTGATAACATACTTCACATATTTCTCAGCCTGACTGCAGTTATTTAGCACGTACCACACCATTTGATCAAAGCCACTTTCATCGTACACAAGTTCTGATGCTGAAGTAAAATTAACACCGTGGCCAAAAACATCAACATTATAGTCTGCTTCATTAGAAAATCCTTGATTTCTTGGCTGCCGATTGAATCTAGTTTCAACATCGTCCATGTATTTAGAGCAAAATGTTAGGCATTCGTCAGCAACATATGCCTCAGCAATCGAACCTTCCGGTCGAGCTCTATTCCTCACATAGCGCTTCAAAGTACACAACCTTCTTTCAATTGGATACATCCAGCCATATTGAACAGGACCTCGAAGCAATGCCTCCTCGGGTAAATGGACAGCAAGGTGAACCATCACATCGAAGAAAGCCGGTGGGAAAATTTTCTCAAGCTTCACCAAAATTATAGGGATATCATTCTTCAATTTAGCTAACACATCCTTGTGAAGAACTTTGCTGCACAACTCCCTGAAGAATTTTCCTAAATCAGCTATTGCTTCATAAATATCTTTATCCAATAATCCTCTCATTCCAGCTGCTAAAAGCCTTTGCAAAATAATATGACAATCGTGTGTTTTTAGACCTTGCAACTTTGTTCCGTCAACACTTAAACACCTAGATATGTTAGAAGCATAACCATCTGGAAACTTTACTTCCCGTAGGAAATCCATGAAGGCAACCTTTTGTTCTTTGGACAATGTGAATCGAGCATGAGGCATCACACATGTATTTCCTTCTTCTCTCAGCTGCAGCTCATGTTTAATTCCTAAATCCCTTAGATCAAGCCTAGATTTTGCTGTGTCCTTTGTCTTGCCAATTATATTGAGAATTGTTGCAACCAAAGCCTCACAAATGTTTTTCTCAATATGCATGACATCAAGGTTATGTCGCAGCAACAATTTTTCCCAATATTCCAGGTCCCATAAACTAACCCTCCGCTTCCAAATTGTTTTGTCACTGTCCATGGCTGAACGCTTCCTTTTCATGCCCACTGGCTGCTTCCCAGGTCTAACATGTCTAACCTTCTCCAATTCTTCTTGAAGCTCCTCTTTAGAAAATTTACCGGGCGGATCATTGCTTCCATGGAGGCCAACATACTCGTTGTTTCTCCTCAAACGGTGTCCCACTGGCAGAAAACGATAATGCCCAATATAGCCAATTTTGTTCCTCAGGGCATATGACAAAGGGTTCTTGTCACAATGAGTACATGCAAAATATCCTCACGTGGTACGCCCAGAAAGCGTGCTCAATGCTGGGTAGTCATGAATGCACCACAATATTGCAGCACGAAGATTAAACATCTTACCACTATCTCCATCATAGGCTCGCACCCCCTTCCAAAGCTGAAGCAAATCTTCGACAAGAGGCTCGAGGAAAACATCAAAATCCTTCCCCGGTGCTGAAGGACCTGGAATCAACAATGCCATCATGAAATTTGATTGTTCCATGCAGGCCCATGGAGGAAGGTTGTATGGCACAACAAAAACAGGCCACATGCTATATTTGGTGTTCATGTTGCCAAAAGGATTGAACCCATCGGTAGCAAGGCCAAGTCTAATGTTTCTTGCATCATCTGCAAAATCTGGATAGTCTCTATCGAAAGCTTGCCACGCCTCACCATCAGCTGGATGGATCATTTCCTTTTCACGAGGCTGCCGCTTTAATTTGTGCCATTGTGCTTCTTTTGATGCTTCTTTTGAAACAAACAACCTTTGTAGTCTAGGTGCTAGTGGGAAATGCCGCAACACTTTCTGTGGAACCTTCTTCCGCTCAGGGTCTTTCCATCTTGACATACCACAAACTGGACAATTGTCAACCTTAGCATATTCCTTTCTAAAAAGAACACAGTTGTTTGTGCACACATGTATTGAATTGTACCCGAGACCTAAGACCTTGAGCAGATTCTTTGCATCATTATATGATTTCGGGAGTGTATTGCAATCAGGGAATGCATCAGCCAATAGCTTCAACATGGCTGTAAATCCAGTATTGCTGATCTTGTAAAATGATTTCATATGGAGTAGCTTTACCACAAATGAGAACTTCGAATACTTTGTACAACCAGGATAAAGCTGACGCTTCGCCTCTTTCATCACATTTGCAAAGAATGATTCACTCGCATGAGGGTCTGCGTCATTGTTTCCATCTTCATTTTCGCAATCCAAATTAGCTACCTCTTCTGCCATGTGTAGGTCTGCTATAATTTCTTCAAACCGATCAGTATTTCCATCCTCATTCACACTAATCCCACCTGTGAAACCATTGTCATGCACATCCACTGAATTTTCATTTTCTGCTGCACCATAATCCTCTCCATGATGTATCCACCGAGTATATGTACTATCCATTCCATTCATTAATATGTGCTTCTCCACAATGGCCTGATGCTGGTATTTCTGATTCAGGCATCTACTGCATGGGCATAGTATTGTCTCATCCTCACTGAATTTTCCATTGACAAATCTCATAAATTCTTTCACCCCTTCAATGTATTCAGGAGTAAATAGTGTACCATGCATCCATGTGCGACCCATCTAATCAAGAATTACACAAACATAAGATTACTAATCTCTGCACACCATGGTTCTAAATCGAAGCAGAAAGGATGAAATGCAATCACAAACCTCTGCAGATTGGTGTTGACAGATGGAGAAGATGAGCTGCTGCAGTGCATGCGAGTGCCCAGCAATCCACAAAGGGGAGGCGCAGTCACCACTGCAAGGGCCTGCTCAATCCTCTGCTCACCGGACACTAGCAGGGCGTGGCGCCGATGCTCAATGGCGCTTCACAGGCGCAGCAATGGGAAGTGGTGGCGCCGACTCCGGATGGCGACTTCAGGTGGCGGAGACGTGGGATTCAGTCACCAGCGCATACGTGGCACGGACACGGTCACCGTCAGCGACGGCAGCGCCGCCGGAGCATGGGTGCGGTGGTTCGATTTGGACGAAATCTGGATCTCGTCTTTTGCTTCGTATTTTTAGAATAGACTAAAAGAACAGGACTAATACAAAAATAAACTAACTCTACCACGTCTGATGAAGTGGTGCAGTGGATAGAGCGCGCGGGGCGCATGTGTGAGGTCCTCGGTTCGATTCCGCAGCGCGCCAACAATTTTTTGACTTCGCACCTCCGCAGCACTGACTGGTGGGCCATGACGAGTCCAACCTTCGCAGCCCTGACTGGTGGGCCAGGACGAGTCCAACAAAGCACACTATCATACCGACAAATGGGCCCCACATTGCAACAAACCGCAATCTATGACGAAACCAAATTGTCATGCTACCTGAAACCAATCCGTGACGAATTCTAGTTCTAGTTCGTGACGGTTTAAGACGCTGTTGTCATAGAATTGATGACCAGTTTTGTAACCAGTGGGCCCCATCATCAATCCATGACGAAATTTTAAAAAACGTCATAGATATGTTAAGTCTGTGACGCCAACGTAAACCGTCACTCACGAAACGTCATGGATCTCCTGGTGTGTTGTAGTGCACATCAGCAGTTTTATGAGGAGAAAGGGGAGAGTTTAATTAGAATTAGAGGGGAGTTTCATCCCAATGAAACCCAATAGACTCGGTTACAAAATTATTAGTATAGGTAACTGTGAAATAAAACTATGCACTGAGGGTGGCCTTAGTATATGCACAGCATTCATCGCATGTACACACTGTTCCCCAGTGATGAGATGCTCTTCCCCTCCACTACCGAGCACAACCACACAAAGTATATCAGCACAACTTCATTTACCTAGAGGAAATTTCTAGCTAAAACCGGATGGTGTCCTGTTTCGTCAGCTGGAGCATTATAAGCTACATTCATTCTTATTTCGATGCTCAGCCTAAATCTAATGCTTGAACCGACATTTCTATAAGGTTTCGCAAAAAAAAAAAAGTTTAAGGATTAACAATGCCCTGAACGCTGCCCATTGCTGATTGTTGTTGTTGTAGCAAAGAGCTGGGTTAGTGAAGATTTCTTGATGTCGAATGAATTAGTACTGTCTAGCTAGTAAACATTCTCTGGTAGGAAAGGTTATGTTGGTTTCCTTACTGTTATGCTCTTGGCTCGGCACAACTACCGGCGCTGGAGGCAGAACAACGGGTGGTTCTGGCGCTGGCGGCATAACAACATCGCAATCGACGAACAGGTAGTTGACAATGAGGTGGCCGTCCTTGACGCCCTGTCCGTCAGTGTCTATCTTGCTGAACACCGTGTCGTAGTCCAGGTCTAGCCTGCCATTGCTGCACTGATCCACAATCCTCGCCGTGATGGCTGCGCCGGTAAAATTGTTTGTCACCTGTAATTATAGATCACCGATCTCACTGTTTGTTGTAACTTTGCATGAAAAACCGATAGTTTAACCAGAAAAGAGATAATTTTTTTTTCAAATCAAAAGCTCAATTAATAAAGAACATACCATGAGGCACTTGCCGCACGCGTCCTTGCCGGTGGGTCCAGCGGGGGCGCAGAAGGCTGTCCACCCGTACTGCTTTCGCCATGATAGGGGCTTGTAGGCGTCCCAGGTGGCGCAGTAAACGCCGACGGCGGTCAGATCCCAGCTGTACTTCTCTGGGCGGTAGAAGTTGTAGGTACTGCGCACGCCGAACGCCTCCTGTGCTGCGGCCAAGGCCGTCACGGCGCAGAGCACCATCGCCGCCAACGCTAGTCTTCTGGTGCCAACTATCTTTGCCATGGCAGCCGGACGCAAAGCTCCGACAGATAGGGTTGCTTGGCACAGGGGAATGAAATTGGCACCAAGCGCCTTTTTTGGTTACTAGTAGCTGCTAGTGGGACGAAGCTTCTGCAGTTCTGCTACGGTTGAAAATAACCATTGATTCAACCCTCTTCTTGTCTGCTAGTTGCGCTAAAACTTTGTTGGGCTGAATTGTCGAATTTTGATATATACATGATCAACCAAGCTGTAGTTATGTTTGGCGTAGATCAATTCAAAACCCATGCTTGATCTAAGTTTATAAGATAAACTAAGATGTTAATTTGTTTTAGTTTTTTAATTAAAACAATAACAGTGTGACCTTATCCACAGCTCCATATCTTGTATTTTTGAAGCTAGGTTTGACGCTCCAGAGCTCTGCCAAACATGATGTGAATAACCAGCTGGAAGGAGTGCGGTTTGACTAGTCAACAAGGCAAGATGTGACCACGGGCTTAGTCTGCAGTCCACTGAAAAGAAGATAGACCACGCGTTACATGTGGATATCCTTGCATGCAGGTAGCATCTCTACTTTTCGCATGAGGAATTTGACAAGGTCACAATTATTTGTATTTCAAAGTTTGAAGATACATTTATGGTTATTCTAGTTCAGGGCTTCATAGCTTTGACATTTATCAGCGCCCTTTGTTGTATCTGTCAAGATTGCAAAATATTATAATCCTTTCAACCATGCTACAGAAGTAACAAAATAAACTTGTAGAATGTAATCCTTTAAACCAGAAATTTTAATTCCATTATTGTCTTGAAAACGTAAATCCTTTGTTATCACAATAGAACATATGGTTCTCAAACTTATTTCACATTGCAGCCTAAATAGCTATACATTACCCTTCTGCTATATCGCCATGCGTAGTACGTGTATGATTGAGCTTTGAGTTTTATATAAAATCCTGTAAATAGGATTAAAATATCATCCTATAAATGCTGGGTTTATACCACAATGACATAATATATACACATGGTCTCTGTCTAACCACTATATATATATACAATGACAAATTTTGCCAGAAATATAACTAACCCTCCCTGTCGTAGGAGATAATCTAAACCCTTAAAGAACCGGTTGCGAGGAAAATCGGTTTTACCCTGCCAGATGTTACCCACTTGTATATCAACCAATGATTCGAATCCTACCCCCTAATCACAGCCGCAGGATAAAAAATATGGGCCCACCGAGTCACCAGATTGTCACCCGAATGTCACCGATGATGCAATTTGCACACGTTTCAGACCCCTCCCTTAACGCTAATCGCACTCAAGCAAAAATTTACCCTCCCCCTGCACCCACCGCTTGATGTAGCGCCTGTCCCCATCTCCTTCCTAAACTCACGCTATCTCCTTCCAAAAATCAACACAGGTGGAATTAGAAGTTTCCTTCGAAATCAACACAGGTGGTCTCCTTCCAAATCAACACAGGTGGTCTCCTTCCAAATCAACTCACGCTATCTCGGAATTCAACACAGGTGGTCTCCTTCCAAATCAACTCATGCTATCTCGGAATTAGAAGTCTCCTTCGTGGACGGCGGCCGTGGCTCCGTCGACGGTAGACGTGGTGGTGTTCTCGCCGGTGCCCGTCGTGGAGGTTCGATCCGATCGTGGAGTCGACGAGAGCTCGACGCGCGCCGCCGACGACCTCGAAGCTCGACCTCAACGTCCTCGACGCCTTGACGCGCACGGCGGACGACTTCCACGCTCGCCGCCGCAGACCTCGACGCGTGACCTCGACGACGACATTGACGCTCGCCCCGCCGTCACGACCTCGACGAGCGACCTCGACGTCCTCAACACCTTGACGCCCACGGCCAACGAGGTCCACGCTCACCGCCGCAGACCTAGACGCGTGACCTCGATGCCGACATTGATGCTCGCCCCGCCGTCTCGATCTCGACGTCCTCGACACCTTGACGCGCACGGCGTACGACTTCCACGCTCGCCACCGCAGACCTCGACGCGTCACCTCGACGCCGACATTTACGCTCGCCCCGCCGCCGACCTTGAAGCTCGCCCCGCTGCCCACTTGACGCTCGCCGACTTCTCCTTCGTGATTTCTGCTTCGTAGGGTCTTCTCGGTCCTGAGGTGAATTTCTACCCTTGTTTGAATGCTGTAGATACGTGGCCATCTTAAATTTATGCTCTTGTTTGAATGCTCAAGATACCTTACAATTTCAGAATTAGCAACCTTAAAATTGCCGTACATGCGTGGCCTCCAGATTAGATTAGTGTTGAATTTTCGTTTTGTCGGGTTACAACCTGCTGTAGTCTTCGTTCTCTGATTTTGTCTTACCCGGAAGTTCATTACCTGCGGACATTGATTTCAGGTCGAACGTACAACTTGAAGATTTATGGCCGGCGATCAAGGTGTACGCAGGGGTCTGTCAAGTTCTTCAAGAGTGCCCCTATCTGATCGCACGAACATTGAAGTTGCAGGTGCGGTTTGATTGCTGTGCCATATCGTTCTTTAATACCTTGACTTGATCCGTTTAAATTGTTCACTGCTTGGTATAGCATCAGGGCAGAAAGACGATTTGATTGCCAAAAAGCGGGCACAAAGCAGAGAAAGTTCCCGGCGGTACCGTGAACGTCAGAGAGCTGCGCTCCAAGCTAGAAACAAAGATCCTGAACTGACTCCAGGTCATAATGATCACCAATTCGATGTTTTGTTCAGTTTCAGATTTTCAAACGTGAACCCTGCTCTCATGTTTTTTTTTTTGTTGATTAATTGGCCTGGCCTAAATCTTTCAGATGGAAAAGAACATCCTGTGTCCTGATGACGCCCCGAGCCAATACTCGGAAACGTGGTACTACATTTTATTCATTGCCATGTGTATTAATTTGTTCATTTTTTATGTCTAGCTCTGCTGCCTTGATTAGTTTGGTTTATCTTTTATCAGGCATTACGGGAAGCATAGGAATTTTATCTACGAGTAGTGTTGTTTTGACTCCTGTCTCTAAGACAATAGGTAAGCATTGAGGTTCACTTTTCACAATCATTTTGGACTGTATTAACCCAATATGCGTTTCGTGACCGGCTCATTTTCTGATATCAAAGTTGTATTATAGAACCACTGTCAGCTATTACAAACGTGACAAATGTCACGGGGCAGCTTCGCCGGGACAGTGCCACACCTTGTTTCATCAGAAAATCAGGTGCAATATACTTTCTTAGATGGAAATCTTTGTTGCTTTTCCTGTCTCTAATATGGTTCCATGATGAAAAATATTCTTTCTTAGATCAAACACAGTGCCCTGTTTATACTTTGGATGAAGGATATGTTTTGCCGTCTGAAGATATTGCGGTGGCCACTCCGTCTTTGTTTACAAAACGTTAGTTTTTTTCATACATGTTTTTATATATATATGGGTTCTTGGTCATGTAACAACATTTTGTATGTTGAATTTACCAGCTAAGCTGATGCCATCTGTTGGTGCAAGCTCGAAGCATGTGCAAATGACTGCAGTCTCTCATAGTAAATGTAGTCAAGCAAATGTTGGCAAAACTACTGAACCTGGTGTTAATGGTTATCAGACGCAGTGGCCTTCAGAGACATTGGATGCAGAGTATGATGTTGCAGTGGCCACCCCACTGTTGTGTCTAAAAAGTGAGTTTCTTCTATCTGTTTGTGCCGCTGCGCTAATGAGTGTTCTTGGTGATGTAACAATCTTTTGGTGTTTAATTGGTTTAAATTTTATTTTTTAGCTAAGCTGATTAGATCCCTTGAATCAACCTTGGAGCAAGTGGAAACTACTCAAGTTGGTGTTGTTGGTGAATCTACTCAAGGTGGACGTAAAATCAGTCAAGCAACTCTTGGTGAAACTACTCAAGTTGGTGTTGTTGGTAAATCTACTCAAGGTGGTGCTCATTTTGATTTCGAAGATGAAAGCTGGCTTCGTAGAAATGATGATTGGCATCAAAATTCAACATCGGATGGGCAGAATTTATACGACAGTTGTATGGTTGCAACACAATGTTTTGCTCCTGAGGAATTGCAAAGGGCTCGGTGGCGAGCTAACAGCCAGAGTTTTCGGAAACGTAAAATAAAAGAGCAAGGTGAATATAAACAACTTTGCTCCCTCACATTACGCTATGGTTTATGGTATCCTTTTTTGTGTCGCAGTCAAATACTTATGTTAGATGCTTTTTACAGCTCCTGATGAGGTTTCTGCAAAGTCTAAAAAGAATAGGAAGTGGTATGCTCAGATGTCAGAACAAGCCAAGGCCTGAAGCGTCTCCGCTTTTCGCAGGATCGAGTCGGTATAGCGCTGATGAACAGACGCAACAGTACAACATATAAAAAGCACAAATTGAGTCTTTAAGTGGTTACATTAATCCAATTAAAACATAGAGTCGCACAGCGGAATTAAACGATACAGATACAAGTCCAAAGCTAATAGAAATACAAGCGCACGCGCTCACGATACAATAAGAACCCGCATCCAAAGCCATGAAGATGCGGACTCGGGAGGAGATCACTCCTCAGTCTCCCAGTGGGCTGTCCAACCAAAGGGAAGCTGGCCATCCCACTGTCCACCTCCACCCATAGAGTCAGGGATGAAGGTGCTACCTGCAATAAAATATAAAGAGCCAAACCCTGAGCAACTAATACTCAGCAAGACTTACCCGTCAAAAGGCTAACTACAGCCGACTCCTAATATGCAAAGGCTACAAAGATAGGCTGACGCATAAGCATAAAACCGCCCTAATTACTTGATCCTTACTTTCAAGTTTTATTTTCAAGTTAATTACTTATCCAGTAAAGCAGTGTGCAGGTAGCTAAAACAGATATAAGTAACAATACATCAGATCATCAATATAGCAGTAATGAGATACAATAAATATAAGTACTAGTCATCATCATCAATCATATCACACTACGAGGTGACTCAGTGAGCAAGGTTGCTCTTGACCGAGAGCGGCGGCATCGATGTACATCCTGCAGGAGAAAACCTGACCATACGCCGCACACGCGTAAAGTCGCATGCAGCAACTGTTTGCAAGGATCCCCCTGAAGCTAGGCTGGGTCCAACCCCTCCCGAGAAAGGCCTTCCCGCACGGTCCCCGTCCCAGACGTACACCCCGATTGGGAAGCATCCTTTCTCTCCCGAATACCATGATAGAAAGGGCAGGCTTCCGCCGCACACCAGGGCAAACCAAGCTACTAAGTTTACTAGGCCCATAAAAACACTAGCATATGATCAGTACGTTCGAACTTGCTCAACAGGGCCAACAACGAACGGTCCTCAATCGACACAGACGGGGCTACCACCGTGAAGGCCCAGCCTTCTCCAACCATCCTACACAAATACAATCCCCGTTCGGTCTCAACAAATCCTAAATCCATCTACTACAATCCAGGGTAATTCCTAACTCGCGAGTGGGACCTACCACTCGACTTCTACCGTTCGCTAGTCCCTAAGCATAGCAAGTTCTAACGCAACCTAGACCACATCTACAAAAATAGGACACAAGGTAGGATATGGAAGGATAATCCTAATGCAGTTCTAAGGCTTCACATCAATTCCTAATAAACCTAATGCACAATCAATTACTAGCCCCAATCAAATGAGAAAGTAAAAATCCTAAATAGGGAGGCATGCACCGGGGCTTGCCTGGCTTAGGAGCGTAGCTAACAGGGTCAGCGGGGTCAGTGTCCTGCTGCGGCTGCCCCTCCTGCACCTCCTGGGTCTGCTCCTCCGGCAGCTGGAAGTCTAGTGGCTCCGGAGTCGTCTCTGTCACTACACGTTATGACAAGGAAATAATGCAAAGTTAGATGCAAGAATATGATGCAATTAATGATTTAATTACATGATAGGACCATCATTTACACTGTAAGTGCAAATGATTAACTTCGTTAATTAATTTCGTCTGGAGTATTTCCTTCATTAACTTTTAATTAAGTTCACCATTAATCAACTTGGGTAGGTTAAATGAATAATTTGATTTCGAAAATTAATTTATGTCCAATGGCATTTTTCTAGTGAAACCCACCACTGGAAGTAATTTACTGTGAAGTTTGATGATTTTTTTCCTTACAGATTATTTATATTAATTTAAACAATACCGGAATGATTTAAATCATAGGAAAATAATTAAGTAAGATATGATAGTGGAAAAATGCTCTATAGGTGTGTTAACAGTAGCTTAACAGGCATCCCAGATTTCAGGATTTATGGAGCAACAGATAATTAATTATGAATTAAACATCATCTGTACAAAATTATTTTTACAGAAAACGGAGAACATATTTTGTGTGATTTGACATTTTTCCTACACAGAGAAGAGCACAAGAAGGCTAAAAAAATTTGTTTTGCATTTTTCTGAGATGTATTCATTTTTCTATCGATTTTAAAATTTCCTATGAATTTCTGGAGATTTAACGAATTTCGAAAAAGAATAAAGATTGGGCCAGCCAATCAGATCCGGGCCACAAACTGGGCCGCACCAGATCTACTGTGCGCCGCACCGGATCTGACCACTCACGTGTGAAAACACACGGAGGGTCACACGGCTAGCCGCACAAAATCTCGCGTGGCCACACGGAATCGTGACCGTGTGGTCCACGGTGTGCTAGCCGGAGCGGCCACCGGAGCGCGGCGGCGCACTTGCCGGAGTAGGCTTCCCGTCGACCATTCAACGGACGGAGAGCACGAGGAGATAGAGTGAGAGGTGGGGGCTTCACCTCGACGACGCGGAGAGGGCGACGGTGGCCGGAGGGTGGCTGCGACGAGCGGTGGTGGGTGGTGGGACTCCGGTGAGGTCGCGAGCTCGCGTGGCTTGACGGTGAGGTGCACCCGTGGGCGCTACGGCTTCACGGAGATGAGGACAACGTCGCCGAGGTACATGTCGACGTCGAGGCGGCCCGGAGGACGGAGTTCTCTGGTGAAGCTCAACGGCAGCTCGACGGCGACGGAAGGGGGAAAATGGAAATGGCGACGAGGTGACTGCACAAACGGGGAGAAGATGAGGCAGGGGCGCACACGAGGTCGAGGCGCATCTCCGTGCACAGGGAATCAACTTGAGGCTTACCCGAAGGGAAGTAATCGCTGGCGATGTCGTGGAGCGGACTTGGCCGTGCTCGGAGAAGACGGGCTCGATTCGAGCTCCTCAGCCCGGAGCAAGGGAAAAGGTGGCCATGGTGAGCTGCGGCCAAGCCTTGCGTAGCTTCACGAAGCAGGGCTCGGCCCGGGATGAGCTCACCGCGGCGGAGCTCGAGCTTCGGCCGGCAATGGCGGGTGGCTAGGGTTGCGGGGAGCTCGGGAATGAGTGAGGGAGGGCGAGGAGAGGAGCGGGGCGCTCTTTTGACGACGTCGCGCGCCCGAGGAGCGGGCCAGGGCGCCGTGGCGCTGCCCATACGTCGGCGGCGACGTGGAGCAACGGCTCCGACGCGCGCAATGAGACGGACGAGGATGACAAGCAGGCCCGTTGGCATCTTTTCTTTTTTCCGATTTATTCAAAATCAGAAATTGCCCGAATTTGTGCACACAAATTGGATTAGCAAATGAACTCCAAAATTTGCGATTTTGGTACCATTGGAAAGATCTTGAAAAGTTCTATCCACTGGCCAACATGCACATCTGGAATCCAAAGGGATTTCAAATGACAACATTTCAAATTTGAGCACTTTTTCAGCTTTGGGGATTTTATTGAGCTACCAAACGAATTTGTAAAATCACCAAAAATTCTCCAAAAATTTCTTTGTCCAAGTTGTTATGCAAAAATTTGAGTTGCTACACAAGCATGGTTTGAAATTTGTTTGAACTTTGAATTTCGAATTTGGAATTTGGTTTGATTTCAGTCTTTGCTCAGTTTGGGTTTGCACTAACAGCGATTCAGTGACACGGGGTGTCACAAGGCCCGTCTACGAGAGAAGAACCGTGTACGTCAGCAACAATATCGTCTCAGGAATTCAAATAACGCACCACAACCAGCTAAGCCTCCACTAACCGAGAGAGGTACTGTGTCTGTACATATTTTTGTCTTCCAATGTACTGTTATAGGGATCACGTATTTGGATACTGATTACTATGTCACTTTGAATATTTGTATAATACAAGATGTATGTTTGTTTACAGTTGGTCCGTCGGGAAACATAAATATGCTGCTGGGTAAGGGCGATGAGACTCATGTTAACGATCTTGTCTATGAATCTGGTATTTGGGATCCGGATGCATCAGAACCTGTATTAGGTAATTGTTAATGTTCTTTTCTTTGTTAGGCTGGAATTAAAAATCAGAACCTAACCCCTTTCATTGTATATGAAACCCAGATGAGGAGAACTTGGAGACTCATAAGCCGATAGATGACGACATTGATGATGTCTTGGCTGATGACGAGGGACGGGTTTTTAGGCTACCTGGTATGTATAGTACCTACGTGTTGGAATTGAATTGTCTCTCGTATTGCTTGCTGTTCTAACTTCAATCTTTTCATGTTTCGTTTTGCTAGACGTGCAATACAAGTCATATCGAGTTAATAGGCAAGACGGTGGTGCTGAAGGCAGACCCAATCCATATGACTATGTTTATCACAATCTCCCAAAAAAACATCATGTTTTGGGTCACGCACCGGACTGCGAACACTGCGGCGCCAAGAGGTTCCCTGGTGAAGGGGCGGCATTCTGTTGTAGGGAGGGGATGGTCTGTATTCATATTCCGGAGATACCTGCGGAGATGAGAAGACTTTTCACAAACCAAACTGACAGAGATGCAAAGTACTTCAGGAAGAATATCCGTTACTTCAACTCTCATTTTTCGTTCACTAGCATGGGTGTCAAACTCGACCGGTATGCGACCGCAGCAGGAACTGGGATCTATACATTTAGGATCCAGGGTCAGATATATCATCGCCTAGATCAGTTGTCACACGAAAACTATTCTGCTAGAAATATGTAGCTGCACATATATGACAATGAAGATGATTTTGCACACAGAGTGAAGCGATCACCGCACCTGGATCTTGGTTTAATAAAGTTGATTGTACGTATCTTGCAAGGGAATCCATATGTTGGGGTATTCAGGAGTTTGGGTTCCAAACCAAACCTTGACGAGTATAGAATCGAACTCAACACCAAGATTGATGTGGACCAGAGGAGATATAATGCTCCGACTGCTTCTCAGGTTTCAGCCATTTGGTTGGAAGGAAGTGATCCGAAGAAAATGTTTGAAAGGAGTGTTATGGTCTGTGGAGTATCGGATCGACCGGTTTATATTAAGGCTTACTATGGGTGCTATGATCCTCTAACGTATCCTTTGTTTTTTCCTGGAGGCGAGGCAGGATGGAATGAAGCGACATTGTATCAGGAAAAAGATTGAAGGTATGTCACACTGCATGTTACAATATATATATATATATATATATATATATATATATATATATATATATATATATAAACAGCCTAATAACATATCATTTATCTTGGACTGAACAAGAAAGGCTAATCTCGTGGTGTTTCTTTTGTGGTGACATGGTAGACCCGCATGTAGAATTCCCATCCGCGATGGACATAGAAGACGAAGCTGTGACACCCCATGTCACTGAGATCACATAAAGCTCCCATTGCACTGAACAAAAGACCAACAGAAACCAAATTTCCAAATTTGAAATTCAAATTTTAAATAAAGGCCAAACACATGCTTGTGAAGCAACTCAAATTTTTTTTGCACAACAACTCGAGCAATCAAAAATACCAGTGGGTAGCACTTCTGAAATAAGAATTTTGGAGAATTTTTGGTGATTTTATAAATTCATTTGACAGCTCAATAAAATCCCCAAAGCTGAAAAAGTGATCAACTTTGAAATTTTGCCATTTGAAATCCCTTTGGATTCCAGATGTGCATGTTGGCCAGTGGATAGAACTTTTCAAGATCTTTCCAATGGTACAAAAATCGTAAATTTTGGAGATCATTTGCTAGTCCAATTTGTGTGCACAAATTCGGTCAATTTCTGAGTTTGAATAAATTCGGGAAAAAGAAAGATGCGCCCGGGCCCGCTCGTCAGTGACGCTCGTCTCACTGAGGGCGTCGGAGCTTTTGCTCCACGTGGGCGCTCTGGCCCGCTCTCGGCCGCGGAACGGCTCTAAATCGGCCACCCGTGCCTCGCTGTTGCTCCCCCCTTTCATTTCCCAGCTCCCCGGCCACGAAACCCTAGCCTCGTCGCGCCATTGCCGCCACTCGAGCTCCACCTCGCTGCTCCGCCGCTCCGACGCGTTCCCGCGTGAGCCGCTGCGTGAGAACCTGCGCGGGGATGACGTGAAGCACTGCTGGACCATTCCTTCCTCCTTGCGCAGCCCAAGCCAGGGAATCCAGCTCGTCCTCGTCATGGCCGGCGGTTGAGCACATCTGGCCTCACCGTCGATTCCGGCCCCTCCGGTGAGTGGTTCTTCAATTGCTCGCACGCGGGGGTAGAAATCTTCGTCGCGCGCACCCTTGACCTCAACATTTTGCTTCTTCCGCAGCCGAGTGACCGGAATCCGAGTTTTCCCCATCGTCGTCGTTGAGCCACCGCGAGGGCTCCACGGGTGAACTCCGCTCTCCAGAGCTCCTCGTCGTTGACCGTGTCCGTGCCGAGCCTCCTCGCGTCGAGACGAAGCCTTTGCGCCAACACCTGCAGCTGGAGGACCTCCCCACACCTCTCGAGTCGCCGCCGAACCTCCGCCATCGCCGCAACCTCGTCGCCGACACTGTTCCGGCCGCCCCCGCTTGCTCCTCGTCGTCGAGATGAGAACCCCGTCTCGCGCTGCCCCCGCTCGTGCCCTTCGTTGGCCGATGCGCTCACCGGAGCTTACTCCGGCGACGGTTTCGGCCTGCGCACTGGAGACCACAGGGCGTGGATCTCATGTGGCTACACGGGATCCCGTGTGGCTAACTCCGTGGCCCCGCGTGTGTTCTCGCACACGTGTGGTCGGATCTGGTGTGGCCGGCCCAGATCCGGTGCGGCCCGGTCTGTGTGCCCGCTCTTGTGGCTCAGATTTGATTGGCCCACCATTTTCCAAAGCCTTTTCGAATGAAAAGTAAATTTCAGAAATTGTCTGCAAATTGTAAAATCGATAGAAAATTTAATACATCTCAGAAAACTTCAAATAAAATTTTGTTAGCCTTCTTGTGCTCTGCTCTGTGTAGGAAAAATATCAAATCACACAAAATACGTTCTCTGTTTTCTGTAAAAATAATTTTGTACAGATGATGTTTAATTCATAATTAATTATATGTTGCTCCATAAATCCTGAGATCTGGCATGCCTGTTAAGATAATGTTAACACACCTACAGAGCATTTTTCCACTATCATACCTTGCTTAATTATTTTCCTATGATTTAAATCGTTCCTGCATTGTTTAAATTAATATAAATAATCTGTAAGAAAACAAATCATCAAACTTCACAGTAAATTACTTCCAGTGGTTGATTTCACCAGAAAAATGCCACTGGACATAAATTAATTTTTGAAATCACATTATTCATTTAACCTACCCAAGTTGGTTAATGATGAACTTAATTTAAAGTTAATGAAGGAAATACTCCAGACGAAATTAATTAACGAAGTTAATCATTTGCACTTACAGTGTAAATGACTGTCCTATCAAGTAATTAAATCATTAATTGCATCATATTCTTGCATCTAACTTTGCATTATTTCCTTGTCATAACGTGTAGTGACAGAGACGACTCCGGAGCCACTGGACTTCCAGCTGCCTGAGGAGCAGACCCAGGAGGTGCAGGAGGAGCAGCCGCAGTAGGACACTGACCCCGCTAACCCTGTTAGCTACGCACCTGAGCCAGGCAAGCCCCAGTGCATGCCTCCCTATTTAGAATTTTACTTTTCGCATTTGATTAGGGCTAGTATTTGATTGTGCATTAGATTTATTAGGAATTGCTGTGAAACCTTAGAACTGCACTAGGACTACCCTTCCATATCCTACCTTGTGTCCTATTTTTGTAGATGTGATCTAGGCTACGTTAGAACTTGCTATGCTTAGGGACTAGCAAACGGTAGAAGTCGAGTGGTAGGTCCCACTCGCGAGTTAGGAATTACCCTGGATTGTACTAGATGGATTTAGGATTTGTTGAGACCGGATGGGGATTGTATTTGTGTACGATGGTTGGAGAAGGCTGGGCCTTCACGGTGGTAGCCCCGTCTGTGTCGATTGAGGACCGTTCGTTGTTGGCCCTGTTGAGCAAGTTCGAACGTACTGATCATATGCTAGTGTTTTTATGGGCCTAGTAAACTTAGTAGCTTGGTTTGCCCTGGTGTGCGGCGGAAGCCTGCCCTTTCTATCATGGTATTCGGGAGAGAAAGGATGCTTTCCAATTGGGGCGTACGTCTGGGACGGGGACCGTGCGGGAAGGCCTTTCTCGGGAGGGGTTGGACCCAGCCTAGCTTCAGGGGGATCCTTGCAAACAGTTGCCGCATGCGACTTTACGCGTGTGCGGCGTATGGTCAGGTTTTCTCCTGCAGGATGTACATCGATGCCGCCGCTCTCGGTCAAGAGCAACCTTGCTCACTGAGTCACCTCGTAGTGTGATATGCTTGATGATGATGACTAGTACTGTTATTTATATTTCATTACTGTATATTGCTTATATGATGTATTGTTACTTTATGTCTGTTCTAGAGATATGCACACTGTTTTACTGGATAAGTACCTAACTTGAAAATAAAAACTTAAAAATAAGGATCCATTAATTAGTGCGAGTTATGCTATCGCGTCTGTCACCCCCTTGTAGCCTTTGCATAATTAGGAGTCGGCTGTAGATAGCCACGTTGACGGGTAAGACTTGTTGAGTATTAGTTGCTCAGGGTTTGGCTCTTTATGTTTTATTGCAGGTAGCACCTTTATCCCCGACTCTATGGGTGGAGGTGGACAGTGAGATGGCCAGCTTCCCTATGGTTGGACAGCCCACTGGGAGACTGAGGAGTGATCTCCTCTCGAGTCCGCATCTTCATGGCTTGGATGCGGGTTCTTGTGTATCGTGAGCGCGTGCGCTTGTACCTTTATTTCTAGACTTGTATCGTTTATTTCCGCTGTGCGACTCTATGTTTTTAATCGGATTAATGTAATCACTTAAAGACTTAATTTGTGCTTTTTATATGTTGTACTGTTGCGTCTGTTCATCAGCGCTAGACCGACTCGATCCTTCGAAAAGCGGAGACGCTTCAGCTGGTACCAGAGCCGTGTTGGGACAGTACATCATATAAACGGCCTATTTTCGAAAATCTAACCACGTACGTGTGAGGAACGAAAAGCCCATTATAAGGATGTTAGAGTAATCAGGTGGTAATAGGAGTTGATTGTTATTTTTCTGTAACGACGCACCGACGCCCAGGTAAGAAGGTAAGGATCTACATGGCTCCGGAGTGTGTTGTTGGTGGTGGAGTATATTCTGTTCCGTGAGCCATCGAGTTCACGAGGAGTTGAGGATGGTGATGATATATGATTGAGCCATGTATTACACTTTATTGGGTACGTCACCTGTGTAGGTTGGTTGAGGTGACGTTGTGTGCTTTGTAGGTACACTAACTCGCGCGTAGATTGTGGAGAAACGTTTGTGAGTGCGACTTAGTTGCCACCACTGTCTACGGCCTGCTATACTTGGGCAAATTTTATTTTGTGAGGACGTATAGGTCGTGCATACATTGCATCCTCATTTAAAAACAATTCTACGAATTTCAGATCACTCAGAAATTTCAGACTGACAAGCTAATTTCAAAAATTCATAACTCCAAAACCACTTGACCAAATTCGATGAACCAAGACTTGCTGGAAAGCTTACAACATGAACTAAAACCTTGCTTCATAGTTTCCCTTTCGATTCTGTCAGTATCCCCTCCAAATCTGTTGACTAAATGGAGTCAAATTTCAGCTTCGACTAGTTTTTCCAGAATCTGTCGACCAACTTCAAAAATCGATATCTCCTGTTCTGTTGTCCGTTGGAGGAGTTTGAGCACTCGATGGAAAGATCTTGAAGTTATCTACAAGTGTCATGTTCTGACTTTTCTCGTTTGAAGCTTCCAGTAGTGTCAGTTTTTGTTTTAGTGTCTGCTGTTCTTAACAAGCCAGATTTTCAGCGTTGCAGTTTTTCGTTGCCTTCCTTGTGGGCTGTGTGTGTGGTTTTGCTACTACTCTACAGCAGCCTGACCATGTTATATTTCTTACTTAGCATGGTTATTTTGATCTGTTGGAAGAGATTGTGACTTTTCTCTCTCTTTTCCGCAGATGGCCGACCTAGACGACTTGATCAGATTAAGATCCGTGCAGAGGACATTCCAAAGACTGCTTTCTCTACCAGATATGGACTCTATGAGTACTTGGTGATGTTTTTCGGGTTGACTAATGCGCCTGCTTACTTCATGTACTTGATGAACTCAGTGTTCATGCCAGAGTTGGACAAGTTTGTCGTGGTTTTCATTGACGACATCCTGATCTATTCTGAGACAGAGGAGGAGCATGAGCAGCACCTCCGGATTGTGTTGCAGCGACTGCGAGATCACCAGCTATATGCTAAGTTCAGCAAGTGTGAGTTCTGGCTTAGCGAGGTGCCTTTTCTTGGCCATGTCATATCAGCAGAGGGCATTGCAGTTGATCCAAGCAAGGTGCAGGATGTTCTGGATTGGAGTGCACCTACGACTGTCTCTCAGATTCGCAGCTTTTTGGGTTTGGCTGGTTATTACCGTCGGTTTATTCCGAACTTCTCTAAGATCTCCAAGCCCATTACTGAGTTGCTGAAGAAGAATGTGAGGTTTGTGTGGAGCCCGCAGTGTGGTGAGGCATTCCAGAATCTGAAGAAGCTTCTCACTCTTCATTTGATGTGTACTGTGATGCTTCTGGTACTCGTCTTGGTTGTGTGCTGATGCAGGATGGCAGGGTAATTGCTTATGTCTCTCGGCAGCTTAAGCGACATAAAGAGCATTACCCCACTCACGATCTTGAGCTTGCAGCTGTCGTACTTGCTTTGAAAGTATGGCGGCATTATTTGTTGGGAAATCTGGTGCATATCTATACAGATCACAAGAGCCTCAAGTATATATTCACGCAGTCAGATCTGAACATGCGCCAGAGGAGATGGTTAGAGCTGATCAAGGACTATGATTTGGAGATTCACTATCACCCAGGGAAAGCTAATGTGGTTGCCAATGCTTTGAGTCGAAAGGCTCATTGCAATAATCTCATCGCAGCTCCTTACGCAGAGGCAGAGCCCAGTCTTAGAGTGTATGCTTATGGCTCCTTGGCCAATATATCTCTTGTTCCGACCCTGCGAGATGAGATTGTGGCAGCGCAGAAGAAGGATGAGAAGGTGAATCACCTCAGGAGAAGACTCAAGCTTGGGGAAGCGAGATTCCAGTGTTTCAGAGAGGATAAGGATGGAGTCCTGTGGTTCCAGGACAGATTAGTGGTTCCTAAGGACTCTGAGTTACGCAGGAAGATTCTTGATGAGGCGCACTTGTCCAAGTATTCCATCCATCCTGGCAGCAACAAGATGTACCAGGACTTAAGGAGTCGCTTCTGGTGGACCCGCATGAAGCGGGAGGTCGCACAGTACGTTTCTGAGTGTGACACTTGCAGGAGAGTCAAGGCAGAATACATGAAGCCTGCAGGGTTGCTTCAGCCTTTGAGTATTCCCGCTTGGAAGTGGGAGGATATTAGCATGGATTTCATTGTTGGCTTACCTCTCACATCACAGAAGCATGACTCTATTTGGGTAATTGATGATCGACTGACCAAGTCTGCTCACTTCATTCCGGTGAAGACAGGTTACACTGTGAAGAAGTATGCTGAGTTGTACATCGCTAGGATTCTTTGTCTGCATGGAGTGCCCAAGACCATCATTTCTGATCGGGGACCTCAGTTTGTTTCTCGTTTCTGGGAGCAGCTACATGCTTCTTTGGGCACCACCTTGATTCGCAGTGCAGCTTATCACCCTCAGACAGATGGCCAGACAGAGAGGGTGAATCAGATTTTAGAGGATATGCTTCGTGCCTGTGTGCTACACCATGGCAAGTGTTGGGATGAGAGCTTACCACTGGCAGAGTTCTCGTACAACAACAGCTATCAGGAGAGTATCAAGATGGCACCGTTTGAGGCTTTGTATGGACGTCGTTGTCGGACTCCCCTTAATTGGGTTGAGGCCGGTGAGAGAGTCATCTTCAAGTCAAAGCCAGTAGCCGCAGCAGATGAGACCGTTGAGCTTGATGAGAGGGTCATTCTCATACCAGATTAAGTGGCAGCAGCAGAGGAGACTGTTCGCCGCATTCAGTCGAACTTGAGAGGAGCCAAGTCTCGACAGAAGAGCTATGCTGATAGAAGACGCCGACCGTTGGTGTTTGCAGTTGGCAGCCACGTATACCTTCGTATCTCTCCTATGAAGGGTGTGCGTCGGTTTGGTGTCAGAGGGAAGCTAGCACCCCGATACGTTGGACCGTTCCGGATATCTGAGCAATGTGGACCCGTCGCTTATAGATTGGAGTTGCCCTCCAACCTCTCCGGTGTTCACAACGTGTTCCACGTATCGCAGTTGAAGAAATGCTTGAAGGTCCCTACAGATAGAGTGGTCAGTGATGTTGAGCAGCTTGAGCCAGATTTGACCTACCCAGAGCAGCCTATTAGCATTGTCGATCAGAAGGACCGAGTCACCAGGAAGAGCACTACCAGATTCTATAAGGTGCAATGGAGCAACCACTCTGAGGCCGAGGCCACGTGGGAGACAGCGGAGTTCTTGAACTCCTATTTTCCCGGTTTTCTTCCTCCGAGGTGCGTTATCTAGTTGTTCCATTTTTGCATCTTAATCTTCACTCTTTCGCCATTCGTTTTTCCTCCTTCTCTTTAATCTCGGGACGAGATTCTTTTAAGGGGGGAGGGCTGTGACACCCCATGTCACTGAGATCACATAAAGCTCCCATTGCACTGAACAAAAGACCAACAGAAACCAAATTTCCAAATTTGAAATTCAAATTTCAAATAAAGGCCAAACACATGCTTGTGAAGCAACTCAAATTTTTTTTGCACAACAACTCGAGCAACCAAAAATACCAGTGGGTAGCACTTCTGAAATAAGAATTTTGGAGAATTTTTGGTGATTTTATAAATTCATTTGACAGCTCAATAAAATCCCCAAAGCTGAAAAAGTGATCAATTTTGCAATTTTGCCATTTCAAATCCCTTTGGATTCCAGATGTGCATGTTGGCCAGTGGATAGAACTTTTCAAGATATTTCCAATGGTACAAAAATCGCAAATTTTGGAGATCATTTGCTAGTCCAATTTGTGTGCACAAATTCGGTCAATTTCTGAGTTTGAATAAATTCGGGAAAAAGAAAGATACGCCCGGGCCCGCTCGTCTCACTGAGGGCGTCGGAGCTTTTGCTCCACGTCGCCGTCGGCATACGGCGACGCCGCGCGGCGCTCTGGACCGCTCTCGGCCGCAGAACGGCTCTAAATCGGTCACCCGCGCCTCGCCGTTGCTCCCCCCTTTCATTTCCCAGCTCCCCGGCCACGAAACCCTAGCCTCGTCGCGCCATTGCCGCCACTCGAGCTCCACCTCGCTGCTCCGCCGCTCCGACGCGTTCCCGCGTGAGCCGCTGCGTGAGAACCTGCGCGGGGATGACGTGAAGCAGTGCTGGTCATGGCCGGCGGTTGAGCACATCCGGCCTCACCGTCGATTCCGGCCCCTCCGGTGAGTGGTTCTTCAATTGCTCGCACGCGGGGGTAGAAATCTTCGTCGCGCGCACCCTTGACCTCACCATTTTGCTTCTTCCGCAGCCGAGTGACCGGAATCCGAGTTTTCCCCATCGTCGTCGTTGAGCCACCGCGAGGGCTCCACGGGTGAACTCCGCTCTCCAGAGCTCCTCGTCGTTGACCGTGTCCGTGCCGAGCCTCCTCGCGTCGAGACGAAGCCTTTGCGCCAACACCTGCAGCTGGAGGACCTCCCCACACCTCTCGACTCGCCGCCGAACCTCCGCCATCGCCGCAACCTCGTCGCCGACACTGTTCCGGCCGCCCCCGCTTGCTCCTCGTCGTCGAGGTGAGAACCCCGTCTCGCGCTGCCCCCGCTCGTGCCCTTCGTTGGCCGATGCGCTCACCGGAGCTTACTCCGGCGACGGTTCCGGCCTGCGCACTGGAGACCACAGGGCGTGGATCTCGTGTGGCTACACGGGATCCCGTGTGGCTAACTCCGTGGCCCCGCGTGTGTTCTCGCACACGTGTGGTCGGATCTGCTGTGGCCGGCCCATATCCGGTGCGGCCCGGTCTGTGTGCCCCCTCTTGTGGCTCAGATTTGATTGGCCCACCATTTTCCAAAGCCTTTTCGAATGAAAAGTAAATTTCAGAAATTGTCTGCAAATTGTAAAATCGATAGAAAATTTAATACATCTCAGAAAAATTCAAATAAAATTTTTTTAGCCTTCTTGTGCTCTGCTCTGTGTAAGAAAAATATCAAATCACGCAAAATACGTTCTCTGTTTTCTGTAAAAATAATTTTGTACATCTGATGTTTAATTCATAATTAATTATATGTTGCTCCATAAATCCTGAGATCTGGCATGCCTGTTAAGATACTGTTAACACACCTACAGAGCATTTTTCCACTATCATACCTTAATTATTTTCCTATGATTTAAATCGTTCATGCATTGTTTAAATTAATATAAATAATCTGAAAGAAAACAAATCATCAAACTTCACAGTAAATTACTTCCAGTGGTTGATTTCACCAGAAAAATGCCACTGGACATAAATTAATTTTTGAAATCACATTATTCATTTAACCTACCCAAGTTGGTTAATTGTGAACTTAATTTAAAGTTAATGAAGGAAATACTCCAGACGAAATTAATTAACGAAGTTAATCATTTGCACTTACAGTGCAAATGACTGTCCTATTAAGTAATTAAATCATTAATTGCATCATATTCTTGCATCTAACTTTGCATTATTTCCTTGTCATAACGTGTAGTGAAAGAGACGACTCCGGAGCCACTGGACTTCCAGCTGCCGGAGGAGCAGACCCAGGAGGTGCAGGAGGAGCAGTCGCAGCAGGACACTGACTCCGCTGACCCTGTTAGCTACGCACCTGAGCCAGGCAAGCCCCGGTGCATGCCTCCCTATTTAGAATTTTACTTTTCGCATTTGATTGGGGCTAGTATTTGATTGTGCATTAGGTTTATTAGGAATTGCTGTGAAACCTTAGAACTGCACTAGGACTACCCTTCCATATCCTACCTTGTGTCCTATTTTTGTAGATGTGGTCTAGGCTACGTTAGAACTTGCTATGCTTAGGGACTAGCGAACGGTAGAAGTCGAGTGGTAGGTCCCACTCGCGAGTTAGAAATTATCCTGGATTGTACTAGATGAATTTAGGATTTGTTGAGACCGGACGGGGATTGTATTTGTGTAGGATGGTTGGAGAAGGCTGGGCCTTCACGATGGTAGCCCCGTCTGTGTCGATTGAGGACCGTTCGTTGTTAGCCCTGTTGAGCAAGTTCGAACGTACTGATCATATGCTAGTGTTTTTATGGGCCTAGTAAACTTAGTAGCTTGGTTTGCCCTGGTGTGCGGCGGAAGCCTGCCCTTTCTATCATGGTATTCGGGAGAGAAAGGATGCTTTCCAATCGGGGCGTACGTCTGGGACGGGGACCGTGCGGGAAGGCCTTTCTCGGGAGGGGTTGGACCCAGCCTAGCTTCAGGGGGATCCTTGCAAACAGTTGCCGCATGCGACTTTACGCGTGTGCGGCGTATGGTCAGGTTTTCTCCTGCAGGATGTACATCGATGCCGCCGCTCTCGGTCAAGAGCAACCTTGCTCACTGAGTCACCTCGTAGTGTGATATGCTTGATGATGATGACTAGTACTGTTATTTATATTTCATTACTGTATATTGCTTATATGATGTATTGTTACTTTATGTCTGTTCTAGAGATATGCACACTGTTTTACTGGATAAGTACCTAACTTGAAAATAAAAACTTGAAAATAAGGATCCATAAATTGTTACTTTATTTTAAATCATTTCCCACCTTTATTGCATCAGCACCACGCAATAAACAATTTTCAATACAAAAATAATTCCCAAAATCCTGAAAATCCGCGAGCCCTGTACATTTTACAGATAAGCCCTCAAGCTTTTCTGTAATTATGTTTAGGTCCTGACTTTTTACAGAAAAGTACCTAAACTTTTCTGTAATTATGTTTTGGCCCCTGTCTTTTTACACCAAGTTCCCTAACCTTTTCTGTAATTACAGATAAGTCCTTAGAACTTTCTGTAATTACTTTTAAGCCCTTAATACCTTTTTATAATTACAATCAAGCTCCCAGAACTTCAAATGTCCATATTTTTTCAACCATAGCTCCGTTTTGGGCGATTTTTACGCCTACGCGTTCGTGGAAACGCATAGTACCTCATGGTACTATTATTGAAGCACCATCTTTGACCTAGACACTATCAATGACGCAAAACCCTCTCACCTATTATATCTTTTCCCGGCAGTTATGCGATGTCAATCTCGCACGTCGCAACTATTGTTCATCCAAAACCTAACCAATCCTGTGATGCTAGTTATCTTTTACCCTCCACACGACAACACACACCCCGCTCTATTCCTATTTTACATATTCACTCCTTCACCTGCTAACAATAAACCTTTTATATTGTATCGCTTCAAACCAAGCAATCTCTTGTGTCGTTTCACTTCAAACCCCGTACCCTTCTATACCACAAATCCAAATTCCAAACCCAGCTTTGATCAATCATCGCTCAATCAAATTTATGTTGCCGCCAAACCATCGTCTAGCTCCATTTGATTCATTTATCCGCTTTTATAAAAGTGCTCTTTTATCGGCTCTTATTGGAGTTATTGTTTCGTTGTTATCCTAATTGCTAGTTGTCTTTATTTGATCTTAGTGTTTTATCTGCAGTCGTGCATTCATGTCATACATGCTCACGTACACGTACCATCGTCGTGCGTCCGACGCATGACATCCAACTTAATAAATAATAGTTTAGTCTTAGTAATTAATCAATCTAGTAAGTAATTAGTAGCTAAATCATTATTAGTTAACGATATAAGGTACAGGAGCCCTAAGCTGACACACCTTGTACTTCATGCACGTGTTGCATGAACCTTTATATAGGTTGCTACCTGTATGAAGGCTAGTGCCACGAATGTACGAAGAACACGTACACACGCTGTCCCCGTCACTTCATGCATGCATGCTCTTCTCTTCGTGTTTAGCATCTCTTATTACACCAAAATCCATAGAGTACGATGCATCACCCCTAATGGCCTTTTTAAGGTAATAAAACCTTGTTAAAGTACAATTGGATGCATCATCCGTGTTTTGGGTCTTTTGTTCTTCATTTGCTTTCTATCGGTTTTATTGGAGTTAATTGGATCTTATTCGGCTCTTTTCGTTCTTTATTTTCTTTTGCGGTAGTTTATTTATACGTAGTGTTTTATGCGCTAGATTACGCGAGAATCGAGGAAGAGCCAGAAGAATCCAAGTACTCGTCGAGGAATCTCAGGTCAAGATCCGTCGAAAGATACGAGCTTCCAGAAGGACTCGAAGGCATCAACTTCGACAGAAAAGACTGAAGATCCAGAACTTAAAGATTAGGAAAGCGATTATCAGGCAAGCCCTAACTCCCCCTTGATCATATTGATCCTATGATTTCAAATAATCCCACTTAGAGCCTGTTTTAAAAATAAAGTATGCATGGTATTTAAAAGTGATTCAAATGCTTAGTATGTCCTAAGTACTTGTCGATTGCCATACCTTGTTTTTGCTTATCATGATTCCTTGTTAAACCTCGGGACCCACATCACTAATTCTTTAATGATGTGTTGGATTAAAATGCTGCTTAGGACCTGTCACACGTGTACTTAATTAATCTTGCTCACATGATTTTGTGTTAAAATGTGTGGGTTCTTGGTGGTGTGTGTAAATGTGAAAATGGGTGGGATTGGTGATAAAGTGCAACCCATAGTGGGGAATGTTTTGGACGGGAGCAAGCGGGATAGTCCCCAGTGGGGAGGCTATCTCTGGGACGTTGTTCCTCGTGGAGGATAGCTATTGAAGATGCTTGCTTCGGTCGTATAAGGACCGGTTCATGTGCCGCCTGGCCTTGCACCCTTCGTACAACCACAAGCCTTGTATGAGAAAGGTTTGGAACCACACCCTACTATAGCGTTCACCCGGTACCCACCTGGAGGCAGGAGTTGCAAACGGAAGCCAGGAGAAGACTCGACGAGATAGGCGTCGAGTCCGGCATGTGGAGACAGTCCTGGCCTTTGGCCTTTCTATTATATGATGATGGAAGCCCCTGGTCGCAGTATTTCCGTGGTGGTGCCGTAGTGATGCAAAGTAGGTACGGAACCATTAGTATACCAGTCCAAGCCGCGATATCGGGGAGGACTGGTGTACCTTGTGGGTAAAGTGTACAACCTCTACAGAGTGTATAATCTATCCGGATAGCCGTGTTCCACGGTATTGGACAACGCGAAAGCTATGGCCACACAATGATTAGTCTTTTCTGTGTGAGTTATCCTTGGCGTGTTTTTGGAAAACACCAGCGTGGAGCCGTGCGCTGGTTTCCTGCCAGCACTAAAATTTGGGAACTGGCAGGATGGATTGCATCTCCCCCAGGGCCAACCAACCCCACTAAACATAATGACAATACCTGACTATAGTTTGCGAACTGTTTTGATTTCAAAAACAACCCTTGCATAAAATTGGCTTTCCGCCGATGTGATAAACCTCAGCCTCATCCTTGTTTATACCCTTGCATATTTTTACCCCTTGTGTTAGGGTTTGCTGAGTACCTTATGTACTCACGCGTTTGCGATTGTTGTTTTTAGTAGGAGAAGTCTTCGTAGGAGACGACGACGCTTTGGTTTTCGGTTCTGCTTCTCAAGTCTGCCTGTGGCTTGGGTCGTGCTTTTCGCAATCTGTGTGTGTTTGCTTCGCCTTTAATTGGACGGAAGGACTTGGATACTTCTGCATCCTTGTCGTACTGCCACTAAAGGCTCAATATATCAGGTACTATATTTATTTACCTATTCGAAGTATGCTTTTGATTACCATATCTGTGTTCCTGTGCGTATCAGCTACTGATCTAGGGACTGATACATGATGCACAGAGTACTCCAGAGATGGGGTACGACAATCAGGCTCACTCAAAACATGCGTGCACAGACCCAGAGTTCTCACAATATCTTCTCAGAGTTGGTGATAGAGTTGATGAGTCAGTTGGGGATGATTATATCCGTCTTCCGGAGGAGATTGTTATTGAGTACGATGAAGAGAAAGGTATTGACAAGCTTGTTGCAGACATTTTCCCTGATCTCTTGGCAAATGTCAATGATGCCGCTTACATGAGTTCTCGTGCTATCCTATCAACGAAGAATGAGTACGTTGATCAACTCAACTCCAAGATGATTGAGATGTTTCCGGGCCCTTCCAAAGTGTTTTACAGCTTTGACTCTGTGGAGGATGACCAGACCAATAATTACCCAATTGACTTTCTAAACTCTCTTACGCCGAATGGGCTGCCACCTCACGAGCTGAAGATCAAGATTAATTGTCCTCTAATCTTGCTGCGCAACCTAGACCCGCACAACGGCCTGTGTAATGGCACACGCTTGGTGGTCAGGAGATTTCAGAACAACGCCATTGACACAGAAATCGTTGGTGGTCAGCATGCTGGTAAGAGGGTGTTCATTCCGAGGATACCTCTTTCGCCATCTGAGGATTTGACACTCCCCTTCAAATTCAAAAGGATACAATTCCCTGTGCGTCTAAGCTTTGTAATGACAATTAACAAAGCTCAAGGACAGACCATCCCTCACGTCGGTGTGTATCTGCCTGAACCTGTGTTTTCGCATGGTCAGTTCTATGTCGCGTTGTCCAAGGGTGTGTCGCGAAAGACAACTAGGGTCCTCGCCAAACCCAATAAATTATTGGACCCCGCGGTGAAAAGCACGAAGAATATTGTATACAGGGATGTCCTAAACTCTTGGTAATGTATATTTATACACTAATGGCGTCTAATTGTAATACTTAATTTTGTTCTTGCTATCTGTGTTAATGTAAGTTCAGTTGTCTATGTCACATGAATCAGGTTAACGAAAGTGTTGCTCTAAGTTTCTTTCTTGCAATTTATTATTTTTTCCTATATTATACAAGAACACTCCATGGTTGTATACTAGAAGTGCGTATTTGAATATTAAATATTTTTAAAATGTGAACAGTGAATCTTCTTGAGAGTCCAACACTACAATCAAAACAGGCTTCAGAGATGAGTTTTGCTTGAGCTTGTTCCTTCGGTCAGTAGCTTAATGTCCTCCATTTGGTAAGCTGTAACCAAGATAAGACTCATCAATTCAGAGACTAAAATAAAAATGTAGACTCTATGTGACAAAAGGACAAGACTGCTCCACTTAAAACAAAAAATAATTAATATCATGACAAATGGCATGTCAAAATCACACGCTGCACTTTGTTTATCAAACAACATCATATTGTTACTGCACATTTCATACTCAAAACATGGAACAGCTTATTTCAGCTTCTTCCAATTGAACTATCAATACATGGTCTGGTATACTACAACCTAAGAGGACAAAGGCTTTCTAAGCATTTATTTAGATCTTCAATCTCACATTTAGAGATCCCTTGAAGTGTTGGCTTATTTATTTAGGGATATACTTATTATTTATTGAGTTAAAAAGTTTAAAATTCAAGGATATATTTACATTTGCAATTGGCGGAGGTGCAGACTTGGGATATATTTTTTATTATGGAAATAAACTGTCGGTTGTATTTTTTACAGCCTTTCCGAATTGCAAAAAGAATTCTACCATTGATATATATGGGAGATCAGGTGCAGCCATGGGATATTTATGTCTCCAAATAACATGTGAAGTTAACATTCCTTTTTTTTGTTAGAGGCGTTCGATTTTCTTAATAAAGTGTTGATTTTTTTGATCGCACAAATATGGCATGTTTATATTTGACGTGGTATACTATTCCATTGAAGGGAACTTTCCAAACCTGTCAAGCCTTTATATATACAGCCCCCATTCACATGTACAAGACATAGAAGAATTCTCTTCGCTCCATTCACGTGGTATGTTGTGTATGCAATTGTTTAAAATACATGCACGCCTTTCTCGTTAAATATAATGTGATTATTTGATGCGCAGTATGCTGATTCTCGTCATCTATTTCCGCAGTCCACATATTTTGCGTCACGCTGGAGAATGGCTACCCGCGGCACAATATTTTAACACCATTGCTACACTCCATGTAAAAATGAACACAAGAAGAGGTATCGAATGAACACATATTTTGAAATGAACACAATATTTTCTCACAATTGCAAAAATGCCTCTCATAGACTCAAATTTAATTTAAATGCAGGTGTTCTTGTCACTACTCGATATAGCAAAATTATTTTTGAACCCGACAGGCCAGAAGCTGAGGCAATGAGAGATAAATATAGCAACATTGTTTTCTGGTTCATTTCATTTTGGCAAAATTGTCTGAGACACACTGAAAATGGTGGCTTCGTCCGCAGCACACTAACAAAGTCGAAATTGTCTGCAACACACTACAATTTTGAAAACTCATGTCTGTGACACACTATTACCATTTTGTAATTGTTTTCAACTTTTTTATCTCAATTAGTAAGATATATTAGAATTTGAAACTTGGCACCGATGTACATTGTTGCATTATCTATCATTCAAAAATAGAGACATATTTTTTCCATTGTTTGCATCGCGTGTTAACTGTTTTAATAATTAATTTGTCGATCAAATCATGCAAATGATTGAAAAAAATCAGGCTTTATTTTCTAATGATAGACAATGCATCAATGTACATTAGTGCCAAATTTCAAATTCTAATGTATCTTATGAATTGAGATAAAAAAAGTTAAAAACAATTGCAAAATGGCAATAGTGTGCAACAGACAAGAGTTTTCAAAATCGTAGTGTGCTGCAGACAAATTTGACTTTGTTAGTGTGTTGCGGACGAAGCCACTCTTTCTTAGTGTGCCTCAGACAATTTTGCCTTTCATTTTTTGTAACCTACAACTGAATTGGCGTTGACTTTTTTCTTCATAAAATGTAGGGTTTCAAACGCGTCTAACAAATGCGCCTCAGCTTGCACGCCAGCTTGGCCGTGATCGCCTGAAAGATATGAATGCGCTTTGAGGTTGCATGAAAATGAAGACTCTCAAATAAATATGGTCGCTATCGTTACCGACAACGAATAAGAACTATGCGTTGTGTCATGTCTTTTGTGTCTCAAAGTCAATTAGCGTCTTTACTTTCAAAAACAATGTTGTTGTTTTGTCAGATTCTTGAGCTTGTCGTGTTAATGTCATTAAGGTACTTAAATGCAATGATGTCTTAGAAGTGTGTATTTTTTATGATACGTACACGGTACATCATATTATTTTCTGAGTATGATAAAGTCCTGCCAAGTGATGTCATTTGGGCAGACACGTGCGTGGCGTACGTGCATTTTACTAGTGCGCGATAATGTTTCAGATAGATGGGTGATCAGAACCATGGAAAAAGAAATTACCTGTTGTACCTTCCATGATTCAGTATTCTATCATAGAAGGACAGTTCTGATTCACAACTGTCGAGGATGCACGATTTGAATTGCAGCGATTAAGCACACATTATGGACATGGAAGAAGCTTTTGGCATGGTAGTTGCTGCCAAATACCGGTTGCGGCAAAATGTGAAGAAGAACGATGGTGATCGTGACTGGTTAGCAATGTGTGTACCTCTAGCAGCAGCATGTGTACTGTATTGTCTGTACGTTAAAGTTTCCGTTCAGCTGCCGGGTCTAGTCACTCCTATCAGCATCATTTGGAAATTAAACTTGTCGTTCTCAGCAAAAGGGGATGGACAAATTAGGGGGGGGGGGGGGGGGGGGGCTGTTGTCATTCCACACCTAGTTGATGTGGTCTATCAATACTGCAATACGCAGACGACACTATCTTCTTCTTGGCTCATGACTTGGAACAAGAAAAAAAATATGAAACTGTTGTTGAGTGTTTTTGAGCAACTTTCGAGTCTCAAAATCAATTTTCATAAGAGCGAATTTTTTTGCTATGGAAAAGCAAAAGAGTTTGAGAACCAATATACTGAACTTTTTGGATGCAACTCTGGTGAATACCCATTCAGATATTTCGGAATACCAATGCACCACAAGAAACTCCGAAATAGTGATTGGAATGTTATAGAAGAAAGGTTCGAAAAGAAATTATCTTGTTGGAAAGCCAAACACCTATCATATGGTGGGAGATTGGTTCTCTTAAACTCAGTCCTCAGCAGCCTACCCATGTTCATGATGTCTTTCTTTGAAATACCAAAGGGAGTCATAAAAAAAACTAAATTATTATAGATCTAGATTTTATTGGCAAGGCGGTACAGACAAGAAGAAATACCATCTCCCAAAATGGGATATCCTTTGCCGTCCCAAGGATCAAGGAGGTTTATGAATTGTAGACCTTGAGATCAAAAATAAAAGTTTGTTAAGCAAGTGGATTATTAAATTTTTTAATGAACATGGGACTTGACAAACCTTGCTTAGGAATAAGTATCTAAGCTCAAAGACCCTCTCACAAGTAGAGACCAAATGAAATGATTCACATTATATTTCTGGAAAGGTCTCATGAAAATTAAAAACCAAGTGCTAGATTGTGGTTCTTACAATATTAAAGACGGAACACAAACTAGATTTTGGGAGGACACATGGGCTGCCTCTCAACCTTTCAAAGATCTATATCCTAGTCTTTATAACATTGCAAACTACCCACATGCAACGGTAAAGCATTGTTATGACAACTACGCCAGTACACATTTCTTTTAGAAGAGCCCTAGTGGGAAATCATCTTACTCAATGGCACAATCTGATAGCCACAGTTGCTCATTTCAATTTAACTGATGAGAGAGATACATTCACTTGGAGACTGAATCACAATGGACAATTCACTGTCCGCTCAATATATTTATACATGATGAATCAAAATACTCCATTCTCTCATCAACTGATTTGGAAGCTGAAAATTCCTCTAAAGATCAAGATTTTCCTTTGGTACCTTCAAAGGAAAATACCAAAGGAAAATACTCCATTCTAACAAAGGACAACCTTGCAAAACGCAATTGGAGTGGTAGTCAAAAATGTTGTTTCTGCAATTGCAATGAGACAATAAAACACCTCTTCTTTGACTGCCATAATGCAAGAACCATTTGGAGATTGTAAACATCGCTACCGGGTTACCCCCACCTAGATCAATAACTCATTTGTTGGGAAACTGGCTTTCAGGGGTAGTGCTAAAAGAGAAAAAACTATTTTAGTAGGGGTGTCTGCTCTATGTTGGGCTATATGGCGTTGTCGAAATGATTTGGTTTTTGATAATGTCAAGTACACTTCATTTATGCAGGTTGTTTTCAGGGGGACATATTGGCTGCGATTTTGGGCTTTGTTGTAGCGTGATGAGACAAAAACAGAGACTCCGTTCGGCGAGCTTATTTTTGGAGATTATTGCCATGAATTTCTTCGCCGAAAATGTATGGAAGTTTAATAATAGACTACGTCTCTCTAGTGTTGTTCCTTGAAAGTTTTGTAATAATGCCAAACGTTGTGTGTGGAAACACAAAGGCGGGATCTTTTTCCATTTTCTAAAAAAAACTTGTCGTTCTCAATAGTCTGGTCTACTATTCCAGTGCCCTTACTATTAAGTCCTATCAGAGTTATTGTGCATTATTGTATACAAATGTAATTCCTAGGGTAGCTCCTCTGATTGAGGCCCTCCTGTAATTTGCTAACATGGCTCATTGCCTTGCTATATAAACCAGCCACCCCCCATCTATTGGTGTGTGCGGTGTTTGCGCCTCCATCGAATTCCCTTCTGTTGTTCCCCATTGATGTGTCATTTCTCTAGTTTTGAGACGGGAATGAAGACTCGCTCTAGAGTTCATACAAAGCGAAACGTTCACAACCGTTTTTTTGCAACGCGAGACCAAACCGGTAATCGACACGAGATGTATCATTGTCATTAAAGTTGTCTATTGTAATAACGAACATCGTATTTAGAACTAGTAGTATGGCCAATGCAAAATACACGTCTAATATCAACAAAAGATAAATACATATTACATATAATGCTTCATTCATTTAATATAATCTTTGGCACTTTAGTCTTTTTTAATTTTAATAAATTGACATTTTTACTTCCTAACATATTTCTCTTTGTCCAAAGCTAAACTGACAAATAAAATAGAATGGAGGGAGTAGTACATAGTTAAAGAGTACAAATCATTAAGAAATATGATTATTATTGTCCTTAATAACTAGTCGTGTTGAGGAATGGATCCATAGATCGGGAACACCTGAAAAAACATCGGTCCCGTGCCGCAAATCCTTGAGGCAACCCCCTCACAATCTCATCGCCAATGCTGTCTCGGACCATGATGTTACAGAGAGAGGACCGAAGTATGTATAGTTATTCAAATGAGCAATGCTATTTTTTTAAAAAAATAGGGAATTTTATTCCGACCTATGTAACATGTGTTACATGTAGTCATTACAAAGCAGCCAGTAAAAAAAAAAGCAAACACCAAACAATCTAACTATGCTAGAGCTGAGCAACCACCAAACAATCCAACTACGTCTTTCTCTGGCCACCATCGCAACGAGGAGGCTACGAGTTGATGCCGAAACCCTAAACAACGCCTTCATGAAGGAAAAAGACGCTCTAGGACGCCATTGTTGGTGTCTTAGGGCAAAGGATTTCTCCATGACTGGCACCACCCCGCCTGATTTGCATCAGAGGAGGCCACCACCATCTTTCCACATAAGCCAACAACCATCTTTCCGCTGCGGGGTTCTTCATCATTCAAAAGGCCGGTCTCAATAGGGCGTAAACGATCATGCCATGATCCAAACTCCGCCTCACCCAAGAAGGCATCTGTCGCTGTACCACCATAAGCTCCACAGCGGCGACCAACAGCAGGTACACCAGTTAACGCCCAATCATGGACGTAAGCACCTCCATGGTCTCTTCCCACCAAAGCTTCTATTGGTGTGTCCTCCTGGCGACGGATCAAGCCAACTAATAATTATCTTACTCAGGTTGCCGCAGTTGCGCATTCCGGCATTGGATCTCGCCTTAGAAGGCACTTAACGCTGACTGCGTGTCCCTCGTGACGGAGCACCATCTCCAGCTGACCCATGCAACCATAGTCACCTCCAACTAGCCACGGGGGTGCTTCTGCTCATCCAACTCAAGCCTGCAACCGACATCTGGGAGAGACAAACCAAACATGATAAAGCAATGCACTACCCCGTGGCCCACATCATATTATGTGAGCTGCTTGCCAATATATAAGGTCGCCATGCGCCGCATCCTCTTGCCCCTTGTACTCAGCTGCAGCCCTGCGACCGCCGCATAGCATCACAGCATGCTCCACTGCACGCGATGGCTTGACGCACGTTGTGGTTCGCCCGGGGATTGCCCGTGTACGCCGCACGTCCACGCCGTGACTGCGATGGCCGCGACAGCCGCACGCCGTGGCCGCATTGGCCACACCCGACACGTTGACGCCACACACCTCGCACTGGACGCGCTGCCGAGTGCCATGGCCGCATTGGCGGCGCGCTGGACGCGCCGCCGTGGCCGCGCACGCCTCGTGTTGGACACGCCGTTGTAGCCGCGTTGGTCACGCCCAGAAAACATTTCCATGTGTAACGCCCAGAAAAAATTGCAATTAAGCCTGATTTCGTTTTGGGCCTAATTAGTGGGCTTTGTGAGCATTAAACCTGGCATAATGGAGTCCGTTTCAGAGTAGAGAGGGGGGACGAAAAACCCACGTAATTCCTGGCGTCTTCCCTTCCCGATCGATCCTTCGTCTTCGTCTAGGGAAGACCTAGGGGCGGCGTTCGTTGCAGCCATCGTCTCCTCCACTTGGTGGCCTGTCCATTGAAGGTTGATCGAGGTTACCACAAGGAAAACGAGCTGCTGTCGGTGCTTATTTCCCTGCCCTCTCCTCTTGTCTGCAGATCACGTTGCTGATCAGGGACAAGGCAAAGCAGGGGCGGTAGCAGGCAGTGGCACCACACAGCGAGCGGGGTTTAGGACCAAGGGTTCGTGATCAGTGGTAGGTAATCTACCATACCAGACTTTTGATCTTTTGTTAGGGATTTTAGATTTAATAGACGCACTACAGGGATCAGTTTTGTTGGTGCCGTAAGATTAGGTTCCAGTTTTTCTGTCAGGCTCGGTACTTGTGTAATCCGTTGGTTTCTTCTCTTTTTTACGATCTTCTTCTCTGAAACTGAGAAAACCATGAACGTGAAAGTTGTAGATAATCTGATTATCTTTCCGAGGAGTATTTATTTGCAATTTTAGGTTCAGTATAGAAGAAGTTACGCCTCTCTGAATTTTGGCTGTCAGTTTCGTCAGATCTGCTGTTACAGTTTTGACGTTGAGTTTTGTGTGGCTTATATAGTGATCCTAGAGGCTGATTTTGTCTGTCTTGCAATATAGTTTATGCTAGATCTTTGTTTTATCTTTACAGAGTGCTTAATCTCTGTCTTTGGTCGAGTATAACTGGAGTTATGAATTTCTGAAGTTTGACCGTTCGCAGTTCATCGAGAAAACTGAATGCCTGACTTGTGACTCAGTTTAACCTCAGTTACATTTCGAAATAATGTTTGAGTTGAAAACCAAAGTTGTAGATAATTTTCTGTAGATGATCTTAGTATGCTCATTTACCTGTTTATCCGTTGTATAAAAATAATTACAAAAAAGATAAAGCTGACTGTCCTGTGTAGACAGTTTTGGTGTGTGGAGCTGTTTTGGGTTTATTTTTGCGAGCGGTTGTAGGAGCACTTTACTTGATGTTTGCTTTATTTGTATGATTGCTTTTGGTGCTGAGAATTAATTATATCCATGTGGTTCATCTTCGGAGCAAGCTTAGCTCATTCTCTCGAATTGGTGAAGGCAAGTAAACGTAGCGTCGTGGTCTACATACTTTAACTTTGTTATTCGAGTTGCCTCCATTAAATTGCAGTACCTCACACTAGCCACATAATAAAATAACAATAGTAATGATGCTGACCCGCAAATATCGAATCCAACTCATCTACAAATGAGTCTTTGATGGACCGAAAAGTCTCCTCTATGTGCGTAGTTTAAACCTAATCATCAATCTTCTCAATCGCAGATAAATCAATGAATGCACTATACTCGCCTCTAAGCCTCTTCACAATATCTTGTTCCCATCGAGATCCGTAAAATCGACTCCAGTATCCTCAAATAGACCATCAGGTGTCAACTAAAAGCATATCGCATCAGAACTTCGTCCTGAAAACCATAGCTTATCTGCCAGATTTGGCAACGGTTTGGCAACAATATTACTGCCTCACAGCCTGCAAACGCACCATTTGAAATCCGATACATAACTCTCTTCGGTTTAGAACATGTCGATCGAGGCTAGGGTTTTGAAGGAGGAGATGCAAGAGGGGTCACCATTGTTTACTTTTCATGCCTACTTGCCGGCGGAAGCGAGTTACGGCTTTGCTTCTTTCGTGATTCACGTAGATTGGAATTCACTTTCTTTAGGGCATGGCATTCAATTCTAACTTCGGGATTCCCTTCTTCCAGAACATTCAAGAAAGAAGGTCAAAGGACTCAGGCTTTAATGCCAAAGTTTAGTACCGGGCCGAGCGTACTTACCTACTTAGACAAGAGGGATACTTATAGATCTCTATGAGCGTAAGGCAAAGTGGGCAAGACTACTTCCACAACTACATTTTCGCCTAAGCAGGGCCTGTGAGACCTCAAAGCAACCGTCTACTACTAGTATGCTATGGTACTTTCTTTGATGTTACCAATATCTGAAGTACATGAAGTGCATACATCGCAATCTTGCATTTGCACTTTACCATTTGATATGCACAAGAAGAAACTGTAGCCTGATGTTGGTGCAGTAAGTACCGGTACAGCAGCGCACGTTGAATTGAGCAATGTGGTTGCAGCCCTCATTTCCTTCGTTGGGACTTGAGGGTAGAAGTGAAGACATGCATTTCATTGCATTGCATTGCATCTTTTGCATATCAAATAAGAAGTATGAAGTCATTGAAGCTCTGTGTTTAATCTTGAAGATATACCTTATGTTGTTTATTTACAGCCATGCTTTATTTAAATTGATGTTTAATCAACTGTGATTTGAATAACCTTGTTAAAGTAGTTTGCTTGTTGAGGTTTTCCATAAACCTCATACGCTTGTTTTTCCCCTCAGATACTTGAGCTTGGATGGTGCAAGAGCGTAGGGTGGGAGTAACTACACAAGAGCACTTCTCATAATAAAATTTACCTTTTGAACACTTGAGTTGTCATAACGATGTTTGGTCGTTGGTACTTAATTTACTTTTATTGGACCATTGTTTTGGAGCTGCTGTCATTAAGATCTTATTTATTTCTAAACTTATGTTACCTTTTATTTGTATGAATGCTTCCGCGTACCCTGTTGTTGTTAAGTTTGTTGCTCTCTTTTGGCAATATTTATGTATCGTTGTTGTAGCGTAGCGTAGTAATGCTCCAGAATTTCTGGGGTGTTACAGTTGGTAATCAAAGCTTAGGTTATTGATTGTCGGCATTGTTAAAATTTGACTCACCTTAAAATTGACACACTTGCACTTATAGGAGGGGAGTTGGGTTTTATTATAACGATGTATTATGATCTTGTCAGCACTCATTTTATTTTGTGCATGCTTGCTGTTTGTATTGATTTTTTTTTTCTTATCTTGTTGTATGGTTATTAGATGCCTCGCGGTCGTGGTCGGGGACGTCGCGGTCGTGGTGGCCGTGGACGTGGTGCTGGTCGTGGTGAGGTAGAGCCTGCTCATGTGGCTCCTCAACAGAACGTGGACTTAGCTGCGGTGCTAATGGAGATGCAGGCGTTACGGGCTGAGGTGGCAACTCTTCGTCAGGCTGGGGCTGCCGTTGGGGCTGCTGCAGCTAGTGGTCCCCCTCTTGGTGGGGCTGCAGCCGGTGGCCCTCCTCTTGGTGCTGCTGGAGGTGCCGTTCCAGTTGGTGAAGGTGTTCCTGTTGGTGGAGGCGTACCCCAACCAGCAACAGTTCCTCATCGTCCATTAGACTTGAGGGACTGGTGTGGCATGAATTTGGAGCACTTTGGTGGTTCCGGTGCCCCTATTGAGGCTGCAGATTGGCTCTCTGCAACAACAGACAAGTTGGATGCTTTTCAGGTGCCACTCACTGAATGGGTTCGTTTTGCCACTCAACTACTGAAGGGTGAGGCTCTTGTATGGTGGAGGAATGTGCAGTCATCTCGCTCTGCTCCATATGGGCCTTTCACTTGGGGTGAGTTTGTCTCTCAATTTGAGAGGAGATTCTATCCGGTTGCTTTCATGGACAAGATGAAGACTCAGCTTGAGGGGTGCCATCAAGGCAAGAAGACTGTGGCTGAATATGAGATTGAATTTAACCAGATGGTGCGCTTTGTACCTCATATGGCACACAATGAGTATGAGAAGGCAAGGATATTCAGGAAGGGCTTGAAGGCTTCTATTCGGCGAGTCCTTGGGGCTTTTGTTCTAGAGGATTTTCGCACTCTTGTTGAGCGGGCTTTAGGAGTTGAGGTGCAAGATGAGTACACTGAGGAGCTCAGGGGAGGTAATCAACCTCAAGGACAGAAGGATCAGAAGGGTAATTCTGGAGGCCCTACTCAGAAGAAGGATAAGAACCATCGTCACCATCCTTATGGTGGCAATTCTTCTCAGTCTCGTGCTTCGGGAAGTGGCTCTGGAGGTAGCTCTACAGTTCCGGCATGTTGTTAAGCCGGGATTGGGTTTGGTGTGTTTTCGCTGTGGTGATGCTCATCGCCGTTCAGATTGTCGTTGGAGTGGTCAGTGTTCCAGGTGTGGCAAGGATCACAAGGAAGTTGTGTGCAGAAAGAATCCGAACAGCAAGGTGATTTGGGAGCCAGTGGCTAATTCCTCAGGACAGCGTGGTTCTGCACACATGATGGCTAGTTTTTCTCCTGGAATGCAGCACACTACTCCTCCAGCGCAGCAGTTCTTGCCCGCGCCACCAGTGCAGCAGTACTTGCCTGCGCCACCTTTGCAACAGTACTTGCCTGTACCTTCCTCGCAGCAGTTGGTGTCGACGCCCGCAGTGGCTTCGACGGGTGGCTCTTCACACGCATCTGCTTCTATTGCGTATTGGCTTTACCAGGGTCCTTCTCCGTCTACTGCTTTGACTCCTACACCAGCTGGTTATTCTGGACCTTCTTCCTCGACTCGTATTCCAGGGGCGTATGCTTTGCCCTCAGCTGATGCTAGAGGCCGTGGAGATGTTGTGACAGGTACTATATCTGTTGATTCTTTTGAAGCTTATGCGTTGTTTGATTCGGGCGCTAGCTTCTCGTTCGTGTCAGAGGCTTTTGTGCGACGTACTGGTATTTCTATTCATCAAATTGGGCAATCTATTACAGTCAGTTCTGCTAAAGGGCCTATCTCTAGTAGTGTTGTATGTCCTGGTTGTGTGGTTCACCTAGCAGATGAGGATTTTGTTGCTAATCTGGTGGTGATTCCGTTAGAAGTGTTTGACGTTATTCTTGGGATGGATTGGCTTTCTCAATATCAAGTGGTTAGCTCTTGCTTTTGGAAGACAGTCTTGTTGCAAGCACCTTCTGGGCAGGAGGTTGTCTTCCAGGGTGGTGCTTTGAAGTATACCCTTTCCTTATTGTGCTTCTTGTTTCCGGATCAATGGGTGAGAAAGACGGGCTATCTTTGGGCTTTGGCAGAGGGTAATGAAGTTTCTTTGCGAGTTGAGGATATTCCAGTGGTGTGCCGTTATCCAGATGTTTTTCCTGTTGAGCTTCCAGGTATTCCGCCTACACGGGATGCTGTTTTTGAAATAAAGGTTGTTCCTGGTACACAACCTATCCATAAGACTCCGTATCGAATGGCTCCAAAGGAGCAAGTGGAGTTGAAGAGGCAACTGGATGATCTTCTTGCTAAGGGTTTCATTAGACCTAGCAAGTCTCCTTGGGCTTTTCCGGTGTTGTTCGTGGAGAAGAAGGATGGAAGCAAGCGGCTATGTGTGGACTATCGTGCCCTCAATCTGGTGACTATAAAGAATAAGTATCCTTTGCCTCGTATTGATGTGCTCTTTGAGCAACTGAGAGGTGCCAAGATATTCTCTAAAATTTATTTGAACTCCGGCTATCATCAATTGAGAATACGAGAAGAGGATATTGAGAAGACGGCTTTCAGCACGAGGTATGGGCATTATGAATATATCGTTATGTCTTTTGGACTAACAAATGCCCCTGCTGCTTTTATGGAAGCGATGAATAGGATGTTGCATGAGTACTTGGATGACTTTGTTGTCGTTTTCCTCGATGACATCTTGATCTACTCTAAGTCAGAGGAAGAGCATGAGCGACATCTTAGTCTGGTGCTAGAGGCTCTTCGGAAGAACCAGTTCTATGCTAAACTGAAGAAGTGTGCTTTCTGGCTCTCTGAAGTGGCTTTCCTTGGTCATGTTATCAATCAACATGGTATTAAGGTTGACCCCAAGAATGTTGCTTCTGTTGTTGAATGGCAGAGGCATGCATGTGTCACTGACATTAAGAGTTTCTTGGGTCTTGCTGGTTATTATCGGCGTTTTGTGCAGAATTTTTCTAGCATTGCTAAGCCTATGACCAGATTGACAGAGAAGGGTGTTCCTTTTGTGTGGAACAATGATTGTGAAGTCGCTTTTCTGACTTTGAAAAATAAACTAGTGAATGCTCCTATTTTGGCCTTGTCCGAAAGTGGCAAGCGTTTTACTGTGTATACGGATGCCTCCCGTATTGGTCTTGGTTGTGTGTTGATGCAAGACGGAAAGGTGATTGCTTATGGCTCTAGACAGTTGAAGAAGCATGAGAGAAACTATCCCACTCATGATCTAGAGCTGGCCGCTGTTGTGTTTGCTTTGAAGTCTTGGAGGCATTATCTCTATGGAGAGACTTGTGACATCTATACTGATCATAAAAGCCTTAAATATATCTTCACTCAGAAGGAGCTGAATATGAGGCAGCGAAGATGGCTTGAGTTGATAAAGGACTATGACCTTACAATTAAGTATCATCCTGGGAAGGCAAATATGGTGGCAGATGCTCTTAGCAGGACTGGTGTTCCTAAGGAAGCAGCACCCTTGATCGCAGACTTGGTCCGTATGGGTATCGCTTTCTGCTATTTGGGAGTTGCACATGAGGAAACTCAATTGCTAATTCAGTCCTCTTTGCGCGAGCGTGTGCGCAACACCCAATTGGAAGACTGTTTGCTACAGGCTGTTCGCAAGCGTATAGAGGCGGGTAAACCCCGTGAATTTTCTATGGCGGAGGATGGTACCATTTTCTTTAGAGGCCGATTGTGTGTACCACAGAAATCTGAAGTAAAGATGGATATTCTGAGTGAAGCTCATCGTAGTCCTTATACGGTACATCCTGGAGAGACTAAGATGTATCGGGACTTGAAGGAGAGCTTCTGGTGGAAACATATGAAGGTGGACATAGCTCAATATGTGGCTTCTTGTGGTATTTGTCAGAAAGTGAAGGCTGAGCATCAAAGACCTGCAGGGTTATTGAAACCTTTGGAGATCCCTGAGTGGAAGTGGGAGAACAATACTATGGATTTTGTGGTGGGTTTACCACGATCTCCACGTGGTAATGACTCAATTTGGGTGGTTATCGATAGACTCACCAAGGTTGCTCATTTTATTCCAATGAAGAAGACAAACTCTGCTGCAGATTTGGTTCCCTTGTATATCAAGGAAGTCATGAGGCTACATGGTGTGCCAAAATCGATTGTTCCAGATCGGGATTCTAAATTTGTGTCCAACTTTTGGAAGAGTCTACATAGTGCTCTTAAAACCAAGCTTGACATGAGTGTGGCTTTTCACCCTCAAATAGATGGTCAATCCGAGCGCACTATTCAAACTCTTGAGGATATGTTGCGTGCATGTGTGCTCTCATGGAAGGGCAGTTGGGAGGATCATTTGGCCTTGGCTGAATTTGCTTATAATAACAGCTATCAGGCAAGTATTCGAATGGCTCCATTTGAAGCTTTGTATGGCCGAAGATGTATTTCCCCCTTGTGTTGGGAAGTGCTTGGTGAGCGATCTTTGGTCGGTCCGGAGTGGGTGCAGCAGACTCATGATAAGGTTCGTGAGATACGGCAGAATTTGTTGATCGCTCAGAGTCGACAAAAGAGCTATGCGGATGTTAGGCGGTGGGATTTGGAATTTGTAGTGGGTGATGAGGTTCTACTCAAGGTGTCACCAATGAAAAGCATTGTTCGTTTCGGTGTGAAAGGAAAACTTAGCCCGAGGTATATTGGACCTTATTTGATTACTGCCCGAGTTGGTGCATTGGCATATCGTTTGCAGTTGCCTGAGTCTATGGCTGGGGTGCACCCAGTGTTTCATGTCTCTATGTTGAGAAAATATTTGAAGGATCCCGAGCAGAAGATTGAGGCTGAATCGGTGATCATTCAGCAGGACTTGACAGTGGAATCTCTTCCTGTGCGGGTATTGGAGTTTTCGAAGCGCGTAATGCGCAATCGGACGATCAAATATGTGAAAGTCTTATGGACTCATCAGTCCGAGCGTGAAGCTACTTGGGAACTCGAGGATGTCATGCGCCAAAAGTACCCTCAACTTTTCGAAAGCGGTACGTGAACAAGTTTTTTTAGTATCATGTTTCGTTCTTGGCGTTGAACGGTAGAGTTCGAGGACGAATTCCTTAAAGGGGGGGAGAATGTAACACCCAGAAAAAATTGCAATTAAGCCTGATTTCGTTTTGGACCTAATTAGTGGGCTCTGTGAGCATTAAACCTGGGCATAATGGAGTCCGTTTCAGAGTAGAGAGGGGGGATGAAAAACCCACGTAATTCTTGGCGTCTTCCCTTCCCGATCGATCCTTCGTCTTCGTCTAGGGAAGACCTAGGGGCGGCGTTCGTTGCAGCCATCGTCTCCTCCACTTGGTGGCCTGTCCATTGAAGGTTGATCGAGGTTACCACAAGGAAAACGAGCTTCTGTCGGTGCTTATTTCCCTGCCCTCTCCTCTTGTCTGCAGATCACGTTGCTGATCAGGGACAAGGCAAAGCAGGGGCGGTAGCAGGCAGTGGCACCACACAGCGAGCGGGGTTTAGGACCAAGGGTTCATGATCAGTGGTAGGTAATCTGCCATACCAGACTTTTGATCTTTTGTTAGGGATTTTAGATTTAATAGACGCACTACAGGGATCAGTTTTGTTGGTGCCGTAAGATTAGGTTCCAGTTTTTCTGTCAGGCGCGGTACTTGTGTAATCCATTGGTTTCGTCTCATTTTTAGGATCTTCTGCTCTTAAAAAAAGTATCATTGTCATTAAAGTTGTCTATTGTAATAACGAACATCGTATTTAGAACTAGTAGTATGGCCAATGCAAAATACACGTCTAATATCAACAAAAGATAAATACATATTACATATAATGCTTCATTCATTTAATATAATCTTTGGCACTTTAGTCTTTTTTAATTTTAATAAATTGACATTTTTACTTCCTAACATCTTTCTCTTTGTCCAAAGCTAAACTGACAAATAAAATAGAACGGAGGGAGTAGTTCATAGTTAAAGAGTACAAATCATTAAGAAATATGATTATTATTGTCCTTGATAACTAGTCGTGTTGAGGAATGGATCCATAGATCGGGAACACCTGAGAAAACATTGGTCCCGTGCCGCAAATCCTTGAGGCAACCCCCTCACAATCTCATCGCCAATGCTGTCTCGGACCATGATGTTACAGAGAGAGGACCGAAGTATGTATAGTTATTCAAATGAGCAATGCTATTTTTTTTAAAATAGGGAATTTTATTCCGACCTCTGTAACATGTGTTACATGTAGTCATTACAAAGCAGCCAGTAAAAAGAAAAGCAAACACCAAACAATCTAACTATGCTAGAGCTGAGCAACCACCAAACAATCCAACTACGTCTTTCTCTGGCCACCATCGCAACGAGGAGGCTACGAGTTGATGCCGAAACCCTAAACAACGCCTTCATGAAGGAAAAAGACGCTCTAGGACGCCATTGTTGGTGTCTTAGGGCAAAGGATTTCTCCATGACTGGCACCACCCCGCCTGATTTGCATCAGAGGAGGCCACCACCATCTTTCCGCATAAGCCAACAACCATCTTTCCGCTGCGGGGTTCTTCATCATTCAAAAGGCCGGTCTCAATAGGGCGTAAACGATCATGCCATGATCCAAACTCCGCCTCACCCAAGAAGGCATCCGTCGCTGTACCACCATAAGCTCCACAGCGGCGACCAACAGTACACTACACCATGTACTACCTTTTCCCACAGTCAAGAGTAGGGAAAGGGTGTTAATCCTTGTCTGATAAACTGTTGGTAAATGTAAGTTAATTTGCTGTCATATAAACTGTCGGCAATAGATACAACTGCCAACAATTAAACTGTCGGCGTTGGTTACTTACAACTTATATGTCGGCATAGGCCCAAGACAACTGATCATGTGTCGGCGTATCCATCACGGCCCATCGGCCCACACCCATCCCGCCAGATACTTGGCCTCTCCTGAACTTGCAACGGTTCAGCGCAACCCTAATTCCCCAATCTCCTCTCCGCCTTCCTTTCCCCGCCGCCGTCGAGCCGCCCAGCAAACCAGCAGCGGTCCATCTTCCTCCCCCGCAGCCCCAGCCACACGGGCCCCCTTTCCCCGGCGCACAATCCCCTCACGCCGCCGCTCCCCAGCCAAAGCCGGTCGTTCCCCACAGCACGGACTCACCCCGCCGCTTGCCCGTCCAAGACTGCCGCCTTCCCAGCCGCTGCCAACTCCTAGCGCCGTCCCAGCCTGCCTGCCCCCTCCGCCTGCACGTCATGCGCCCGCCCCTGCGCCCAGTTCCTCTTCCTCATCCCATACTATGGCTACTCGCTCCGATCTTTGAGATCCACCCACATCAGGCTCAGATCTACGGTTTTGAATTGGGAAGATACACCGAGCAGTCCGACAAGAAGGTATTTTCTGCTATTCTCTCTTGTATGATTAATGCTAATCTCCTACTGTACGCCTATCAGTAGATAGGGAAGGGCGTTGAGATCTGAACATGTGCGCAGGAAGAAGGTGCAGCTGGTAGTTATCTGTTGTTTTCTTTTATTTATCATGTATGCTTGAATTTATATTATACATAGTTACTGCCAATTGTGAAATTCATATAAGGAAGACTGCACTGCTAGTCAAGATTTTAACTATTGCACTAGATTTAATTCTTTTTGCTCGATCCTTAATATACTTTTGGAGTATTTGCGTCCTGAAAGTTGTGATACGATTCTACCACTTGGAAAATGTTTCTTTTTATTTCTTGACTTGTTATTCTATTATCCACATGGTCAATGCACAAGCAATATTATTACATATGTAATAAATATATTTCTTCAACAGATAAATGTCTAATAACGTTCTGAACTATATTTATTTTTACTTTACCTAGAGGAACTTTGCTGGGACATGGGAAAGGAAATAGCAGGCCTGTCACTACAATGGTTATTGGCTTCCCAAGCAGTTGTGAGTACATGCCTCTGAGTAATACTACACTCTTTATTATGTATAGCCCATTGTAAATAATAACATAAATAATCTTGTCCTACTGCAGTAAGGGTTGCAGTGAGGATGTCTACCCCAGGCCAGCTCCCACTCTCTTATTCTTACTTTGCCAAGGTGAAAATATGTACCCAACTATTCAGATCTGGTTGGTTATTTTCTTTGCTTCAATTTCGGTGGTATTTTATTCTTGTCTTCTCCAGATCCAGACTAATGTTATTTCAGTAAGTAGGCTGTGACATATATATCATTATTCTCAATTGATGCACAGGAATAGAATTTGGCGATTACTGGTATTAGATAGAATAAACGTGTATTGTGCATAGTAGATGACATGAAAAAACGAATAGATGAAATCTGGTACATGGATTCTTAATTAACATCTATGTAGCCAAAGTTTCTAGAAATTTTGCTGTATTATGGAGGTATAGTCCCAGGAGTAGAGTCAGTTTTCAGAGTGATTGTTTGCTCATAATATGTGACTCTGTGACTGAATTCTAGTTAGCCTACAGCTCATATTCTGCAAAATAGATGAAGGTTGGGCTAGTTTACATGTACTTGAGTCGCACCTCAACCTCTATTCTGCCATCCAACTGCTTTAAAATTTTGTTCTTATTTTCTTAGGAACTTTACTACAGGATGCTTCAGCTATTTTGGAGTGGAACACTTTTGCGAGGAGATAGCCATGTGGCTGCAGGTATAACTGATAATTTGCCTTATTTTTTTGTGATAACACTTCTGGATAACAAAGATATTTCTGATAGGACTTGGCTGCTATATTTTACTCAAACTGCATTTGCTGCTGCTCAAATCAGAATAGCCACATTTACTCAGACTGTTTAGTTTACCTTATGCATTCACCTTTTTAGTTCATCTGTGACTGAAAAAAGAGGGGGTGCAAATTCTGTATTTCTCTTTATTATAGTGCCAACTACTAGCTTGCACTTGAATTTTGAGCTAGTTTTAGCTGTACTTGACATGGTCAGCGTCCTGCATAACATTTAGCTAGGCAATCAAGTGTTCTGATCTACAGAAGTATTTTCTGATGAGAATGAAAATGCAGAGATTTAAGAATCAAATGTTGCTTTCTTATAGCTTTGCTTACCTTTACTAAACCAGTGCATGCTAACTTTTCATTTACTTGTTGGTTGATGCTTCAGAAAATTGGAAATCAAGAGGGTTTGCTGCTAGTTTGAAGTGTCATGGCCTGGCAATCTTCTGTACAGGAATAGGTTTGAAGTTATATAGGGTTAGATCATTTTTGCAGGAAGTGCATGAATTGAGATCTGGATTGGATAGGAGTTAGGATTTTTTTGTAGGAACTAGAGTATGAATTGTGATTTACATTGTGACTTGTGAATGGTTATGATTATTGTGAGATCTGCAATTCATGATTAACGGTTGTGTGATATCCATTAAGTGTTTGTTGTTGGACTGTGAATGTACGTGCCTTGTTTCTGTGCACGTGTTCTTCTTTATTGGATATTTGTATTACATTTTATTATAATTATCTCCAGTAGTTTTGCCGACAGTTAAATTGTTACAGATGGCCATGTAGCAGCATGTGGTGGTACTGTCTTTTTGCAGCAGAGTAACTGTCGGCAAAAGTTGTTAAACGTCGGCAAAGGGGTATATGTCGGCAAAAGTCAGCCTGTCGGGAATGTTGGTAACTGTCGGCGTAGGCTATATAATTAGCTACTGGCTATCTGTCGGCATAGATAGTAACTGTCGGCAAAGGTTTTCCCGACTGCTTCTACCGCGACTGTTTTCTAAGTGTCGGGAAAACCTTTGCCGACACTTTTTTTGTCGGTATAGGTGCCTTTTGCCAACAGTAGGCAGTGTCGGCAAAGGCTGGTCATGGTGTAGTGGTAGGTACACCAGTTAACGCCCAATCATGGACGTAAGCACCTCCATGGTCTCTTCCCACCAAAGCTTCTATTGGTGTGTCCTCCTGGCGACGGATCAAGCCAACTAATAATTATCTTACTCAGGTTGCCGCAGTTGCGCATTCCGGCATTGGATCTCGCCCTAGAAGGCACTTAACGCTGACTGCGTGTCCCTCGTGACGGAGCACCATCTCCAGCTGACCCATGCAACCATAGTCACCTCCAACTAGCCACGGGGGTGCTTCTGCTCATCCAACTCAAGCCTGCAACCGACATCTGGGAGAGACAAACCAAACGTGATAAAGCAATGCACTACCCCGTGGCCCACATCATATTATGTGAGCTGCTTGCCAATATATAAGGTCGCCATGCGCCGCATCCTCTTGCCCCTTGTACTCAGCTGCAGCCCTGCGACCGCCGCATGGCATCACAGCATGCTCCACTGCACGCGATGGCTTGACGCACGTTGTGGTTCGCCCGGGGATTGCCCGTGTACGCCGCACGTCCACGCCGTGACTGCGATGGCCGCGACAGCCGCACGCCGTGGCCGCATTGGCCACACCCGACACGTTGACGCCACACACCTCGCACTGGACGCGCTGCCGAGTGCCATGGCCGCATTGGCGGCGCATGCCTCGCGCTGGACGCGCCGCCGTGGCTGCGCACGCCTCGTGTTGGACACGCCGTTGTAGCCGCGTTGGTCACGCCCAGAAAACATTTCCATGTGTAACGCCCAGAAAAAAATGCAATTAAGCCTGATTTCGTTTTGGGCCTAATTAGTGGGCTTTGTGAGCATTAAACCTGGCATAATGGAGTCCGTTTCAGAGTAGAGAGGGGGGACGAAAAACCCACATAATTCCAGGCGTCTTCCCTTCCCGATCGATCCTTCGTCTTCGTCTAGGGAAGACCTAGGGGCGGCGTTCGTTGCAGCCATCGTCTCCTCCACTTGGTGGCCTGTCCATTGAAGGTTGATCGAGGTTACCACAAGGAAAACGAGCTGCTGTCGGTGCTTATTTCCCTGCCCTCTCCTCTTGTCTGCAGATCACGTTGCTGATCAGGGACAAGGCAAAGCAGGTGCGGTAGCAGGAAGTGGCACCACACAGCGAGCGGGGTTTAGGACCAAGGGTTCGTGATCAGTGGTAGGTAATCTACCATACCAGACTTTTGATCTTTTGTTAGGGATTTTAGATTTAATAGACGCACTACAGGGATCAGTTTTGTTGGTGCCGTAAGATTAGGTTCCAGTTTTTCTGTCAGGCTCGGTACTTGTGTAATCCGTTGGTTTCTTCTCTTTTTTACGATCTTCTGCTCTGAAACTGAGAAAACCATGAACGTGAAAGTTGTAGATAATCTGATTATCTTTCTGAGGAGTATTTATTTGCAATTTTTGGTTCAGTATAGAAGAAGTTACGCCTCTCTGAATTTTGGCTGTCAGTTTCGTCAGATCTGCTGTTACAGTTTTGACGTTGAGTTTTGTGTGGCTTATATAGTGATCCTAGAGGCTGATTTTGTCTGTCGTGCAATATAGTTTATGCTAGATCTTTGTTTTATCTTCTACAGAGTGCTTAATCTCTGCCTTTGGTCGAGTATAACTGGAGTTATGAATTTCTGAAGTTTGACCGTTCGCAGTTCATCGAGAAAACTGAATGCCTGACTTGTGACTCAGTTTAACCTCAGTTACAGTTCGAACTAATGTTTGAGTTGAAAACCAAAGTTGTAGATAATTTTCTGTAGATGATCTTAGTGTGCTCATTTACCTGTTTATCCGTTGTATAAAAATAGTTACAAAAAAGATAAAGCTGACTGTCCTGTGTAGACAGTTTCGGCGTGTGGGGCTGTTTTGGGTTTATTTTTGCGAGCGGTTGTAGGAGCGCTTTACTTGATGTTTGCTTTATTTGTATGCTTGCTTTTGGTGCTGAGAATTACTTATATCCAGGTGGTTCATCTTCGGAGCAAGCTCATTCTCTCGAATTGGTGAAGGCAAGTAAACGTAGCGTCGTGGTCTACATACTTTAACTTTGTTATTCGAGTTGCCTCCATTAAATTGCAGTACCTCACACTAGCCACATAATCTGAAGCTATTGTTACTTTCTTTTATATTGAAGTATGCTATGGTACTTTCTTTGATGTTACCAATATCTGAAGTACATGAAGTGCATACATCGCAATCTTGCATTTGCACTTTACCATTTGATATGCATAAGAAGAAACTGTAGCCTGATGTTGGTGCAGTAAGTACCGGTACAGCAACGCACGTTGAATTGAGCAATGTGGTTGCAGCCCTCATTTCCTTCGTTGGGACTTGAGGGTAGAAGTGAAGACATGCATTTTATTGCATTGCATTGCATCTTTTGCATATCAAATAAGAACTTTGAAGTCATTGAAGCTCTATGTTTAATCTTGAAGATATACCTTATGTTGTTTATTTACAGCCATGCTTTATTTAAATTGATGTTTAATCAACTGTGATTTGAATAACCTTGTTAAAGTAGTTTGCTTGCTGAGGTTTTCTATAAACCTCATACGTTTGTTTTTCCCCTCAGGTACTTGAGCTTGGATGGTGCAAGAGCGTAGGGTGGGAGTAACTACACATGAGCACTTCTCATAATAAAATTTACCTTTTGAACACTTGAGTTGTCATAACGATGTTTGGTCGTTGGTACTTAATTTACTTTTATTGAACCATTGTTCTGGAGCTGCTGTCATGAAGATCTTATTTACCTCTAAACTTATGTTACCTTTTATTTGTATGAATGCTTCTGCGTACCCTGTTGTTGTTAAGTTTGTTGCTCCCTTTTAGCAATATTTATGTACCGTTGTTGTAGCGTAGCGTAGTAATGCTCCAGAATTTCTAAGGTGTTACACCATGAATACGAAATCCATGGTCAATCACGTCCTTATGGAAATAACAGCCAGGAGCACAAGAACATCTGCCATCGCCAGTCTGAGGGACGGATAATTTATTTAGACTGAATATGGCGTTAACGTACTAAGTTTGCAGGCAGCCATGGACAACAGGCAAGGGGGGAATATTACTGGTTATCACAACGAGCAAATAGTCCACGTACCTATTAACTGCAGAGGAACTAGCTAGCAGGAAACAGAGGAGGTGAATCTCTGTCTGTAGAGCACTCAAAAACACCCTGTTCGCCTCGCTGCTTTGCAGCAGCTGTTTTGCAGCAGCTACAGTATTCGTAGTTATTTTTTCAGCAGCAGCTACAGTGTTCGCAATTATTTTTCTGCAGCTGCAGCCTGCCGAACAGGGTGTTTTTTGGTTTACCTAGGAAACTCGAAACGTTGTTGTCAAATACACCAAACAAGATTATGATAACATGTTTAACAGCGAGAAAAACTGAGGTTGAGGTGCTGGAGGAAGCTGAAATGGCTGGGCCAAGTATTGTCAAATGGGAAAGCAGTGCCCACGAACAGAACATGCTGTTCATCGCAGGCACCCGCCATGAACAGGTAAATAGCTTACCTGGGTTGTGTCGGCTACATGAATGGCAGGAGCAGCAGCGTCCGCATCCTTCTCTGAGTCGGCTGGGAAGTTCGTCTCTGCGTCACGGAGAACAACCTCCTTGGATTAGCGTCCGTTGTGCTTAGTGCGAAGAATTAAGGTGGCGTGCCATGCAGCACGCGCAGCGACTTTGGTGCTCACAATCAGGTTGCAGTCCGCAGTTGAGTCTCGAGTCTAGCGGCCTTGTGCTATAATTCTTCCTCCAGGTGAGCTCCTGCAACTGGTTGGCGGTTTGGAGTGCCCTGCCACAGCAAGCACATCATCGGCTCAAAGGTTCACAGGTTAATCTATTTATTATCTTAGTATTTGAACATCCAAAGAAGCTACCACGTTTGCTCTCAAAGTTACGAAATTACCACGTTAATCAGAGAAAAAACAAAGATGTGAACCGATGGATTTTATGAAGATTAAACGGCCAATATTAAAGGAAAGAGTCCATGTCAAATAAAACTGCCACATAAATTCGGAATAAAAAATAATGAAAGCCAGAAGACATATCACATAGAACGTAGCGTTTCATACGTAACAAAAGTGGTCTCTGAGCGTTAATTTGTAGCCAGCCAGAAGAAACTCTATTCTTTACAAACCCACAGCATCTCGCATAGAAAAAAGTAATTTACCCACAGCCGTGCCCATGTATAAGCCGATCTGGTTTGGGATGGAAGCAGCACGATGATCAATCTGTGACGAGGATCTTGATTAAGCGTGGAGGAAATCAATGTGGCAAAAGTCCTTAATGCCGTGCAGATTGTTGTGTAGCCACGAAGGCCTCAATGCCGCTATGATCGCCGCAACGTGATCTTTTGGACATGACAAACAATGTTGGCCGAGAACGTATGTATAAGAAGATGCAAAGAAGCAGACGGAGCTATTCCAGTCAAATGTGTGGCCGTAAGGCTGCAAACGTGGTTGCTTTGCAAATTGCAATACAAAGATCACTATCGAGTGTACACACATGACACAGCCAGACTTCGTGATGAGTCTGGAACAACGTGAAGTGATCGGAACGTAAGGAGTTCGGCCGGAATTCGTCTCAAGATTGCAAGTCGGGGAGATCGGAATTCGTTTCAAGATTACGAGACAAGAAAGATGTTGAACGGAACCTGAGGAGTTCAATAAAGAGTCTCCTGGCTCCTCCATGCAGATGAGACTAAAACCCAAGACACGACACCGCGAGCCGAGATACGACGCCGGCGAACAATATCACCTGCCCAGACGGTGGACAAACAAGCAGTACAATTTATAAAAGAGTTATACGTATACGAAGGACGCAACAGCTGGTCGCCGTCAACATCATGTTCTCCTATACGATTGAGCTTGGGATTTGCCAACACACCATCGGCGTCATGTGCAAGCAGGCCACAAAAACCAGTTGCATGCTTTTGCCAATGAAGAGGATTAAACGGGTCTAAAATACTGTGATACTGTGGGATGCTAGAAGACCAAAAAGGCCTGCCACAGGCCAGCCAAGCTACGGTCTGGGACTACTGGAATTGAGAGCAATCGTCGGCGAGCTAGCCTTTAGTAAACGGGAAGATGAGATATAGGCCCTGTTTGTTTCCGCTTATCTGGAACTCGCTTATCTGACAAGCAAGCTTTTCTGATAAACCGCTGTCTGGAGAATCCGTTGTCTGAATAAGCTGGGTGTTTGGCAATCCTGATTATTTTGATTGGATTGTCTGTTCTGAGTGCTGAAATGACGTGAATGCCCATGAGGTTGATAATAGCTCTATTGTTCTGATTACAAGTAGAAACCATAGTACATTTCAAATTGTTAAGTAGAAATTATACTATGATATTGCCTAAGTATATGTGAAGTTCGCAAATTAAGGCACAGTGAATCAGTCTTATGTTACAGTTGAAAGCTAGAGCCATCCTTTCTATTCTGCCATGGTTGCAATTACAGCCGAGTCAAGCTCGAGTCTCTGCGTTGTTGCTCTCTGCTGCGGCCCCCGCTAAGACACACCAGAAGCTGCGTGCACACCTCCTCTAGCTCCTCATGGTCACCGTTTACTTCATCTCCCTATGAGCAGAGAGATCGACGATTTTTCCCCAATCCACGGCCACCCGACGTCCTCCAACCACGCCTACATAAAATTCTCCCTTGCTAATGAGCTACAGACCAATTACTTGGACCTGCGGCATGTTCAGTTTGTTACGCCTTGATTAACCCAAGATGGCAGCTTGATTTGTTGGAATTCGAGTTTCCATGGCCGCCGGTTTCCACCACGTCTGGAAGGAGGAGCTACGTCTGGAAGGACCGAACAAGCGAAGACGGGGAGGCGGCGTGGGGGCGGAGGAGGCCGGCGTCGTCGCTCCGGTCTACGGGGAGGCGGGAAGGGCTGGCGAGATTTGATGGAGGCGGCGAGATTTGCGGTGGACGGCGGGCGGGGCAGCGAGAGTCGCACGGGAGAGCAAGGGGTACGTGAGGGAAAGGAGATCGATTATGCTGTACGCGGCTTCGGGACCGCTTGGGAAAAAATCAGGATTCACGTGTGCGGGCCGCTTCCCTCCGACGCCGCGTCTGTGCTAAGCGGATTTTAAGCGCGCCGTTTGTGTGCGATTTTGGATTGTTTCCACCGATAAGCGGCTTTTAATCGGAAACATACAGGGCCATACTACGATACAGGGTAGCATGGGGTTCGATTTGTTGTTTCCATTGAAGTGTCATGTAGTGTTCATGTAGCATGTTATAGGAGGTGACAAAGCGAGAGCATCCCAGGATATGATCCCTATAGTAAATAGTAGGGATTCAGTAGACCCTGCTTTCGCTCAGCTAATGCACAAGGCAGATCAGATCATCACTAGAGGTATTATAATATGTTCAACAAACCTGACGTGATGTGGAACAATATACACCGGTTATTTCAAGCCACTGTGATTGAGCATTAATAAAGACATAACATGTCCCGAGTGCAATGACGGCTAGCCGCTATTGCCAAATTTGTAAGAGAATCATCAAATGAATGAATGATGCATGGTAAATCTTAAGAGATAATCAGGTCAAAGAAATAATGGATGATGATAAGCACTGAAAGAGCTTAAGTGAGACTAAAGTGGGCCTTTGTCACACCCGATTTATATATACATAAATCTATTATACATGTATGCCAGGATCTGTTTTATCATACATGTAGTGACATCATAGTGATACAGTTCTATAATGCGTAAAACAACTTTAATAAAAACAAACCAGAATTCGAAACACAATAGCGGAAGAATAAACTCCAGGGTGCTGCACAGGCAATTGACTAGCGGCAACGCGACCTTTACTGCACCGTTTTCAATGTAGTCCTTTGCTTCCTCACTGAGCAACATTTAATATATGGAAAGCAAGCGCATGAGTATATATCGTACTCAGCAAGTGAGGGAAAGTATGATATGCAAGGTTAAATCAAGAAAGGCTTGACTCAATGTCTCCATCTATGCAATTCTAGTAATATAAACTTCTATATCAAAAGCATCCTATTTACTAGGTGTAATGACAACTCCCAATAGCAACCAAGACAAGCTCATCAGATCTCATCTGACTACCAAACTCACCAGGTTCCCACCACCTGGCTACCAACTCATCGGGTTCCCACCATCCGACTATCAAACCACCCAAACAACCTAATTAATCATGAGGAAGTCCAAGCTCGCTCTTGACCGTGAGCACGGCGGTCAAGAAAATTTTACACTCTGCAGAGGTTGCACCATTTTACCCACAAATCGTAATTTCATCACCCGTCGGTTGAGTAAAACCTCCATTTTGCCAAATGCACACTTCCTTAGGTATGCAGCCAGGAGATCACTACGAGGCCTTTACAAAGCATCTCCTACTCTGTAAGCACCCGCTAGGATTAACTACAACGGACAAGTCTATTTTCCCTTGCCGGCTGTAGCCTCCATTGGCGCCACTCTATCAACCGGATGGTGCCACAAAAATAGGAGAAAATCTAATTAATTGGCCAAGCTGTCCCATTACCAGTCTTGTGATGGCGCGATTGTGCCAGGTTACTAAGCCCATGAACCAGTCCTTAGAATCTAGGCAGGTACAAACACAAACCAAAGTCTCGTGCACGACAGCACCATACCAAACTAACCATCTTGATCAGATTCTCTAAAAAACACCATGTTGCTAACCATTACCATGCATCCCAATTAAGTTGCATAGATCATTAGTCAAAATTAAGGACTCCCATCCCAAACATCAGCAAGGCTAAGCATGAATTTACCCATAATAGACACTACCCAACAGGCGACAAGGAATAATAAGGAACATGATAATAACACATAGAATTCAAATTAAACGCAATGCAATCAAGGAATGCACTACAACTAATACTAATAGGAGCAAGATGTTCAAGTACACTTGTCTATTTATATAATGCTGCTCAGTGGTCTTCTCTTGCTCTGCATGTTCTCATACCGCTTCTTCTCGTCATCATCAATCAAAAATAACTATCGATAAAAGAAAACCACAAACAAATAAATACAGTATGTCATACACCATAAACATATCATAAAAACACTATGGTTGGATAGATTACTTTAATACCCTACTTTTCAGAGTCAAAAGAAAAGAAAAGAAGAAAAATAAATAAAGATCAAAAAGAGACAAAAATCGCTCCGAATTTGAACCTTTTCTAAACTCTTACCTTCCATGAATTTTCCAAAATAAAATTTCACTAAATAATTGAACCTAGTTTGAATTTGGGATTTTTGGAAAATAAAATATGTGCTCAAGTGCTTGTCTTCATTTAAAAGTTCACTAAAACTTGAACTTTTCGAATTTACAACAAATTAAATAAATTTGTCCGAGTTTGAGCTAATGCACTTGAATTTTCAAAAGTTTGAATTTTTAAATCTGCATAAATATCATCATATGCATCTCTGCCTTTTAAATGATTTAATTCGAGTGTTTGTTTAAAACCTGTGTTTGTTTGAATTCAAAATCCTTCAAATTCAAATTCCAGGAAAATGAAAAGCCTTTTCCTTTTCCTAAACCACTGCAGGCCGAAACTCCTTCTCCTGGCCCAACTCCTTCCCTCTTTCTTTTTTTTCCTTTCTTTTCCCTGGGCCGTTTCCTCCTTCCGGCCTAGCAGCGGCCTGCTCCAGCCCGCGCCCTCCTCCTCCCGCCGACAGGTGGGGCCGCCCTGTCGGGCTTCGTCCCCACGCGGCGCGCCGCCGTGCCCGGGCCCCGGCCGCCGACCCGCCTCCGCCGGAGCCGCTGTCCGGTCACCGCCGCCTTGGCCGCCACGGAACCGCCATCCATAAAACGAGCCGCGGCCCTCCTTCCTCCCTCCTCCGCGCACTCTCCCTCTTTCTCCCTCTCTCTCTCTGACTTAGGGTTCCGGTCGAGCTCCGACGAGCTCTTCCGCCACCTCCCGTCCTCCTCCGTCGCCATTGAACCCGCGGTGAGGCTCTCCGCCCTCCTCTCTTCCTCCTACACCCCTCTTTCTTCCTCCTCCCCTCTCGCTCATGTCTCGCACCAAGCTCCGCCATGGCCGCCACCTTCCTCCTCGTCGCCGGCCGCCTCCGGCCACTCCCCGGCCTCTTCGCCACCACGAGTAGCACCCCCGTGTTCCCCTCTCTCTTCTCCACCCCTCACTCCTCTCTCTCCTAGCTCGCGCGAGCTCGTCACCGAGCCGCCACCACCGCGCACCCTTCCCCGCCGATGCCGGCCGCCCTCCGTCGCTCTCTTGCTCGATGGAGCCCACGGTGAGGCTCTCCGAATGTCCCTCTCCCTATCCCGTGCTTCCTTCCCCTCTCATTCGGCTCGCGCGCAAGTTTCCCAGTGAGCGCGCCGCCATGCCCAACTCCGGCGAGCCATTCCCGGCGCTCCACCGCTCCCTGTCGACAACACGTGCGCCTCCCAGCTCCGCCATCGCATCCTCTTTCCCCGCGACGAGGTTCCACGGCTCCTCGTCCACCCTACGCGACGGCGGCGAGCACTCCGGCCAACTACCGCCGCGCGTCTCCCTCTGGTCCACCATGGACCGGTGGACCGCCGCCCATCCCCGGTCTACGGACCCCGTGGACCCAGTCCACCGGGTTTTCTCATTAAAAATAAATCCTTTCCCAATTATGACGTCACCCAGCGCAATAAAAGGATTTTCCAATTGAAAAATAATTCCAGAAATCCCTGAAAATTCCGGGGGCCTGCAATTTTGCAGATAGGCCCCTGACCATTTCAATAATCTTGTTTAAGCCCTGCATTTTTACAGAAAAGTACCTAAACTTTTCTGTAATTATGTTTTAACCCCTGTCTATTTACACCCAGACCCCTAAACTTTTCCATAATTACAGATAGGTCCCCAGACTTATTCTGTAATTACACTTAAGCCCTCAAAAACCTTTTTATAATTACAAACCAGCCCTCTATTCTTTAAAGGTCCATATCTTTTTAATCCGAACTCCGTTTTGGGTGATTCTCGCGCCCACGAGTTCGTGAAATCGCGTAGTACCTCGTGGTACTGTTCCTGAAGCCCCACACTAGGTTTAGAAATCTTTACCTCCTAAAACATCTCCCACTCCTTATATCTTTTCTCAGCATATTAAGCCGTACTGGCCCCCTGGGGAACATGCACTTATTTTGCAGTTCTGCTTATGCAACGGGGCTGCGCAATGATGTTCCGTACTGTAGTGCCTGCCTGAGCGATTGCTGCAGCTGTCAAGTGTCAACCATCTTTCACATCTGCGATGGCCACCTTGTGATGTTATTCTGTCTAATATCTCCCACATCTCTCACTTTACCTCTGAATAACCTATTCATCCTTTTGCTCACTAGCATTAAACCTAGCGATCATTCGTACCATTCCACTTCCAACCTAGTACCCTTATCTTATCACAGATGTAATCTCGAACCTAACCTAAGTCAACCCTCGCTCGATCGAACCTAACCTAAGCCAATCACCGCTCGCTCAACCTAATCTATCTCTCTTGCCCCGCTCTATTTGATTCTTTAGTTTACTCTGGTAATTGATCTTTTATTGGATCTTATTGGAGTTATCTGGTATTTTAATTGACAGCTGCCTTTATTTGAATTTGGCATTTTATTTGCAGCCATGCATTCATATCGCGCATAATCACGTACACACGCTGCATATACCATCGCCTGCATTCATGCATGCTCTTTTTATAGAAATAATATAGAAGCTTGCATATTAGATATGCACGCGATCACCATCAATGAAGCGCATGCATCTCCTCACCTTCACCCTAAGGTGTTCACCCAACGAAGACCTTATGCATAACCACACGCCCATGTTCATATACTAGAGAAAATAGATAACTAATAACTTGTCTAGGTGAATATGGCCCTTACCAGGCCAGGTGTATCACCTATGACACCTAACATACCCTGCATTAAATATGCTGCATCATACATGGTTCTTGTCTCTCGTTCTTCACCGAAGTCCTTTTGGAGCTTATTTGGCTTTCCTCGATCTTTATTTCTTTGCTCTTTTATTTCCTTTTGCGGTAGTTTATACGTACTGTTTTATGCGCTAGTTTACGCGAGAATCGAGGAAGAGCCAGAAGAATTCGAAGAGCTGCTGAGGACTTCAAGCTCGAAGACCAACCTGAAGATATAAGAGTCTCGAGTCAGAGTTTAAAGTTTAGGAAAGCGATTTGCAGGCAAGCCCTAACTCCCATTGATCATGTTGATCCTATGTTTGCAAATAATCCTACCTAGAGCTTGATTTCAAATAAAACATGCATGTTATTTAAAGATGATTTAAATGCTTAGAATGACCTAAGTACTTGTTGATAGCCATTCCTTGATATTGCTTATCCTAATCTCCTTGATAAACCTAGGAACCACCATCATTAATTCTTAATGATGTGTTGGAATAATATGCCGCTTAGGATTCATTCACCGTGTACTTAATAACTTGATACACATACTTTTTGTGTAAAAATGTGTGTGTGTGCTTGGTGATGAGTGTGTAAAGTGAAAATGGGTGGGAATAGTAAGTGCAACCCATAGTGGGGGTATGCTTTTGACGGGAGCAAGCGAGGTAGTCCTCAGTGGGGAGGCTATCTCTGGGACGCTACTCCTCGCAGGAGGGTAGCTATTGAAGATGCTTGCTTCGGTCGTATAAGGACCGGTTCATGTGCCGTCTGGCCTAGCACCCTCGTGCAACCACAAGCCCCTGTTATGGGCAGGGTTTGGAACCACACCCTACTAGTGATCGCCCGGTACCACCAGGAGGCAGGGAGTTGCAACCGGAAGCCAGGAGAGGATCTTGACGAGGTTGGCGTCGGGTCTGGCAAGTGAGAGTTGATGGCCATGATATTTATATTGATGTGAAGCCCCTGGTCGCTGATTTTCCAGGGTGGTACCGCGGTGACACTGGGCAGGTACGGGACCATTAGTATCCAGTCGGAACCAGGGCACTGGAAAAGACTGGGTACCTTGTGGGGAATGTGTACACCCTCTGCAGAGGATAAGAATCTATCCGGATAGCCGTGTTCCATGGTATTGGACAACGCGAAAGCCATGACCACACAATGATTAGATTTTCTGCGTGAGTTATCCTTGGCGTGTGTGTTTTTGGAAAACGCCGGTTTGGAGCCGTGTGCTGGCTTCCGGCCAGCATTAAAAATTGAGGAACTGGCGGGATTGAACCATTATCTCCCCCAGGGCCGACCAACCCCACTATATGATAACAATCTTGACTGTAGTTTGCGAACTGTTTTGGTTTCAAAAACAACCCTTGCATAAAATTGGCTTCCCGCCGATATGATAAACCTCAGCCTCATCCTTGTTTGTACCGTTGCATATATTACCCCTTGTGTTAGGGTTTGCTGAGTACCTTATGTACTCACGCGTTTGCGTTTGTTGTTTTTAGTGAGAGAAGTCTTCGTAGGAGACGACGGCGTCTGGTTTTCGTTCTGCCACTCAAGTCTGCCTGTAGGCTTGGGCCGTGTTTCCGCTGTTTGTCTGCTCAGCCATTAGTTGGTCGGAAGGACTTGGATACTTCGGAATCCTCGTCGCACCGTCACTAAAGGCTCTATACCAGGTATTGTAATATTTACCTATACGAAGTATGCTTTCGATTACCATATCTGTGTTCTTGTGCGTATCAGCTACTGATCTAGGGACTGATACATGATGCACAACATGCTCCGGTAAATGGGGTATGACAATTACAATGAGACGTAGATTTAGGCGCAAGAATCACCTAAATCGGAGTTACCAATAAAAAGATATGAGCATTTAAAGGATCTGAGGGCTAAACTGTGAGTAAAATGAGTTTTCAAGAGCTCAGACGTAAGATACAGAGACTGAAATGAACTGTGGGCTGGATTACCATAAAGATCATAGGCCAAAGTGAAAAGATGTGTTTTCTGGGAATTTTTGGATTTATTTCATGAAGGAAAACACATGGATTAGGTCTACAAACCCGTACGTGGACCGCTGGCTGGGGACTTGGTCTTCGATCCATGGTGGACCATGGTGAGCGGGACGGCGGCGCATGGCCGGAGCAGGGCGCGCGACGGAGGAAATGAACAGCGTCTTGTCGGCGATGTCGCAGGGATGCTACGGATGGCAGAGCTTCGACGGGAAGTAGGGCAGAGGAGTGGCACATCGTGTAGAGGCTCGGCACCGGGTCGAAGGAGGCCGGGGCGGCTCGGAGTGGCAATACGTCGAGCGGCAGCGCATCTTGCCAGGCTTGGGGAAGATGATGATGGCGGCGGCGACTGCGAGCGATTTTGGGCGACGCGGCGGCGGGTTGGCAAAAGGGGCGCGGGGATGTGGGGTCGGCCGTTTTATAGGGCGGCGTACGGCGCGGGGGCGGGTTTGAGTTGGGCGGCGGTGGCTGCTGGTGTGGGCTGAGTTGGGCCAGGTGGGCTGATCTGGGCTGCACGGCTGAGGTAAGAGAAAGTCCGGCTGGGCCGCAGGGAGAAGGAAATGGAAGTGGCCCATGATGGAAATAAACAGAGGGAAAAAGACAAAAAGAAATGGGCCAAGGAGGATTCGGTCCAAGAGGTTAGCTGAGGCTTTGCAAATTTCGGATCACAGGACATGAAGAGAAAATGATAAAGAATCATATAGGAATTGATTATTGGGAGAAAATAATATTAGGAATTTGGGAGAAATTTAACAAGGGATTATCCAACCATAAGTATCCTTAACCTATTCTATAAAATTTATAAATACATTTTTCATCACATAAAAAATCATTTTATTTTCCAACAAAAGCTATAAAAATAAAGAAAAATGCTTCACATCCCAAAATAATAATTTTGGGGTGTGACAGCCTTGCTCCCCCCCCCCCCCCCCCCAAAATTTTATATAAAAGCTTCATAAACACTACTAATTAGCTATTCAAACTAATAAAACATTAATTAATTGCTTCATTTACACTACTAAAGCATTAGAAGGCATATAATACTTCATTGGCCTCTGCTAAGATGATGCTGAAGCTCCGTATCTGATGATAAGGCAAAGTAGAGTATTCACTATGGCGTCCGGCAAGCTGACTGCGTGAGAAGGATCAAGCGGAGTCGATTGCAAATACCTCGAGTATGGAGGCAAGCTAGGGCCACACTCAATAAAGGTAACTCCCTTCATAACAAAATGTAAGCATCTGCTGTTAAGTAACATCTTTGACCGTTTGTTTTATTCATTTTTTATAAAAAATTAAAAACAAATATTTCATGTTTAAGGTGTATCTAATGATAAAACAACTTGCAACAAAATAAATATATTTTCATAATTTTTTTGAATAAGACGAATGGTTAAATGTGATGTCCAAAAGTCAACAAATGCTTACATTTTTTAACGGAGTAGTAGATATGTATGTGTCGATGTCAAATATGTTAGTATAATATTTTCAAATTTTATGTGCAATTAAACATATCTATTAGTTATAGCTATTTCTAGCCGCGCAATTTTGCATCCTAGGCGTCAAGAAATATAAATCGAGAGGAAGTATGCACGAAAGAGATGATGTCACACTATAAATATATATTATAATCATTCCTAACCGCGCAATATGCGCGGGCCACCTCCTAGTTATTTCTAATAAGACGCATCTTTCCAGAGGAAGTAATCATTCATGCAGCACAAAGAAAGCACGGAAACAAAAATCTAAATGGCAAGCAGGTTCGTAAGTGATTCAGTAAAAGTGGACTCTTTTGTACCAAGGACAAAACAGAAGGGCGCCTTTGTTACTCAGATATATATCTTAAATACAAATCAGTTACACTAAATGAATGGCACTGCACAAGGAGTATCGCCTTTGTCATCATAGCTTTAAGTTTCAGGGCAAAACAGAAGAAGACCTCATTGGAGCTGCAGTAACTAAAACTGTATGAACAAATTAAATAACATTTCTGGCATATAAAACAAGCATATATATATTGTTTGAGCTTCAGTTGTCCATTACAAATGAATAACATTCTACAGTCATTACGAATAGGAGACAGAGGGTAGACACTACAAGATATTACAAATTTCCTAATGGATTTTCCAAACATGCCACGCACATCTTTTATTTTATTTTGCGCCTTTATACATGGTAATGTACGTGTAAAGATTATTTTACCCCTCTGATTTTTCCTCCTCCTCCCCTTTCTCCAGCTTTCCTATCTCTCCAGGCCAATAACGGTGTTACAACTGGTTGTAAGAAGTGCATGCCTGCCTTTGTTTTGTTGTGGTTACAGTGATAGAATGAAAACAGCATTCTGGTCATGCTTTTAGTTAACAGCTGGTGCATGCCAAACCGATGATATGCGTGAACAAGAAGACATGCTGTCTGTTCAATATATACATATGAATAGCAGTAGTTCTCACGACGAACAGGTAAGCTATTAACAGCAAAAGTACAACTAGCAGAGAAAATATATGATGCACGTCTTTATCTGTTTCAGAGTTAGACCTGAAAGAAAGCTGTGTTTCCAGCAACAGAGAGAACTAAGAAGTTGAGATGTTAGAGGAAGCTGCAATGGCCAAGTCAAATATGGTCGTAGTAGACAGCAGAGCCGTCGGACAGATCACGATAGTCATCGGGCGCGCACAAGGTGCACAGACAATTATTCTCCCTCGTTCGTACTGGCCGTGTCGACACCGGAGGCAGCACGGTTCAGCGCCTCCAATGCATCAATCGAAGTCCTCCTCGACGACAGAAGCCAATCACACCGGCAGCATGCGCAAGACCATGGCGCCGTCGATGATGTGTTCGTCTTAGTGCTCTTCTTCAAGGTGAGAAACTGGCACCGTGTGGAGCCGCTGGTGTTGGAGATGCTCGAGCTAGTTCAACTGCACCTTCGAAGAGCATGGGCGAACCAGTGGTGAATGTTTCAGAATGCTATTATCCGGCCTACTTTTCACTACTTTTCCATTTTTATATTTATGGTGTTTAAAACAAGGAAAGGACGATAAATAAGTGTATTTTTTATTGGGAAGTGCGGAGTTTTCTGATTGAAGAAAACCAATGAGGAACACGGAGCGAACTTGTAAACCATGCCCCACTGCTTTGGCATCAAGATCGCGGGCGCGGCTGCCCAGTTCCGCAGCGGCGAGTCTAAGGGATGGGCCCAATATCTAGTTTTAGCACTGTAGCATATATGAACAGTAGAATTTTTCTTTTTTTTTCTATTTTCCGGCCCACCCCCATCAGCCCAACATACTTCCGGCCCACCCCCAAGGCCCAGCCTGGACTCGCCACTGGCCGCGACGAGGAGTGAGGAGTGGACTGTGAACAGAGGGGAGGTTGTTGTCGCTACGTGCCTATCACAGGGGGATGGGGGAGAGAGGGAGAGAGAGAGACAAAGAAGGCTGCCATCCAGAGAGAGGCAAATATTAGGGAGGGGTTACGGCGCGTCCGTACGCGCGTTACGGAATCGCGCGTCCCCTCCCCCCGGCCGCCACGTGTCCGACCGGAGGCCGGAACTACGCCGGTCGGGGCGCCGCGCGCGGCAGCGCCGTCTTCCTCCTCGATGACCTCGCTCCCTCCGGCCCTGCCCACCGCCCCCCAGCCGCCCGTGGCTCCGGCGGCGCCAGCGCCGCCTCGCCGCACCTCCGCGCCGCCACCTGCCGCCGTACCAACCGCCGCCCCCTCCCCCGCAAACTTTCTATACCCTTCGGAAATGGAGTTCCTCGCCGGCGCTGCCCCCGACAACCCAAACCCCTAACCCCGCCGGCGTTAATCCGCCACCGGCGACGCGGCGGCGCCCTCGCCGCCGCATCGCACCGCCCGCCCTCACCCGCGCTCCGCCGCCACCGTCGCCCCCGAGCTCCGCCGCCTGCACTAATCCGCCGCCCACGATGCGGCGGCGCCCTCGCCGCCGCGTCGCACCTCCCGCCCTCACCCGCGCTCCGCCACCACCGTCGCCGGCCGCCGCGCTCCGCCACCGTTGCCCCTGAGCTCCGCCGCCTGCACTAATCCGCCGCCCGCGACGCGGCGGCGCCCTCGCCACTGCGTCGCACCGCCCGCCCTCACCCGCGCTCTGCCACCACCGTCGCCGGCCGCCGCGCTCTGCCACCTGCGCGCGTGGGCCGGGCCGCACACAGACACGCGCTAACGCGGCAGCGCGTCCGTGCGTGCGATAGAGTTTCCGCAAATATTAGGGCAGTGCTACGGTAGTCCCTCCTCCCAAGTCTTGCACTCTAGGGTGTAAGAGTAGAAATCAATCTCAGCCTTTGATTTTGTAAAATTAAATATAAATAAAAATTATGAAGTTTCTATGTTTCCACGCGAAGATAGGAAGTTTCTACCTTGCTTTGTTTCTTAAACATACTTTCTAAAAATGAAAAATCGGGCCATACTTTCAGCCACATGGCAACCTCCAAAAATGAAAATCCGGTGATACTTTCCCAAAATGAAAATCGAGTCATAGTTTCCACGTTGCCATGCACCACGCGTACACAAGGCAAAGTTTCCATGTTCCAAAAATGAAAATCTGGTCTTTGACATTGCCACTTCCAAAAATGAAAATCGTTGGCAAATGTATGACACGACATCAAAATCTGGTCATGTTTTTTGTTACGTACTTGTCACATGGCTACCTCCATGCACCGTATGCACGCATGTTTCCTCCTCTATGCAGTATGCACCACACGTACACACATACTCACTGTCTTGCTTTTCTTGACACGTTAAAGATTTTTTCTACTTGACATGATTTTTTTTTTCTCATGGCAACCAATCAACGAAAAATCCCAACTAAGTATCCTTCCACGTAGTTTGTTTCTTAAAAAAGAATTACTTTCCAAAATAGAAAATAGAAAGTAATAAAATTACTTACGGGAGAAGTCTTCATCTTTTGCCTCGAGATTTACTCAAATGGACGGTCCACAGTTAATTGGGACTACCGTAGCGGGAGTCAAATATTATTTCGATGTTGGCGAGTAGTTAGAGCCATTTTGCAAAAATGTTATAGCAATGTGTAAAACCGATTGGGCGACGGTCGGTGAGATAGCACAACCGCTGCCAACCTGCTTTAGCTCCGCCTCTACTTCTGCTCCCCGGGCCAAGTTCGATCGGAATCAAAGGTGCCAAGGCGGCAGCGCTGGTGAGAGCCTAGGCGGCGCCCTCCGACGACGGCAGCAGACGGGCAGAGGCTGGCTATATTGATATGCTAGATCAAGTGTTGCAGAGTGTATAGGTGCGGCAACCACTTGTTCTTCGTCTTCCTAACCGGCTGCTAAAGCCTTCTTGGCCTTTTCCCGAACAAGAGGGTGCATTCTGATTCTAGCAGATTGAATTGCATGAATCTCGGGTCAATTCATACATCGTGTAAATATTCCTCATGTCCTGTTTGCTGCTGCTGCTGACATTTTTCTCCAGTTGTCGATGACGAAGGCACCCCACACCCTGTATTGGGCTCCTGATGCTTTTTGCTCTGTTCTTTCATCAAACGGGAGAAAGCTGCTTATGTTTGTCATGCTTTTGCAGCCAAGTTATGCCAAAACCGTGATGTACTACAGTTGCTTTGTAACTTGAATTAATAAGGGAAAACTTTAATCATAAAAAATATGCTCTTCTAGGACACATGGGACAGCAATATATATACATAAGGGTCATCAAAACATATCTTGCATCTCATCAAAGTGAATCTGTAGACCAGCTGTCTCCCTGATTCTTTTACCAAAAAAAAAAAAAAAAAATCGTTTCCGGCCTAGACGTGATTGAGTATTTATGTGGAGCACGTAGCCTAGCTGGTCCCTAATGACATAGAAGCAAGAGATTTTGGAAGTGCATTGACTGTTTCCTTTGCTGTTGATCATTGGTCAAGGACCAATGAGATGTTGAGGAAAACTGCAGTAGCTCTGCCATCCGGGGAACTGGACTGGCTATTGCAGTACGCTTGGTTGTCGAGCAAATTTTTGTACCTGATGACTTGGGCACATCAAGATAATACTAACAATTTTCTGCGTTGAGAGGAAACGATTTTTATTGGCATTGACTTGACGCTACAAATCTTCTACTGCATTACAGGTTAGAGGCAACAGTAAATAGTATTTTGCTAAAGGATGAGCAAAATGACCATACTGCAATGGTAGTTAACAGAGGCAAAATGAAGAGATATTGCATAACTTTTGTTGATTCGCAGAACAAGAAAGTACTAAGTATGGACGGTACCAAAACTGAAGAAAACCAAAGCATACAAGCCTGGAGTTATTAATACAAGAACTACTACAACAAAGGAAACAGGATGAAACTTCCTTCAAATCTCAGTGCACCGATTGTATGTCAAACAGCAGTCTCACCTTTAGCGGCATCCCCCAGGACCAGTGGATCAGTTGATGATGCTGATTCCAATTTTTTGCCCGTCTCCGCTTGAGGCTTCGTCTCCACTGGAGGCTTTGCCAGGACAGCGGCGCTCATGTCTCCTTCCTCAGGCAGACCCGTCCTCTGCAACCTCACAGCAAAGGTCTCCATCCCCATGTACCATAGAAGGAGCCAGACGCAGGAGAGGTACTCCCCGCCCTTACCCAAGCTCTTGGCATGAAGATACCCTCTTGATCTGCCGGCAGAGAAGCAGAGCATCTCCACCCATACGCCCTGGATCACTTCCCACATAATCTTCTCCCCTTTCTTCTCACCTATACTCAAGAGCTCTTCGGCTAGTGCCCAAGCCTCATGGATGAAATGTGTTCCCGCTACTCTGCGCTCTCCCATCCCCTCCATCATGCGGACTATCCGCCTGCCAAGTTCTTCCTCGGCGTCATCTCCCTGTGGCAAGTTTTCCTTGCACATAAACTCGAATCTGAGTTCATGGTAGGCAGCCTTGAAGAGTCCATGTCTGGCGCCGGGAATAAGCATCCTTGGCTGGACAAACAATAGGTACGCCATGTAGTTGGACATTTCTCTGCAGCGAGTGGCGACATCGGTGGTAAGAGATGGTTTCTTCTTGTAGAAGAAGAAATCTGTGGCGAGGTGCCAAAGGAGGACACTCTCGTCAAACGGCCACCGTATGCTCCATCACCGCAATCCTTTAGCAGCAGATAGCTCTCAAGATTTGCCTGGCCTCCGTACTTCTTCGGCAGGTAGTTCCGTAGAGTCAGCTGGCCTCGGTTGTCATTGAAGTCCCTGTAAGTGGTTGCATTAGTTATGGTATTCTTCCACCCGTTGGTAACATGGTCGTGGATGAGCTCAGTAATACCTCTGTCCTTGGATGGCTCCATACAATGGAGTCGGTTTATGTGACACCCCGTGTCACTGAAATTCAAAATAGTGTAGATTAGTGCAAACCCAAACTGAGCAAAGACTGAAATCAAACCAAATTCAAAATTCGAAATTCAAAGTTCAAACAGTGTTCAAACCATAGCTTGTGAAAGAAGTCAAATTTTTGCACAACAACTCGAGCAACCAAAAATACCAGTGAGTAGCCCTTCTGAAATAAGAATTTTGGAGAATGTTTGGTGATTTTTGAAATTCATTTCGATGCTCAAATAAATCCCCAAAGTTCCAAAAATGTCCAACTTTGACTAGCTGCCATTTGAATTCTATTTCGAATTGAGATGTGCATGTTATGTCACTGGAAAGAACATTTCATGACCTTTCGAATGCAACCAGTTTTGCAATTTTTGGAGTTAGTTTGCTAGTTCAAATTGCGTGCCAAAGTTTGGGGAAATTTCAGTTTGAATAATTCCGGGAAAAAGAAAAGATGCCGTGGGACCCGTATGTCAGCCACTCCTCTCTCACTGATGTGCGCCGGAGTTTTTGCTCCACGTCGCCGTCGACGTACGGACAGCCGCGCGGTGCTCGGGCCCGCTCCTCGCCGCGCCGAGGCGTCAAAACACGCCCGCCCTTCACCCCGGCTCCATTTCCTCCCATATCCCCGTCGCCAATCCTAACCCTAGCCACCTCGCCCTTGCCGCCATTGCTCGAGCTCGAGCTTGAGTCGCAGCTCGCCGCCGGCAAGCCATCCCCGACCGAGCTGTTTCTCTCCGAGTTTCGCCATGTTGCCCGGAGGCTAGTGCCGTGTTCTCCGTCGCCCTCTCGAGCCGCTAGCCCACGAATCGACCGGTCTTCTTCAAGTCCGGCCATGGGGTAGCTCGGCAGTTCGTCGTCGATTGCGCCTTCTACGGTGAGTGGTTCTTCAATTACTCGCGCATGGAGGGAGCTGCCATGGCTTCGCACGTCCCTAACCTCACACTTCTCCTAATCTGCAGCCGTCACCCTCGGATTTGGTCCTTTTCCCCGCCGTCGGTCTTCACCCCCGCAAGAAGCTCCCTGCCTCAGACCGCCCTCCCGACCGCCTTGACGTCGACTCGTTGCGCGCCGACGACGCCCGAGACTCCGTGAAGCTGAGGCGCTAACGTGTGCACGTCCTCGACCTTTTCTCCGCCTCCGCGACCTCGCCGGACTTCTCGCACCTGCCGTACCTCGTCGCCAAGCCATCTCCGACCCTCCCCGCTCTTCTCTGTTGGTCGAGGTGAGGCCGCGCTTCCGTGCTCTTCCCTCTCGTCCAAACCCCGTGCCAAATGCCCGTCGGGAACGTGATTCCGGCGATGCGCCGCCGCACTCCGGCGACGGCTCCGGCCGACACACAATGGGCCACACGTCTCGGATCTATTGTGGCAACCGGGATCTTTTGCGGTGAACCGTGTGGCCACCCTGTGCCCTCAAATCTGAGTGGCCAGATCTGTTGCGGCTGGCCTGGATCTGTTGCGGCCATAACTCTGTGGTCACCGTGTGGCCCAGATCTGATTGGCTCGCCTATTTTCGTATCCTTTTCAAATTAGTTAATTCTCAGAAATTGCCAGAAATTTGTAAAATTCATAGTAAATCGAATACACCTCCAAAAATTATGAAACCAATTTTGTTAGCTTCCTCATGATCAGATCTACCAAAATAAAAAGTCAAAATCTGACAACTCAATTTCCTGTTTTCTGTAAAATTATAATTGATGCAAGCATTGTTTAATTCTTAATAAATTCTATGTTGCCCAATAAATCCTGAGCTCTTGCATGCCTGTTAAGAATCTGATAACACACCTACAGAGCATTTTTCCACTGTCACATGTTGTCTAATTATTTTCTTAGGATTTAAATCATGTTCTGCGCTGTATAAATTATTACAAATAATCTACCTTGCAATAAATCATGAAACTTCACCATAAATTACTTCCAGTTGCACTCTTCACCAGAAAAATGTCACTGGACATAAATTCACTTTCGAGATCACATTATTCATTTAACTTGCCTAAGTTGATTAATGGTGAACTTAATTAAAAGTTAATGAAGGAAATACTCCAGACGAAATTAATTAACAAAGTTAAATCATTTGCACTTACAGTGTAAATGACTGTCCTATCAAGTAATTAAATCATTTTTGCATCATATTCTGCATCTAACTCTGCATTGTTCCTTGTCATAACGTGTAGTGACAGAGACGACTCCGGAGCCGCTCGACTTCCAGCTGCCGGAGGAGCAGACCCAGGAGGTGCAGGAGGAGCAGCCGCAGCAGGACACTGACCCCGCTGACCCTGTTAGCTACGCTCCTGAGCCAGGCAAGCCCCGGTGCATGCTTCCCTATTTAGGATTTTTTTTTATTTTCACACTTGATTGGGGCTAGTCAATGTTTGTGCATTAGGTCTATTAGGAGTTGATGTGAAACCTTAGAAATGCATTAGGATTACCCTTCCATATCCTACCTTGTGTCCTATTTTTATAGATGTGGTCTAGGTTACGTTAGAACTTGCTAGGCTTAGTGGCTAGCGGACGGTAGAAGTCGAGTGGTAGGTCCCACTCGCATGATAGGGACTCCTGGATTGTACTAGCTGGATTTAGGATTTGTTGAGACCGGACGGGGATTTGTTTGTGTAGGATGGTGCGAGAAGGCTGGGCCTTCACGGTGGTAGCCCCGTCTGTGTCGGTTAAGGACCGTCCGTTGTTGGCCCTGTTGAGCAAGTTCGAACGTACTGATCATATGCTAGTGTTTTTATGGGCCTAGTAAACTTAGTAGCTTGGGTTGCCCTGGTGTGCGGCGGAAGCCTGCCCTTTCTATCATGGTATTCGGGAGAGAAAGGATGCTTCCCAATCGGGGCGTACGTCTGGGACGGGGACCGTGCGGGAAGGCCTTTCTCGGGAGGGGTTGGACCCAGCCTAGCTTCAGGGGGATCTTCGCAAACAGTTGCCGCATGCGACTTTACGCGTGTGCGGCGTATGGTCAGGTTTTCTCCTGCAGGATGTACATCGATGCCGCCGCTCTCGGTCAAGAGCAACCTTGCTCACTGCGTCACATCGTAGTGTGAGATGATTGATGACATGATGCTAGTCTATTTACATTACTGTTATTTACATTGCTCTATGTATACTGTCACGCTGATGTATTGTTACTTTATACATGTTTTAGAGATATGCACACTGTTTTACTGGTTAAGTACTTATCTTGAAAAATAAAACTTGAAAGTAAGGATCAAGTATTTAGTGCGAGTTATGCTATTGAGTCAGCCACCCCTTTGTAGCCTTGCATATTAGGAGTCGGCTGTAGATAGCCAATTTGACGGGTAAGACTTGCTGAGTATTAGTTGCTCAGGGTTTGGCTCTTTATGATTTTGTTGCAGGTAGCACCTTTATCCCCGACTCTACGGGTGGAGGTGGACAGTGGGATGGCCAGCTTCCCTTTGGTTGGACAGCCCACTGGGAGACTGAGGAGTGATCTCCTCTCGAGTCCGCATCTTCATGGCTTTGGATGCGGGTTCTTGTGTATCGTGAGCGCGTGCGCTTGTACTTTATTTCCAGACTTGTATCGTTATTTCCGCTGTGCGACTCTGTGTTTTAAATGGATTAATGTAACTACTTAAAGACTTAATTTGTGCTTTTTATATGCTGTACTGTTGCGTCTGTTCATCAGCGCTTGACCGACTCGATCCTGCGAAAAGCGGAGACGCTTCAGTTTAGGTAGTCCTTGCAACACACCAGGGACGCCAGCCACCAAAGCAGTTTGCCTTGCTTCTTTGTCCTGCTGGCCAGGTACCATATGAGGTTGTATTGGGCAACTTGATCAGGCAAAGGTAGCCTCGTCATCCGCAGGTAACATTGGGTGAATGGCTTGAGCCAGGCTGAGATGCATTCCAGGGAGGCAGTACAGCACAGCAAGACATAGGTGATGTTGACGTCGGTGTTGCTGTAGGCATCTCTGTGGCTCGTGTGGAAGAGCCCGATGGCTGCGAATGTCATTATCACAGTCACGGTGCGCACCACATGGCCGCGGAATGTATCTTTGTACACGCCACTCTTGGTGTAGAAGCGATCAAATGTCTTGAAGAGACGCTTGTAAAGATCCTTCCGCAAATGGCCTCTTCTTTGCGCCATGAATTTCAGGTTCTCAAGCCGAACCCGATATGAGTAGGAGAGGTCAACAAATAATTTGTAGGGGCTCTCTATTACATATGAAAATTCACCATCTTTAACGGGATCTTTAAAATACTTCACCGCATGTTCCACATAAGCATCCATGGAGTAATAATTGTTGGTCACGTTTGCTGCTTTAAATTTTTCGGATGAAGCTTCGCTAACCTCTGAACCTGAAGTGTTGGCCATGCTATAGATGCTAGCCCTGTTAAGGGCCCATGGCTTTTCCAAGCACTTGAGAATCCCCGGGACAAAAATCAAGATGGTTGCTTGAAACAATCTAATGTCCCTGGAGTCCGACTTGAAAAAAACATAGATGGCCACAGCAATCTGAGACAAACAATGCACAAAAGTGAGTGCATATAAACCACTTTTTATAGCCTTTAACCGTGAAATGTATCAAGAGTGCTCTTTTAGACAATATATCGATCTAGATTTTGTTTCAATTATAATTGCATTAATCTATATCTTTTCATTTTACATTTCTTACTTTATTTGGATACCTTAGGAAAATAATTAATTGATTTCTTCTACGCCTTTATCATAAACTGGTCATGAATCCACGGCATTTTACAGATCAATTGAAAACATTAAAGTCTCTGAAAAAAATGTCTGGGTACTACTCTTTTGACCATTACTTATGGAAAATAAAAAAAGTAGAATCTTTTATGATATTGACGAACTTGCAATTACAAGTACACTACTTAGGGCAGGTACAATGGAGCTGTCCATGAGACCGTCTGATACGTGCCACGTAATCTTCAGACTGCTTATCAGACAACAGATATAATGGGTGATTGTTTTAGTTGTCTAGTAGAAATAGCATATTCCCTTAATTTATGGATGAGAAAAGGAATGTTTTTGAGTTGCATGGCAACTACAAGTCGTACAATGGTGTGTAAGTCGTCTCATCCTCCTAAATTTTAGCGCTTGAGGTGGTTGCCTCGCGAAACAACCGCCTCTTTCTTTTTCCTTCCCCTCTCTCTTCCACCTGATAAAAAATCCTATATGGCGTTGCATGAGACGGCCTATGAGACTGCCTACGTGTAGCGTTGTACCTGCCCTTATGAGCCTCGTTCGTGTGCACGAGGATCACTCCTACAAAAGAGTAGGATCTGAGGTGGAACCGGTTGGCACCACACCCTGATGGAAAAAAATGAGGATAAAATCACTTGAGCATGGATAGAAAGTTACCTACAGAGAGAATGAAGGTAAGAGAACAGAACACTAAATCATTTGGATGACAAGGGAAAATAGAGGAACCAAGTTAGCTTCGGAGAGAATGAAGGTAAGAAAACAGAACAAAACTAGTGGATGATGGTAAACCATGGTGGCTGAATTTGGGGCCAGTATATACTCGGATTGAACGAGATCTGATGCATATGCATGTTTCAAAGCCGGATCGACTGGATCACTTGGAGGTAAAACTATACGGCGGCAGGCACACCGCGCAGAAGGTACTATTCTAGAGTCTAAATCAAGGGAGCGAACAAAAGTAAATTTGTGTAGAACACTATAATGCGCGTGTGCATGGTAACCCTGCATTACATTCGGTCTGAACAAAATAAGTATGGCACTAACCTGCGATGCCGCTGTTAGAACATGCCGCTTCCACAACTCATTGTCCTCGATGGAGAATGCTGTTATCCCGTCTCAGCCGCCGAGGTGCAGTAGGAGGACAGGTGCCCACAGCGCCTCTAAGGCAGCGTTTTCGCGAGCCTTGGACATCCATTGTCGCTTCTTCTGATGGCTCCATATTGTGGCAAGGGCGTATATGGCTACGGAATCGCTGCCTAGGTAGGCAAGCCAGATTGAGAACCTGAGCCATGGAGGTATGCGGCGCTTGCGCAAGGCAGCAGTGACGAAGAGGAAATACTGGAGAAATAAGCTGGCCAGGACAAGGATGCGGAGCTGCCAATCACCCCACCATTGTACTGCCTCTGCGACATCCATTGTTCACCTCTACACGGCGCCTGGAATGTCCAAGGTTCCTGCTGCCTACTTTCGCTTGGATAATACCAGTTTGGAAGCTTCAGAACGTTTACCCAAGAACATATTCACGTGCTAGGTTTGTATTTTACTTTTAAAGCCCTTGACCAGACTTCACAGATCCCAAAGTGCACTAATTTGAATAAACTTGCTTAGGGATTCGTTCCGATCCTACGTACAAACACCAACCGCTTGTTATACTGGTATTGGCTCCTCTTCAATTAATATATATGCTCAGAACTAGCAGACGGATCGACACTAACTTGGTCCGGACGAAAATGCTGAGTAGTAGAGCAGTTTCTTTGTCTCTTATGCGTTTCATAGAGCGTTGTCCTTGTTGCTTCTGCAGAGGACTTACAAGTACCTCAGTCATGCTTGGAATCTCGATGATGGCTTTAGTTTTTTTTTTTCCAAATCCATTCTCAGTGGCAGGGCAGCTCGTAAACTTTGCTAGTACAAGACTTGATCATCGTATCGAAGGGACAATCTGTCCGGCACATGCAAAGATTCTGATAAGGATTTGGGAATGATTTTTTATCACGACTTGCTACAGTTCCCTTGTTTTCCGCTTGTATCTTTTTTTTACTATAGTTGACTTTAACTAGACCACATGACGATTACTTTGGAAACATATGTTTCCAGGTATTCCTATTGGGCTCTTCTATGCAAACCGTCTACCTCAAGCACATACAACCCAGGGAGTCCACAAAAGAATGAACATTATTGTCACCTAGCCAGAAATAACTTAGTTAAAAGGATTTTGAAAGGAGATGAAAAGTGTTGTCTTTGTAGTTCAAAGAGAGCTATACAATATTTATTTTTTTGGTTGCAACCTTGTTAAATTTATTTTCGAGAGAAGAACAAATTATTGTTGGTCCAGATGGAGTGGATACTAAGACCAAAAAGATCTTCTGTGGGCGCGATATGTTGGCCAAGAAGGTTAAGCCATAATAATATTGTTTTTGACAAATCACATCGATTAACTCCTACACAGGTTATCTTCAGCTGCAGCAATTGGATGAGGGTATGGGCGCTTCTTGTAAAGAGGGAGGAGCAAAACCCCTTGAAATATGCTTGCCGCCTGTTGGAGTCAACAAAAATGGAGATTTCGCTAAGCATGGGTGGAGGTTTTGCAATAGTTTGAGTTATTCAGATGAACTTTTGTTATATGACTACGATGTGTTTCAGCATGGTATTTGGTTGCTATGTGCTAGACGAAGCCTAGATCATACTACAAATTTTGTAATAATTACCTTGCTTAATACGTAGATTGATGTAGAGACTGGGACACTTTTTATTTTGTAATAATCAGCTGGCTTAATACGTAGATTGATGGCTAGACGCATCTTATATTTACTAATTGGAGGCTCCTTTCGGTGCCTCCACGTTAATCGGTGGAAAATCCTAGAAATTACAACAAAAAAGCAAAACATGTATCCATTGATTTGGATCCTCCACAAATTGTAACCATCGATCAATAATGAGAATTACAGCCCACGTATTGCTCATAACGTTGCCCTAGCCGCCTAGGCCTCCAGAGTTGATCCTACTTTGATCTTTTCAGGCGCTTTCCCTGCATCTTCCCGTTCGCCTCCCACGATCTCCTCTTTGTTGTTCCTCGAGAATTCGCTCACCAACACCTTGAAGATGCAGATGCGACCAGAACACGTCGGTAGGAGAGACGATCATCCGCGACCTGTTGTGAGCGCGCCCAGCCTTCACGAACCTGCAGCAGCAGCCGCCGATTCGATCAATCAACCCACGATGAAAAACTGCATCTAAACTGTGGCCGATCTCTAATTGCCCTTCCACCACTTCTGGGCCGTCAGATCCTGCCCGGGAGGTCGAGCGCAGAGGAAGAACGCTCCTTCAGCGAGGCTGCACAGGGAGAAGAGACGTGAGGTATGGCAGGCACCTGCAAAATTTCCCACCCACACGGTGCTCCATAATAAGATCAATTGAGATGTGAGATACAGGACAACCGGAAAGAATTGGGTCCCCCCCACTTCCATAGGCAATCGGCCATGAGGCTTGGCTAACTACCTCATGAGCAACTATTGATGGAATAATCTCTGCAATAAGGTTTTCGATCTGCACTACAATCACTGTTACTGAGATTGCGGTTATATGACATTGATTTCTTTTTCTGATCCAGCCAGGATTTGTAAGAAAAGGTTAGATGGCATTGGATCCAAATTTAAAGCAAACAAACCAATCAGTTCATCCCTAGAACATCAAATATTTTAGTCATCTATATAATATATTTGTTAACTTCACTGTGGCTCGCAAGAGCAGGAACAATTTTTGTCTTTTTGCTGCTTTAACCTGCAGGTTGCTCTAACCCCTTGATCCATACGTATCCAAGGTATGCTTTGCTTGGTCATGTATGCTTCATTGATTAGTAGCTCGATCATCAATTTGATTTATCCGCAATCTGCAATCGAGGTTTGGATAGTGACAGTGATGTTCATCGTCCCTGGTGCACTGGCACACCAGGGGTGAAAAATGATTTTTACTTATCAATAGCCTCCATTTACTTGAATATTGCTTGAAAATCATATGTATTGTGTGCTGTGGCACCAGGGTCTCCTTCTCTCTGGCTTCAATGGATGTCGTACAGGAGAGATCTGGATCAAGTGTGACAAAGACATCATGTTGGTAAGCGCCAGCTGTTTTCTTTTGGCAGATGGCCATCATATTAGCTTCTGTTTGATGCGGCATCCTCGACTATACAATTTCTTATTCATCGATCTAATCTTTATCGAGCATATACTTTATTCAAATGCAACCTTTTGTCAGCATGTAGGAAGAGGATAAATACCTGGGCCCTTGGGCTAAAGTGTCCTCTACAACTAAGGCATGATGAGGGTCATGTATACCGAACTCTGTTCTGCTTTTATTCGTAGCTCTATGTATTTTAATGCATGGTGTTAATATAGTACAGCTTCCGGCTTATCAACAATCTAAGAAGCCATGGGTGCCAGAAATTCCTACAGCAGCAAAAATAGCTATAAGTTTGCAAACTAATAAAAGAAATATAGAGGAAGTGTATATTTTGAGGCATTAAATTTTCAGGGAAGTATAGTATGAAACTAAAATTTTAAATATTTTTGGGACACAGTTTTTCTAATGCTATTCATATGTTTCTATATAACTTATCTAATATACCTTTAAAACTTTGAACTTTAACATTTTTCATATAATACATTAGGAAAGTAATTCCTAGCCGCAACAAAAAAGTGTCAAGTAAATTGGAGTAAGCTAGAGATGAACCCACATATGAACATAAATAGTTGTTGTTTGGGTAAACTAAGGGAAGCAGAAGGCAAGAAAATAAATTAACATAAAGTGAAATGTGCATAAAAAAATAGGAAGGAATAGACATAACTTTCATGCATGCCCTCCTATTCCAAGACAACTTTTTTGATACTTCAACCATTTTAATAGTCCCTCCGTTCCAAAATGTAAGCATTTGTTGACTTTTCAGCATCATGTTTGACCCTTCATCTTATTCAAAAAAGTTATAAAAATATTATTTATTTTGTTACAATTTGTTTTATCGTTAGACATACTTTAAGTATGACTTATTTATTTTCTATTTTTGTAAAAAAATTTGAATAAGATGAAAGGTCAAACGTGATGCTGAAAAGTCAACAAATGCTTACATTTTAGAATGGAGGGAGTAGATCTTTACGAACTTCTCCCATGTAAGTTTGGTCTACCCCTTATTCTCTTAACAAAATGAGAGCGTTTTCAAATCTTGCGAAGCATCAGGGCCTCTGGTGGCCCATGTAAAAATGTCGACTATAAAACATTTATTTTGAAAGCTGTAAATTGTAATATAAAATAATACTGCCATGGCAAGTGCCAAAAAAACATAATGCTAATGTTTCTCGAACATAAACTGGTGTATCTCCTATAATATGCTAGCCCATGCACTGGGTTGATAGGCTAGTTGAATAGCTAATCGGTGTCACGAAATCATTCACCACAGGTTCAAAGGGCTAGGAGCTAATTATTCTATCGATGCGCGCTCACACACATGCACAAGACCTTGACAAATACCCTAGTAGATCAATTAGTGTTTTTTTTTTTTTTTTTGTTGCTCCATGTGAAACAATCACATGGCCTGCAGGCTGTCAACTACCGGACTGGACCTAACTTTCTTGACGCTTCTCGTCAATAAAATTGAATGTCTTGTCACCGTCCAGTTGACAGCCTTGTTTATAGTCGAATTTGTACGATTTTGTCATAATTACTAGTATGTGTAGACGATGAGTTGCTCATAGAATTAGCATAGTCTAGAACTTGTCATGTTTAATTATCCATTTATGGAAAACAATTGCAAGCTCCAAGATTTATCAAAAAGAACATTTTTGTTTAGAGAACACTCTACTTCACCTGTCGAGGGGGAGGTAGCAGGCACCGCAGCACTTTTGGCTGCGGCACAAGATGACAGCTGCAGAGTAGGCTTTCCGTAGCCCAGGAGGAGATGGGTCCTCTGTGTGCTACTTCCGGGACCTACATTGCACGGCCTTTCGACTCGGATCCGGCGACGACGAATTAGGGGCAGAAGAGTGGATGGATGGTTGGTTCTGGGGCTTGACCAGGGGATGGCTTGAGTTGGGCTTCACATTTCAGGTGAGGATGGCGGCGTCGGCAGATTTATGTGAGGACGAGTCGAGCAGAGGAGGCTGCTGCCCGAGACGAAGACGGGTTGTTTCGTAAATATGATCAGCGCCATGGCGGCCGCCGACCTGTGCTAGCTCCGTCGTAATGCATCCCCATGCGAGCGACAGCCTCTGGATACCGGGGCAACCAATACAACATCTTCTTCACCAGCCGATAAGACTACGAACGATCGACAGCTGCTGATTCCTTCATGAAGAAGTATCTGATGAAACTTCTGCGTTAAAAAGCTGAAGCATATCACATGCTTTTTCAGCCAATGCATGCCGATACCGTGCGGTCCTTTGACACACGGGAATGGCAACATATACATTTGCATTCTCAACGCGTTTATTGTGAACATGTAGACAAGATACTAGATTGCAAGCGACAGAGTGATGGGAAGAGTTTTTGGCACTGGTATGGAGGAAAGATAATTGAGGTATTGGTGGAAGCTGAATTGGTCTGCCATTTGGAGACATTAACTCGCAATTGCAACAGGGCCAACCTGGATATAGTTTGCACATGTGTGCCTCACACTAAGAATTTCAGTGCCCAATATATCTTATTGCAAAGGTCACCAATGTATATTTTAAAGAAGAGAGGTTGATAGGGGAATGTCGCTACATAACTTAGTATATTACTTTGAGATAAACAAAAAACTCTTGTTCTTCTAAATGTCTCTGTGTCCTCTCCATATAGTCTTATTATTATTTTGACAGAGTGGCGGTCAACACTTCAACAATCTAAATAGTCTAGTGTTAATTTTCTTGAGAAATTTCCTTATTTTCCGTTTAAAATGTTACTGTTCCCTTATTTGCCATTGAAAACTTCAATTCCCTTATCTACCATCAGATTCAAATCCGCATCCTCTATTTGCCATTCCAGTTGGCTGATAGAAAATTTTGCTCCCACCACAACAGTGTTCAGGCTAGAGTACCAAAAAAAGAAAAAGGTTTGGGTCAGTGTGTACTTTATGAAAAAAGAAGTTTCAAATATTCTGAATGAAAATTTGAAGTAATTTTGAGAAAAATAAATGTTTTTGCAGATAATATACGCTAATTATGCAACGACAGGAAGACAATGATCTAACAGCCAAAGTGATTGGAGTGGGACATGAGGGATGTGAACTTTAATCCAATGAGAGATAAGGGAAGTACCAAATTTCAATGGTAGATAAGGAATTTGCTCAAGTTTTTACCCAGTACAGGTAGAGGTAAATAATGAAATAAAGTGCATTCTAGTGTAATGTTTCCATCAGTTATTCCAATATCAACCACGAACATGTACTATTGATTGACAAATTTCTTATTATACATACGGTATCCCGTGCTTTTTGTCAAAGCTAAATATTAATTTAAAATTTAAGGGCCATTTGTAATAGACTTAACTAAAAAACTGTGTAAATATTGTGCATCATATTTAGAGTCTACCATCCTTAACAATAAAATGGTCTAATGGAGGAAAGGCATGAAGCTCCCTCACTTTCGACATATGAATATCTTGACTAGGGAGCACTAGCTCCATTACCAGTCACACATTTATTGGTCTATACCAAAACGTAGTGACGACAATAGTCAATGGTTTCTCAAGTTTATATGCTAAGGAAAATTGTATCCACCGCACAATTCGATAGAATAACTGATGTTATCATCCTGTTAATAATGTGGCTGAAAGTGCCATGCTAGTTATATTTGTTTTGCTTTAAAGTCAAGCTAAAACCACCTATGTCAAGTACACTGACATGAGGATAGATTGTACATAAGCATCTTAACGGTTGCCACAAAGGAAACAGAGGAGGTAGGCATGCCCCTGTTCTGAGTGCTCATGTTCTCCAGACTCCATTCAAAGCGTTGGAATAATTTGTTGACTTTTGTTTTTTTTTTCGTGTACACTACATGTAATGCTGCAAGATTCCAGACAGCGAAAAGCATACAGGAGTGAAATGTTGGAGGAGTCTGATTCTATTGTTCCAGAGGTGTTCAACGTTTTACATATGCCACATCTCATGCATGGTATCGTCAACGTCAATGTGTGATTTGCTCAGAGTATGTGGTTCTCTCTGTTGTATTATCAATGCTGCAAGTGTAACTCTGATTTCAGAATGGTGACCATGGTTGGGACAAGCTTTAGGCTTGTCAATCAACGAGGCGCACATTCAGGCGAGATTAAATTGTATGAAACCTGGGGCTGGGAGAATTCATCCATCTATGTTACATTTCCGATGGCTGCTGCTGCTCTTTTGCTTTGTTGTCGACACAGTGGCACACCTTATTTGGTTGAAAAGTTGTTCCTCGTCCATGTTTCTGTCTTAGGACACATTTATTGAATTTACCAGGCGAACACAGAGTCAGTTTATAGTCTGTACAATAGGTAATGTTAATTTATGGAACTATCAAACTTCAGAAACACAGGCCATGGTGATAGCATGGGCTTATTTGTCATGGTTTTGCAGCCCATGCATGCAGAAATCATGATATATATACTGGGATGAAGAGAGGAAAGCAATATATGTGCCATCTTATTGCAGAAGATACACTAGCTGTGAAGACATTTCAGGGAAGACTAGAGGGTGGCGCTTATCTATCCGTTGAGAGCTCAATTACTCAAACAGAGACTATTGACTTGTTTCCGGCTCAAGGTTTTTGTATGTAGAGACGTCATATAATCTTGGAGATATTTTTAGTATGTTCTTTAAAGTTAATCAATGGTGAATAAAGACCAATGAGGTGTTGTTGAAAGCTGAAATGGCTCTGAATGGACTCTCCATGTTCTTCGAGGATAAATTATACATCTGAGTGCATGTTTGGTGAACAGATGGCAAGTTGTGGCACATCATCCACGACCATCTGTATTTGAGACAATAATACTGAAAAAATTGCTTCCTAATTGATTGTATTGTTCACCCAATAACATTTCCTTGTGGACTTTCCTGAGCTGTCTCGCCCATACAGTTTGGAATTTAGGCACCACCGGACATGACAGCGTATAGCTAGGCTTCCACCCTCATGAAGGAAACAATGCCACCATGACAGGTCTCGTGAGCTCCGGTCCACGGCCACTGTACCAGCTCCGATGCTGCAACAGATAACTGGGAGTTGGAAGAAGAGCAGCGGAGCAGAGGGATGGTTGGGGCCAGTGCCTGAGCAGGGGAGGACAAGCCGATGAACATGAGGAGGCCGCTCTCCAAGAGGGGCTTTTTAAAAATATTTGGAACATGATAATGGTTGCGATCCAAGCCAGGTGTTCTTTTTCAAATATTTGGATAGCTAATATTATTCACGAACTTATGTAGGGGCCCATGTGTAAAATCTTATCCGGTGCGACATGGTAGCCGCCAAGGTCGGCCTCCGCCCGCAGGTAGTCCTTGAGTGCATCAGGAGCGCTGGTGAGCGGTGAGGAACGAAACACGGTACCGGGAACACATGGGCAAAGTCTCGATGCGGCGGCAGCGTCGGTGTGGGCCGCCCGCCGTCTGCCTGTTCCTAGACCACGCACTGCGAAGCATGGATAGGGGCGGCAACCGATGCAACCTCGGTTAGGCCTAAATTTAGTCCTTAAAATCTTGCTATTTTAGGGTATTAAATAAAGTTTAATTGCAAAACTAGTTGCAGAACCCCTTGGCTAATTAGCGAACCGAATCTAATGAGGGTAATTAAGCTGTGATTAAATGATGGTTATTGTGGCATCACTCTAGCAAAACATAGATTAATTAGGCTCATTAGATACATATTGTAAATTAGCACTTATCTATAAAAAAAAGTTTTGTAATTAGACTTTATTTAATACTCTTAAATAGTAAGATTCTATTTGATGTGACAAGACTAAATTTAGGCCTAGCAGGAAACGAACGGGTCCTTTGTCTTCTTCGCTTGCGGGGTAAAGGCCAATGGCTGGCACGAGTTCCTGATCCAGAATCCATCCATTTTACATTTCCTATTCGTGGCCATGGCTGCTGCCTTGTTGTTCTGTCGACATCGCAATGGCGTTCTCTGATCGATTGCAGAGTTTCGACACTAGATGCTGGTTCCTCCATGAAGCATTTGATGAAACTTCCAACAGAGGAACCAGATGTAAGTGCCAGACCCCTTTGCCGCTGGCTGAGGATGGCGTGAGGATCACCGCCACACAATGTGCGCTCTACTTGTGAAGCAAGAAGAAGAAAAGAAATGGGAAATCGTTCCATTAAGTACTGAAATACTTTGCTTGGAGAGCTGTAACAACCGAGGAGTATTCTCATCCTTTTCTTTCCTTTATAGACTATAAGTGATAAAGATCATCGTCTCTCTCATCATCTTTCTTTCTGAGCCATCCCTGGACCTGGTAAGAGCAAGCCCAATAAGTTTGTCTACAAGACGAGGCAACTAAGCATCAGACAAATTCATACAACAAGCTTGTCTATACGTAATAGTATTTTAACTCATTTTGGCCCCACAACATTCGCAACTTATCTTCTCTTTCACTCATATCTCCCAACTTTCACGGCCAACGAGGCAGATGGTCCCACATTTCTGACCATTCGATGGTCGCTCGCTACGACGCGAGTGCATGGCAGAATCCCTTTCTCTCTCCATTATCTGACGCATTTTGCTGACATTTTGGTTGATAAGCCCATTGTTAGGCTTGCTCTAAGGACCACGCTTCCTTCCTGAGCAGCGGTTCCAGACGGCCACCTCAAAAGGAGGACCGTGGCCCTCTGCCGCCTACTCTGCTTCGCTTTGCTTCGTTCCAAAATCTTGGCATGTCGCCGGGCGGCCGAAGGCAGGAGCACGCAGGCTGCAGCTGCTGGCAGCGTGCTCACGGGCTTGCAACCTCCAGCAATGCGGCGTCGTGCGTGTCGGGTTTAGTTCTAAATATTAATTTGTCGATGCTACGAACCACTGAGACTTGACGGGCGAGACGAGGAGAGGGCCTCACCAAGGAACCAAGCAGCCAGAAGATTCTATCGTGAACATCGACGTTCTGACTCCATTCACCATGTGCATGCACATGTTGCCGTTGCCCTTTAGCTCTAACCTTGCAACCTCGACACAAGCGCAGGCAGCAAGAACATGACTATCGGTATGTAAGTTCGTATAGTATGTGACCAGTAATAGTCAAGCATTGACAAGTTGGACTAGATCTGGCCTTATGGCCATGTGACAAGTGAAGAATTTCTCTGGAAGCTGCTTATAGAGACACAAACATTAAATCTATGTATTTGTTTTCTCATGTAATGCATATTTCAATACGTCTTAGCAATTCATTTGACTTGGGAACTCTCTGGGAAGGTTCCGCAAAAAAGAAGGCAGCAACAAAAGGGTTGCAAATTTGTGAGTAAAAGATACTGCTGCCCCCAAGGGTGACTAAGGTTGCAATCTACCCAACAGCCACACATCATTTGCCCGCAACTTTATTGGAAGTAAAATACTGGTTTGATTAAGCGCCTAGCCTAGGTTTAGCACCATTATCCCATGAGAGCTTTTATGGTACTTGGAATTTCCTCCCTTAAATTTTATTTTTTGTAACAAAGGGTATGTTGGTAATTCAACTTCGCACCCCCCCCCACCCACGCACCCCCCCCCCCCCCCAACCCCCACCGCCACTTCGCCTCTCCCAGCCCGAACACCGATCCCATTTCGTCCCCGTGCCGTCCTCGTCTCCACCTCGTCGTCGCCGGCGCCCTCCCTCCCTCCAGCTGCCGCCGGCGCCCTCGCAAGGCGTCACGCCGATGGCCCTGCCGCGCCGACGCCTCCGCCCGCCGGCGACTTCGTTCCCCCTCCCTCTCCTGACGACGAGTCCCCTACCGACGGCGGCAAGGCAGGTCGGCGCGGCAACGTCGACGCGGTCTTCTTCCCGTGCTTGTGCGCCCATCCCCATCGAACGCTGTCTTCTCGCCGGTGAGTCAACCATCCACACATTTCTCCTCTTCTCTCCCGTGATTGCTAGGGTTTCTTGATTCATGAAGAACCTTGTAGATGTAGTATTCCTTTGATTCAGTTACAAGTTATTGATCTAGTGTATACACCCCTTGTAGATGCAGTAGTTCTTGATTCGTTTACTAGATGTTGTAGATGTACTAGTAATTAATCTCTGTACATGACAATTGAGTTGGATTTTTCTTAGATATCTGTGTGATATACTAACTGCTGTAGATCCTTGTTAGCACTTGAACATCACAGTGAAATTTCTGGAATGGTAAAATACCTTCTGCCAATTTTGTGAGAAACTGGAGGCACCTGTGTTTCCTGGTAGATCCACACAGACATGGTTTTGCATTGTTGCTGTCTTAGTGATGTCTTTGGATTTTTTTTTACTGTTTCCTGCTTCTGATAGTACATTAGTCTTAAAAATGTTTCTAGGACAAGAAGAAATATTTCCATGACTGTTCTAATGGAAGCTTATTCTTTTTCTTTTCAAGGGGAAATGTCCAATGATAATTCTTTGCTGGAGTACAGTGAAACAGTTATGAAGATGTTTAACAGTGAAGACGAAGGATTTGTGTTTTATAATGACTACGCTTATGAGAAAGGCTTTGGTGTGAGAAAGGATTACTGCGAGTGGGACAGCGGCCACAATGAGAAGACCCTTCGCAAGTTTGTTTGCAGCTCTGAAGGTTTCCGCGCAGAGAAGCACCTGACGAGGGAGATCAAGATGCGGAGGTCGCGCAATATCACTCGCTGTGGATGCCCTGCTAAACTTGTGATTGCACAGGATCAGAACACGGAGCAGTGGTATGTGAAGGATTTCATCGATGAACACAACCATTCGATGATTGAACCAGACCTTTCTTGTTTTCTGCGTTCACATAGAAGAATCAGTGATGAGCAGAAAGCAGAGATTGTGCTTCTGCAGATTTCTGGGATCCGTAAACACCAGATAATGGACATTATGCTAAAGCGGTACGGTGGTTATGATAGAGTTGGATTTACATCAAGGGACCTTTACAATTTCTTACATCGCAGTAAGTTGCAGACACTCTCCCCCGGTGATGCTCAAACACTCATCAATTACATGATAGTTCAGAAACGTAGAGATCCAGATTTCTCTTTCCAATACAAGAGAGATGGGAGAGGGCACTTGATGGGAGTGCTATGGTGCGACTTTGAAAGTCAGATGGATTATAGAGCATTTGGTGATGTTGTCGTATTTGATGGCACGTACAAGACGAATAAATACAACCTGCCCCTTGTTCCTTTTGTTGGGGTGACTCATCATAAGAGCACAGTTCTTTTTGCTTGTGGAGTTGTTGCTCATGAGGATACTAAGTCGTATTTGTGGCTACTTAGGTCATTCAGTGATGCCATGTCTCAGAAACATCCAGTTTCAGTGATCACCGACGGAGACCTTGCTATGCAAAAAGCAATCAGTATTGTGTGGCCGAATTCATCGCATAGGCTATGCGGATGGCATATTGAGAATAACATTGTGAGTAATATTAAGGACGCCAAAGTGAAGGAAGGGATTAGGTGCTTTCTTTACGATCGTTGCTCTATAGAAGAGATTGAGAGGAAATGGATGGAATTCTTGAAGAAGAATGAAGTTACAGATAAGGATTCGTGGCTATATCAGATGTATGAGAGGAGGCAAGTCAGGTGTGCTGCGTATCATGCTAGTAAGCGCTATTTTGGACTGAGGAGCAACCAGCGTAGCGAGAGCCTTCACTCTAGGATTCAGTTTAATCTAGATCGGAAAATGTCACTGGTAGAGCTGTTACAACACTTTGACAACACTGATCAAAAGCTGCGCATTAGAGAAGCGAATCTGGACTTTGAAGCAAGTTACAAGCCATGCTTGGAACCAGATGCTTCAATTATTGTGAATGAGGCTGCAGAAAGGTTCACACCAAGTGTTTATTATGCTGATGTGCAGTACAGTCTTAAAACAGCCTCGAAGTGTTTTTTGATTGAGGAAATGGATGGCTATAACATTGTTGAGTATAAAGTTGGAAGGGTTGATAAAGGAGACAAACAATACTTTGTAGAATGTGAGATCTGTGTTCATGAGGACAAGGTGAAGGAAATTTCATGTTCTTGTCTAAAGTTACAGTCCCTTGGAACCCCATGCTCACACATCTTCTTTGTGTTGGGCCTTCGCGGAGAAAGTAAGCTTCCAGACTGCTGTGTTTTGGAAAGGTGGACGATGGGTGCCAAGCGTGGATTTCCTCCTACAAGGAAGAGCACCATGTATGACTATTCTGATAGTGTACAGAGGTACCATGAGCTACACAATATCAATCAAATGACATCCTTCGCAGCATCTCAATCACTTGAAGCATATGAACGGCTCAAACGCGTTCTTGAAGAGGAAGCTGCTATGATCCTTCCAAATAGAGGAGAGGGAGAGGGTGGAGGCAAGAGGTTTGGTCCTGTGCTCACACAAGGAGGCCTTGATGATTATGCGGAGTCCTACAATGTCTTGGATCCCATACGTGTGCCTGGCAGAGAGGCCCCGAAGAAAAAGATGAAGTCAAGTTCAGATAAATCTAACAAGAAATGTACACTTTGTAAAGATCAGGGTCACAATCGGCGAACATGCTACTTGAGAGATGAGGTAAGCTAAGAGTAATTGTCATTAAAGCAAACAATTGATTGTCTGTGAGTCATGTGTGCTTGTGACTAATGCTCCTCTTCATTCGTAGGAAACAATGCTCCCTGAGGATGTGTTGGATATATGAATTACCAAAGGTAACTACAATTTTATAGTATCATCCAACATGATTTTGATGAGTTCATTCACTGATTGTTGTTCATATGATCTGAAGTTGGGCAAAGTAAATTGTGACAACTGTTCTGGCACCGCATGCATCTGTTGAAATGCCAAATAAGTGGACACTGAATTTTATAGATTATGAATTGCCGTTACTACTACTGTATCTGTTGAAATTAAGGTCTATCGCAATCATTTTGAATTGCAAAAACATGTGGGAATAAATGGTTAGCTGCCATTGCATGCAATTGAAGAATTATATCATCATCTCATAAACAAGGGAGAAGAAGGCATGGGAGAAAACAAGTTCTCTAGTTCAAATAACAATCCCCTGAAAATAGTTCTACTAACAATTCCCTGAAAAGACCTAACAAACTAAGTCTAATTTCGAACAAAAACTTAATGCAACCTAACAAGTTTGTAATCCTCCCATAGTTCAACAAGTCAAGGTGTCTAGATGCCGTCAGTACTATCCCCTGGAGTATGGACATCACGGCACATAGCGCCTTGTTCTTCTCCGTCATCGTAGTAGTCCATGTCCTCCATGTCCTGCATTAAGTTGTTTATATGTTATTATAACATCAATGGTTGTTTTAACAAGATTATTTCTGAAGAGAAACGACTCACATCCTCAGGTCCCACTAGGTACAGATGACAAATCTTGGTCCTCTGTTCAGCATGAGCGAGCACCAATTCATTCACATCTTCTTGTCCATCAATCTTTTTTAAACCATACCCAATTGATGGTGTACTCCCAGGAACGGGATTCAGGTAGTATAACTTTGCGCCTCCTCTATATCCATAATTTGTCAAAGTGTCCAACATTTCGATGAACTCAACAGTAGTGGCTGGCTTGTTAATGGTAAACTGGCCAATAATATATTCCCGACTGTCATAGTACTTTTTCAGATCCGGATAAAGTTCATCCACTGTATGCACCTTAAATCGCATGACTTCATCCTGCATGTATATAGATTACAGGAATAAAGATCATTTGGCTATTCAGAGTTTGTACACAAAAAAGCAAGAAAAAAAATTGCATATACCAAGCCACATTCGTTGTCCATTAATACAAACAGGCTCATTCGCGGTATGCAGATCTCATCTTCTACCTGAAAGTGCAAACGTTCAGATGGCTACCTATACAATACATAATATAAAATGTATATTATAAAATAATTTACTATCGTGGTTACCTCGACTTTCTTATGGAGAGGGACCTCCTGTTGTTTGATCAAGGGGATCAAGTTGTGAATCATACCCTTCAACCTTGAGACGTCATTCTGTAACTCTTGGATTTGTAACCTTGCCTGCTTGTTAAATGAATCAATAGTTTGTTCGTGTTTATTTATGATCTCATCAATTTCTGTACGGATCTTTGACAACACATTATCTGCAATAGCACTTTCCTGTTCTACCATGCCGGCAAAGAAACCATGCTGATCATGAAGCGCTTTCTTCAGCTGGGCAACCTGTTCTTTTTCAACTCTTTTGGCAAAGTCAGAAAGCTCTTTCTCTTGTGCTTTTTGCAGCTGGTCACGCTAAAGCAATATGTCCTTATCAGTTTGTTCTTGTTCCTTCATCTTCTGGATGTAAGATTTGGTAAGGCCTAAGCCTGACCTTGGAATACTCATTGTTAAAATCCTTCTTACGTTTTATTGCCTTCTCCTCGATCTCTTGGAGGTACCTCATAACTTGATCCATGACACCTAGAAACTAACAAATTATAGATTAAATCATATGGTAAAAAATTGAGTTTCAAGATCAGGCTTGTATTTCAGTTCTGTAATAGCAGCTCCAATAAATTTTGTTTTGCTGTCCTAAAATTGAGCTTCTTTGCCTCTAAATGGATGAATGGAAATGTAGTAATACAAGCAATAAAAAACATAAATTGTAGTAATACAAGCAATCAGAGTCACAAATATTCAGCAGTAATCAATTTCCACTTCCAAATCGATTACTAATTTGAAATAAAGTATACAGTACAATGTTCTACAGTGTATGGTTGAATTTTTTTTATTTGAGATGGATTCAACATGTGACTATCACTTGCTGATTGTGACATCTTTATCTTAATTGCACTGACCTTGAGTAGTGTCTATCTTCATTTGAAATCGATTACCACGAATTTTAACTATCTTCATTAGAATCGATTTGTACACAGGCAATTTAAATTAGACAGCTTTATTATACGGCAGATTGCTCACCTCGCAATGAAGGACGTGGTAGGGGTCTCGTGGCCGGCAACGCCGTTGAAGCGTAGATCAGCGGTGGTGGCGCCGGGTCGTCCTGCGTACGCGTCGGACCTGCAAGCGCGTCGGCTATGGTGGCGCGGGCTAGGTCTAGGGCTCGTGGCGGCGCGGGTGCGGTGGGGGCGACCTTTATACGCGCCAGGGGCGGCCTCGGCGTGCGGGTTTACTGCCAGGGGCTGCCTCGGCGTGCGGGAGGCGGGAGGTGGGGTGTGACGCGCGGATTGGCGCTGGGCTGAATCTGGGCCGCTCGGCTGCTGCTGCTAGGCTACGCTGGAGCTGGCCTCTCATCCATTTTCCTCATGACCTAGCAGCTCGCCGCCTACAAGATCGGCGCCCCCCACCAAATCGCGTCCCCGCCGTCCACTACCGACTCGATGTCGAGCTCTGCCGAAGGGAGAGCGCGAGGCCCAACGAGGGCAAGGAGGAGAGCAGCGCACGTTGCGGACGAGATGCAGACTCCAGGAGCTCAGCCATTGGACTCCCTTGCCATGGATTTGGAGGTACCTTTTTTGTGATTGATTGTTTACAGATGCATGGATTTGGAGCCAGTTTATTTATTCATTTTCGAAATTGCAGCTTGAACGGCTACTGGAGGATCATAGAGAGGGGATGGTGGTCAGGACTGGATTGCGATGCCACCATGACTTGTGCCCAATCTTGAGTTGCTGTTGGTCAGGTTCAGATGCAGGAAGGAGGTTCTTGGCATGCCCCTTAGCTGATGAGCCATGTCAATTCAAGTATTGGATAGACAAAGATTTTTCTGGTAGAGCAAGAAAGGTGATTGCAGACTTAGTGTCTATGCGACAAAGCATGACACAACTGTTTGTGAATTCTTCTGAACAATGGGATGCCATGTATGCTGATCGACAGAGAACACGCAGAGAAAATCGTGAACTGAAATCAATAATTGTTGAACAACGTAGTTGTATTATGTTGTTGCTGTGTTTCTCCATTGTAATAGGTGGAGGTCTATGGCTAATATTGTAATGTCAGTCGAGTAACGAAAATGATGTGAGAAATATAACAATGTCTCAAAGTGCAGAGAAATGTATCTGAAATATAACAATGTCTCCGGTTGATTGCATAGCCACAAAGAAATTACAAAATAATTCTGAACCTAGTTAGCCTGATAAGGGCTACTTAGCAGTTTTCCTGGCTGCTTCTTCCATTTGTTAATGCGATTTGCGATAGATTCTGTACTGAAATCTTCTAATACAGTACGAGGAGCAGTGTCAGCTATGATCCTTGAGAGTTTACCTCTTTTCCTAGTTGTGACTCCTTTAACTTTTGGAGTTCCTTCTTCAATTCCTGGAACTTTTGCAGATACTTCATCAACCCTAATCTTTCGCGGCCGTCCTCTTGGTCTTCTCGTCATTGTTGTTCCCGAAGCTGTAATTGCTTCCCCTTTGCTTTGAGTTTCCGTTGCCGACGATATTATCAGAAGATCTTCTACATCACTATCATGTCGATGCCCCTCTCGTTCATCCGGATTTTCCAGCAAGTACGCTTCCTTCTAAGTAATCGTCAACAGAAAATGTAAAACAAGATTATTTTGTGCAGTCTGGAACAAGCTGTGTACACCGATTTATTGTAAAATGCAGTAAATGCACAAACCGTGATAGGTTTTTCTTATGATTCGAAGCGAAGACTATTGCGATCGGAATGTAGGAGCCGCGTGCATATCCTGTAGCAAAAACTTTCCATTGCCTCCTGTACATGGGAAATGTAGTGCATATTGTTACATAGCAGTTTTCATTTAATTTTGTATAATTTTGAAATTAACAATAACTCTAACACTCACACTTGTGAATTCATGAGCCATTTTCTCTCCATCCCATGCCAGAATATATTGTATTACAAACGCTGCACATGTAAAGCTGCAACGTAGTAGCATAACATGAGTAACTGAAATGCATCAAGGAAATAAAAAAGGAAAAGATAACCTGTTATCTTGTCTCGGTATGTCTACATATGGAACTATTTCCCACTCGCGCAAGTCAAATGGATTTTCAAAGTTAACCAAGCCTTCCATGATCGAAAATTCGACGCAACATTGTATACTTTCCACCAATAGTGAATCATGAGAAGTTTGATCATGTGTTTGTAGATACATGAGAAGTTTGATCATGTGTTTGTAGATGTGTATAGAATAGTTGGTTACATACTTACCAATGTCATCTCTAGTTCTTCATCTCGTAAGCTTAAAGATTCAAGGATCTGTACCTCATGCTTTATAAAGTTCAGGACCAGGAGTCCCCAGTGGTTGCCATTAATGTTCATTGGAACGAATACCTGAAAGTTAATTAATCAATGAAGTTTGAATGCATGGCTTGAATCCAAACAGGGGACGTTTCCAAAAATCATAGTAATTCATGATATAGGAACCCAGAAAATGAAACAAAACAAAATCAATATTACATACCAAATGTTTTCCTTTACATTTATCTGCAATTCGCTTCTTATAATTTTTGGTTAGCTCCCATCTTGTGTCTGCCAACTTTTGAACATCAAACGTTGATATGAATGACGCTGTATCATTCTCAACGTCGCTCAACTGGACATATGCATTTATTACCTGCAAAGTGTGGATTTAGTAAATATTAGGTGTGCGCATGTTTATACTGACGACATGGATCTGAAAGAATATCACCTCTCCAAATATGTACTGCTGTGAGACATTTCGGCGCAATTGTCCTGCTTTAATCCTAATGTCATCTATGTCTACAACCCAAGCGTCCTCGTAACTCTGTAATAAGAACATGGCAGCTTCTCTGTCAATTGAACCAGTATTGTAATCGTCGTCGATAATTGGTTCTCTCTTTTTGATATGTGTTATAGAGGGGTCGCTGTGTTGCTCCATGGTCGTTTCCATCGTATCATTTCTTGCAATGGGTGATTGATCGTAGATCCTATCCTTCGCCTGGTGGAAACGTGTGCGTGGCGTTACCTGCAATTAAATAGTTTCTTTAGATTCAAAAATATCATTTCTATCGTCAAACAAGAACAGTGATAAAACTTGTGAACCTACAATACCTTAACATGTTGCAGAGCATGGCCAGTTTGAGATATAGGTTGGTCAATAAGTGTGCGCACTAGCTCATGGATTTCCTGTTAGTTGAGATTTTGTTAAATATTTAAGCATGATAGTACGTAAAATTTAGTAATATCACGCTGGTTACCTGCATCTTCGTTCGCGTTTCTTCGAAATCAACGTATACCTTAGCTTCTAGATTATTGATCCTATCTTCCAGGATGCTGTCGTTTCTAAATGAAGCAAACTCCTTATGTTCCAAAAATTTGATATCCTGTTTGTGTTCCAATTCAAGAAGTTTCTGCTCCAGATCTAGTTTAAGCTCCAGTTTAGTTGCTTTCTTCCAATGTTCAAGGCTTTGCACCTACAAATTTATGAAATAGTGAATTACGCACACAAATAAGCTACGACACTTAAACATATGTCATACTTACTGGTTGGTTGCTTGGACCCTCGGGTGTGTATTTTGCTTGTGACACTGTTGCTTCTCTTTTTTGTTTGGTGTGTGAAGCAACGGGCAAATTAAGCTACAAAAAATTGATATTGTAAATTATATGCATAACAACACAACCGCATTGGTGCAATGTTTGCTTACTTACAGTTCCTCGGTCTAACCCATCCTTCTCCCAAGCAGTTTGTCGACGCTTGGCATTTTCTTCATTCCAGAATACCATTACTGGTGGTCGGGTTATCCTTTCTTCATACTTGATGCCATGCTGGTTGGCCACTCTAACTCGCTCCCAGTACCAAAACTATTAAAAATATGAAGTAAATATGTATGTCAGAAAATATACAATGTTTAACGGTTTTGACGTACAATATAGAACTGACCTGTAGAAGAACCAAATTTCCCTTCAGGGTTTTTTCGCTCCTATTAATGTAAGAAGTGCATGAGTTCAACAGATGGTTCAGAGTAAATTGGCCCCAATTGAAAAGTGGAATTTGTGCTATATCTCTAACAGCTTCTATGTAGCTCCAATGGATGGTGGGCCCTGTGTTTGATGCTAGGAGGACACCAATCGTGAACAAGACGAAAGCTCTTACAAAGTCTCCGTCCGCAGGCCGATCTTTATGAAGCATGTTTTCCAGTCCTTGTAGCTCAAGCTTGTTGTTTTCACTGGCAAACCTTTGGAATAATTCACTGCGCACAGTTTCATCTTCAATCTTCATTTTTTCATTAATATATTGCATTACATCATTGCCTGAAATCTCGAGTCCCAATATATTATGGACATCTTCCACAGGAAACCTAACAATTTGACCACATAACTTGAAACCTCTGTTGCTGATGTCATATACATCTGCAATGTCCTTTAGCATGTTTTTCCTCAAACTGATACTAGGCATTTGAAGCAGTCCCCCAAATCCAATAGACTCAATAGCCTGTACGTGTCCTTTAGATTCCTTAATTTTTTTAACGACATTACAAAATCTCACTGGAGAGTGGAAAACTCGCATCTTAGGATTCTGCAACAACAAGTTGGTCATGATAAGTTGGTCAAATTGTAGAGGTAACGTAAACGAAAATAAAACTTCATATGGAGATTACCGTGCTGCTAGACCCATCTTGGTTGTTGTTTGTGCGACACTTGCTACGATTGGTACCTGCATAAATTAATTTTTGCAAACAAGAAATGTCTTAGTACAAGACTTGGACGACGCCATTTAGTGAAGATTCTATTTACAACAACCACTTCAAACTCCCACAGTTGCGAAGCTAGAGCTAGCATGATGGTGGTGCCAAATATACAAAGTTTATGATTTATAAGGGATAACCATAGACTAAAGGAGCTAGCACGAGGCAGCATTGTCGGGCGCCGGCAGCAGATCGAAGAGAGACGAGACGAGGGTGTCGCGGCGGCCACGCGTAGGCTTGCGGCATACAAGGCTTCCCTAGCTTAACGATCTACTAATTAACTTTTCAATCAATTAGCAGGGCTACCTGTAGCCACGTTGAACGGTGTATGGGGGTCCACTCTCCTTCTCCTGACGTGTCCATGGTGCCGCTGCCTCCGTCGTCGGCCTCCCGATCCCGGTGATGTCGCCCGGCGAGGAGCTGCTCCCGCGGCAGACGTACTTCGTCCTCCCCGCCTGATCGTCGCCGCGCTGCTACTGCTATAGCCGAAAAGAGAAACTATAGATCCTATAATTATGGTTTCCTAAAGCCGAAAAATTGCGGGCAGCGCCACGGGTGGGACCCACAGGCGGGACCCACATGGCATTGACAAAGAAGCTCAAACGTGGGACCCACCGGTGGGTCCCACGTGTGGGTCCCGCCATGTGGGACCGGCCACGTCGCGCTGTTCTTCCCTAGTTCATCCACTGTTCTTCCCCAGTTCATCTGCCACAGACGTTTTCTTATTTTGATTCATACTACAAAACTGAAACTTGTAAATATTTCGCATATGAAGTCCAAATGACCTACTTCTTTTTCCTACTTGTTCATAAAGATATTCTCTGTGTAAATATCGCATGAATTGTGAACTTTAGCAGAATGAAATGTACTATAACGGCAAAGAATGTTTTACCAAAATTTCAATCACTTTTTCAATTTCGTAACAAGGGAAATAAAATAGATCTGCCCATCCAAATTTGTGGAGATGGAGAGCATGGTCACCTGTACACGTATAAATTTTGTACAAATTTTTTTGAGGTTTAAATATTGGAGAGTGTTCATTACTCCTACTAGGGTCAAACTTCCATGTGTTTCGTAGGAACTAGTCCCATTTGAACACACTTTGATGGGTTTATTTTCCAAAAAATTAACCAAAAATCATGTAGGCTGGTATTGACATGGGACAGTCACAAACCGAATTTGAGCCAAAAATTCGATAGATTTCGCGAGATAAAATTCGACAAAACAATTGCAAAATCCTCTCATTTCTTCTCTTTTTTATTTCGAGCGAGTTTTAGTGAATCTGTGGACGAAAATTGGTGTGCATGTGTATCATGTCATCACAAATGTACATTAATTTTGGTGGAATTTTTATAATTGTTTTTCATATGTAGAAGTTTCAAATTATTGAAAAACGTTTCAACGTTCACTGGACTTTCTCCTGCCTACTACCACAGACGTGTGGTCCACACAAGTTTGGGGTCCCACGCATCATTGTCCATGGGCGAAACCGTGGGCCGAAGTCACGTTTCAGCCGGAAGCGCCATCGACGCGGGGCGCCTTCAGCATCGGACGGGAGTGCCGGACCCACAAGGCAGTCAGATGGGCAGGCTGGACCCGCATGCCAGCTCTCAAAGCTTCTGGATAAGCATGAAGTGGAAGCGTCTGGTCTCCTTCCGTGCGGGCCCGCTAATCAGTCAATGGGGAACACCGTTTTCTCGTCCTCCCCGTTGAATCGACGCCGCTTCATTTTCCCCGTTGACGCGATATAAACCGGCTTCGCAGTTGAATCGACGCCGCTTCGTTTTCCCCTTTGACGCGATATAAACCGGCCCGCCTCGCTACACTTCACTCCTCCCCATGTCGTCTTCTCCAGCTACCCGTCCTTGCACCGTCGCCTCCATGGCCCCATCAGGCAACCGCGATCGCCTCGACCTGGGGGGCACCAATGGAGGCGTTCCGGGCGCCAGCTCCTCGTCGGTAATTCCTCGCCTCCTCCTCGATCTGGATTTCATTTGGGGAAGAAGTCGCCTTTTGATTTTGTTCGATGTTTTGCAGGCTCGTGGGCGCCGGAGGAGGAGCCGCCGTCGTCCTTCTAGGCTCGTGCGTCGTCGCGAGGCACCCATGGCGCGCCCGGCGTCACCATGGGTGCCACGGCCGGAGCACCAGGAGGAGGCGGCGCGCCAGGCCGCGCATTGGGGGCCATGGCCGCAGCAGCAGGCGGAGGCGGCGCGCCAGGCGGCTCCATGGGCGCCAGTGCCGCACCAGCCACACGAGGATGAAGGCCCGGCGGCGCCATTGGCGCAAGTGCCTGACCAGAAGGATGGCGACGCGGCGGCGGGCGAGTTCGCCTTCACCGACGACGAGGAAAGCGTCGGCGACGAGGAACTGTTTGACTACTTGTTTGGGACCTTTTGGGGGAAGAAGGATTGGGTCTTTTGGGGGAAGAAAGATTGGGTTGCGGATTGGAGCACGCGGCCACGCGCCTTTTCTTATAGGTGTGCAGACGAACAGTGTTTCTTGCAGGCTCCATTGTCTTTCTCCATTGAGTGTTCATGGCAGACAAACAGTGTTTCTTGCAGACTCTTGGACTGATGCCTTGGGGGGTTTTTGCTAGCTCTCCTCTGTTGGTACCTTTGCTGCCTTGGGAGGAAGGGGAGGAAGGAGCAACTAGTAGTAGCTGGGTTGGTGAGGAGCTGTGAGTGACTGAACTGAAGATTCTTTTTTTTTTTTGATCTGACTGAACTGAAGATTCTGATTGGCTGTGTAGCATAGTAGTGGGAAGCTGAGGGGTCATGAGGGAGCTCCAGTCCCAACACAAGCTTGATATGGGATAGTTGCATGTTGTCCAGGTTTGCAAGTTTTGGGGCAGTACTTGATGCTGCATGGAAGGAAAAGGTGGTGGGCCCGGCCAGGTGGACTTTTGGGTCATCCCTTCCTGGTGAAGGAAAAGGTGGCGGGGCCGGCCCGGCCATGTGGACACTTGGGGGGAGGCATGATTCACCCCAACTTCAGTTTGCTAGCAGAAGGGATCAGCAGAAGGCATTCATAAGGCATTTAGGGGTGCCAAATGACCACCTCCGGAGAATCCTAATTTTTTTGAAAATTTTAAAAAAATTTAGAAAAAACACAGAGCTTGTCGTTGTCATGAAACTTGACTGTGAACTAGTTTGAGTTGAAAACTCAAATTTTTTTACGAGTTACAAAATAAACAAATGTAGCCTGAACTGCTTTGTTTTTTTGTGTAACGCACAAAGTAACATGAATTTCGAACTCAAATTTTGACAACGTATTCACCATATCAATCCATGCTTACAGAATTTTTTTTGGATTTTTTTGAAACTTCACGAAATTTCAATTTCTGCCCAAATTTGAATAGTAACGTGCCACTTGGGCTCCACGGTTCCTCGGCCTGCATCACTTACGAGCCCGCGTTGAGAGCATGCACCAACCACGGCCCAGCCTTCCGTTTCGGCTGCTGGTGCGCGTGGACGTAGGCCTTGGGCCACTAGCGATTTAGGACCGTTGCATTTGTGCAATTTTCAGATCAAATTTTCCTATTATAGTAATTATTTGTCGATTTACTAAAGAATCCTTTACTAAAAACGTTTCAATTAATTTCCTTTTTTTTCTCCTTTCTTCTCCCCCACCCACTTCGCGAGAGATTAGGATCCTTCCTTTTCTGTTGCGCTAGGCGTCACCCTGCGCGATTTAAGGTGGGAAGCCGCCTCTGTTGCGCCCCTTCCACCACGCAATCCCATCTCTCCTGCCTCTCCATCCCCTACGCACTCCCATCTCTCCTGCCGACTGATCGAGATGGCAGATCGCCACCATCAACAGATCATAGCCTTTCAGGGGTTACGGCCTCCCCCATGCTCTCGGTGCCAAAGCCGATGCAGGCATTACTTATGCCCTAACTGTGCAATCAATCTTTCTCCATGCATGTCTGCAATCGGTGGCCTCGGCAACCCGAACGCGGTGTGCTGCAACTGCTGGTGCGAAGAGGTCCGCAAATGCGTCATGGGGTGTTGTCTCTCGGAATTGAGTTCCGACGACGACGACTCAGAATATTAGGTAATCTTGTAGCATGAGAGCATTGACTTTTGTACTACATTACTACTTGTAATTTGTTGCATGGGCATTAGATTTTCCAGTATTCTTTGCAGTTGCTTAAACAAAAGATCCGTCGCACAAAGAAGAGGATCGTTGCTATGAAAAGTGACCAAATGTACCAAGCAAGGCAGATACACAAAATGTCCAAGATTATCGATGATCTCAAAATGATTATCGATGATCTCAAAAGGAAGGTTGAAACCAGGCCTGAATTACATAAGGTTATTGATGTTTCAAATTCAAACTAGGATGAATGTTATCACTATAACCCAATCCCAACCACTCTCCTGACCCTGTCGTGACTGATACTTGTTTTGCAGGTTGTCGAGTGATGCATGGAGCTCTCGCCCACCAAGCCCCCGTTGCAGTCAGTAGGGAAGTCTTCTTCTTCGTCGTCAGCCTAACTCGGCGTTGCTGCTGTTGCTGCTCGTTGGCCTCTCGAAGCTGTCTGTTCCTCTAGATGTAGCAGTAGTAGTTGTCGCCCTCTCGGTCTTGTCAGACAGAAGCATGGCAAATAATAAAGTTTGATGTTGAACTATTCAGTTTAAGTTCTGGAAATTTCCTTGGTCTTGTGAATTGTCTTGTCAGATAGAACCAGTTTTAGTTCTGTACATGTTGTGTTCTTGTCCAATATCCTGCCTGTTCTTGTCAATCACGGGCCAAAAAGTGCAAAAATTGGTTTCTATGGGGACCGCCCATCACCAGCACAACTAGCCCATCACATGGGGCAAGCGCGGAATCGATCCTTGGATCAGCACCGGCACAGGCTGCGTGTGCGGAATCGATCCAAGGATCAGCACCGGCACAGGCTGCGGCATAGGGCGGCCCGCACAAAGCAACGGAGGGGCCAGGCACAGGTCAAGCGTAGGTCAAGCAGGGACTGGGACGAGATCAAGTGAATTCGACCCGACCCAGTCCCCTCCGCTTTTAAGCAGGTGCGGCGCGCGCTGGGCAGGCGAGGTGGGACTAAACTTCACCGCGGGCACGCGCATCCGCGCGAGACGCGGCCGCGGGGGTGCAACGGGCCGTAATCCGCCGTGGCCCAAACAGGCCCATGAGACGCATCTATATACCGGCCCGATCCTTTTCCACGCGGCAACCGAAAACGTAACAAGGTCGAGCCGCCTTCAGCTGGTGGGTCCCACCAGACGTCGGATGTGGCGCTGTTCTTCACCAGTTCATGTGTCAGGCGTCCTTTTTTCATTTTAATTCACGGCTCTAATTTGAAACTTGTATATTTTGCGCAAAAAAGGACCAAATTTCCTTTTTTTTTCTCCTTTTTCCTAAAAATAGTCTCTGTCGAATGGTAGGACATTATCTCGTTTTCGTAACTATGAAATGGAATGCAACGGCAAAGAATGTATTGTCAAATTTTATCTCAAATTTCTCCATTTTGTAAATCTCTATACAAAAACGTTCTGCACATGGAATTTTGTGGAGATAGACATCTTGGTCACCTTCACATGTAGAAATTATGTTCAATTTTTTTTTAAGCTTGTATGTTGGATAAGGTTCACTCCTTGAATTTGAGTGAAACTTCCTTTTGGTTTGTGGGGAGTACCTCATTTTGAACACACTTTGGTGGAATTATTTTCTAAAAAATTAACCAAAATTCCCATGGGTTGGTTATGACGTGGAACAGAAACAAACCAAAATTCAGCTTAAAAAGCTTTATATTTCGCGAGATAAAATTCGACAAACAATTGAAAAAACCACTCATTTCTTCTTCAATTTATATGTCGCGAAGGTTTTTGAAACTGCGAGTGAAATTTGGCAAGAGTGTGTATTTGGTCGTTAGGAATTCACCTTAATTTTGGTGGAATTTTTTGAAACCTTTTTGGTATGTTCAAGTGACAAATTTGTGAAAATTGTTCCAACATTTACCTGCCCTACAGATACTCTTACATGACTTGTAGGCCCTGCCTGGTCCCGGTCCCGCCCGTCATTGACTGGGGCTAATCGGTCCTACGTGCAAGAATTATAAACAGATCAAACTATGATGTGCTCGACGACATGCATTCATTTCATTTCAAAGTACAGCGACAGACATGGACGCGGACGCTCGGAGCGAACTCACAGATAGTGGACGCGGACGCGAACGCCAATGCGAACACACAAACTGACGCGATACTTGACGCGAACAACATGAACGCGAACTGACGCAACTCGATACTAGACGCGGCACCGGCGATCGAGCTATGCCCAGCCCTGCACCACGGCTAGCCTGTGGTGCTCCATGGCGGCCTCATCCAGATTTCCGTTCTCGTCCTCCACGCCGTTCTCGACGCTCTGGATGACGTGCGCCATCAGCTGCCCCAGTGTGCCAAACCAGATCTGGTCCGGGCAGAACTGGCAGTAGTACCAGGGAATGCCGGCGCCGCTGCTCCACCTCCGCTTCACCTGGTACCTTGGGTCGTGCCTCAACCCCTCCTCGTCCGATGATGTAAAGTTGAAGTCCTCCTCGTCGACGTCGTCATCGTCATCCTCCTCCTCCTCCACCACCACGGGGGCCACCACGGGGTCTGCACGGGGGCCACCACGGTCTGCGCCGGGCGTTCCCCCTCCTCGCGGTGGTCAGGCCATGGCGCCCATGGTGCCTCGCGGTGGTCCGGCCATGGCGCCCGTGGAGCCTCGCGGTGGTCCGGCCATGGCGCCCATGGAGCCTCGCGGTGGTCCGGGCATTGCGCACATGGCACCTGCAAAGAAACGACCAAAATCAATCAAAATGCCGCCTTTTTCCCCAAATCGCCGATTGGACCCGAGAAGGAAGACGTACCGAGTCGCCGCTGGAACCGATAGCAGGTGGCGGAGCGGAGCGACCTCGGGTGCGCCTGGAGGAGTCGCCGTGCTCGTAGGCGGCGCCGAGGACGAGGCGGTCGCGGTTGCCTGAAGGATCCATCAAGGCAGCGGAACAGTGTCGGAGAAGACGAGGCGGACTGGAGTGAACAGGAGCTGGAGAGGGAGACATTTAAGGACCCCAGAGCCGTTTGGCCTTCGCTGACTAGCGGGCCCGCTAAGAAGGGGAGGAGACGCGTCTGGCGGAAGCTTTCTCCGGAAGCTTCCGTCATTTGCACGCGTGATAGATTCGCCAAGAGTCAATGGCGGACGGGACCCGCAAATGGCGGGGACCAAAATAAGTGAGGGTATTCGCATGACCCGGTAGCTGATGTGCTGGCGGGCGCGCGTGCCCATCCCCTGCACGCACGATCGATTAGCTCTAGTCAATGACGAGCGGGTCACGTGGTCCCGACGATTTTGGGGTCCCGCGCGTCATTGACTAGGGGTGAAACTCTACGCTGAAATCACGTTTCAGCAGGAAGCGCCCTCCACGCGATGCGCCTTCAGCCTGCGGAGGGAGGGGCGGACCCACATGGCAGTCGAAGCCTCCGGATGGGAGCGACGGAAGGGTCACTGAGCCTCTTTATGGCCCATCTCCCACGGCCCGGCCTTCAATAATTTGAAACTTCTACATATGAAAAAAATTATAAAAATTCCACCAAAATTAATGTACATTTGTGATGACATGATACACATGGACACCAATTTTCGTCCACAGATTCACTAAAACTCGCTCGAAATAAAAAAGAGAAGAAATGAGAGGATTTTGCAATTTTTTTGTCGATTTTTATCTCGCGAAATCTATCGAATTTTTGGCTGAAATTTGGTTTGTGACTGTCCCATGTCAATACCAGCCTATATGATTTTTGGTTAATTTTTTGGAAAACAAACCCATCAAAGTGTGTTCAAATTGGACTAGTTCCTACTAAACACATGGAAGTTTGACCCAAGGAGAAGGAGAAGTGAACACTCTCCAATATTGAAACCTCGAAAAAATGTTTACAAAATTTATACGTGTACAGGTGACCATGCTCTCCATCTCCACAAGTTTGGATGGGCAGATCTATTTTCTTTCGCTTGTTACGAAATTGAAAAAATGAGTGAAATTTTGGAAAACATTCTTTGCCATTACAGTACATTTCATTCTGCTAAAGTTGACAATTCATGCGATATTTACACAGAGAATATCTTTATGAACAAGTAGGAAAAAGAAGTAGGTCATTTGGACTTCGTATGCGAAAGATTTACAAGTTTCAGTTTTGTAGTATGAATCAAAATAAGAAAACGTCTGTGGCGGATGAACTGGGGAAGAACAGCAGGACGCCGCCGCGAGCGCCACCTCTCCCACCGCGAGCCCCACCTCTCCCTCAAAACATTATTTTCCCATTTATGAAGTTACCGTTCTACCCTTGTCAAAAAATAAGAACTCCAAAAATGCAATTTTTGCCATGTCCTAATCCCCACTTTTGGTGGAGGAAAGTGGAGGAAATTTTTTCCTCCAAGGCCCACTCGTCATAGAGATAGATGGAGGTAATTTTTTCCTCCATCTGATTTCCTCCACTTTCCTCCTACCTTTCTGGCCCTCCGATCGGCCGCTCTCGGTCAACGTGAGCCACTCAATTTTTCCCCAAGTATAATAAAAAATTTCTTATCCCATTATTGATTTTGAGGAATAAAAGTCACTAATGGTATATACACCTTCCCTTTATGTTATTACAATCGACCCGTAGCTCCTAACACTTGACCAAGGTGTCAAAGTCATTAACGCGTATTCCTATCTAACTAGAGCGACTCTTTATATGCCATATCAACAAATGCAAATGCTTCTTGATGAATTTCAATTAACTTTACAATTTAATATACTGTAGTTTCAGTTAACGAAAATTGATTACAAGTGATTGAACCAGTGGTAGTACGCTCATCTCTAATCCTGTTGGATTTGCTGGACTGAGGTGATTTTTATATATATAAAATTTTGTGGGGATCTTCTCCACAGTTTCAGTTTGTAACCCTAGCCCCCGCCCCGCCCTTGCTTCCTGGGCGACATGGGCTGCACCGCCATCCGGCCAACCTACACCCTCCCCCTTTCGTCCACAAGCCCGGCCGCCGCCGGAGCCCAGCTGCCGGAACAACCTGGGCAGCAGGCTTTAATGGCGGCAGCGGGGCCTTCTTCGCTGTCCTGTTTCTCATAGATGGTGGTGGTGGCATCGATTTGTCACAGAGTCATCCCTGCGGCGCCTCGGCTTTCCATCTGTTATACACCGGCGCGTTGACGTTGATTCGGTGGTTCTCTGGGGTCATCCCGACAGCGGCTTCAACGCACCGTCTTGGAGGCATATTGGCTGCCTCCTGTTGCGATTCGGTTCGTGGAAGATCACGTCCAGGCTGTGGCTGGCAGTTGTGATGCCATCGGCGGTGGTGACCTTGACAGGGTTTGGCGACGGTCTTATCGGTGACCTCATTCTCCGTGGCATGCCGTCCGAGACATGGACGCAGAGGACGTGCAGTGAGGCCATTAACGCCGGATCCAAGCGAGGTTTCAACCTAGGTCGACGGGTGTGTGCTCGCCTACAGCAGGATGTGTCATCAGTTCCAATTCCTAATAACAATTTGGCGTCAAGTGTTGATGTGGAGGTAGCAGATCTGATGGAGCTTGTGGCAGAAATGTTTTGTGGTTGCTGGATTCCGCTTGTTCGGAAGAGGCGATCAAAGCCATGGGCATGTCTATTCATCGACGTTGCTGATTTGCTGTTTGGTCAAAGGTACCGGCTCGAGGACAAGAGGCAAAGATTCATCAGTTCAGTTGCAAGGATTGTCAGAAGATCGTGGAACGCAGGGAGATGCATCATCTCTGTACAATCTGACTTTGCTTGTGTATGACTTCAAACTGTGTACAGCGAAAGCATTGCACGTGGTGTGCGGGGAGGCGATGATCCTCCACAAAACCTTGCCGTCGGAGCTCAGGGTTTTAAATGAGGAAGTGTTGTTTAAGCGGCGACAAAAATTTTTTTGAGGACATATGGCTGCAACAAGGAGTAATTGACACCATCGGCTATGTTTTAGGTGTTGGATAGATGATATATGTTTGCTTTTTTAAAAATGTTTCAAGGCTGATTTGTATTGACTCACCTTGGTGTTTAACATGTAAAGGCTAGATGTACCTTGGTTGTGTAAAGGCCGGAATATTATTTTACCTCGAAATAAAAGCTTTCTTTATCTAAAAACTTGTTAAAAATAAATAATAGATAAAAACATTGTAAAGTTCCTTCTAGCCAACTGCAATTAATTAAACATTTTGATTCCTCCAGTTTAGCCAGGATAATTAAAGAAAAGTTGAGACATATGAATTAATTCTGGATATGACTCCCTCTATGGTTTAGTGGTCATGGTTATTGGTGCCAAACTTGTGAAATAAAATGGAGATCGTTTAATAGGGATGCAGGTGGGTACCCATTGGGTAGTGTTCATTAGGTTGTACTAGCTTAAGGAGATGAGGGTGAATTTTAGTTCATTTGTAGATGTTTTGGGTCGACCCACTGACCCAAGAATAGGAAAACTTGCATCCCTACGTCTGGAGCATGGCTAACAATAGAGCCCGCAGCAAGCTCTAAGGTTATTAGTGATTAACATTGAATTCATTGTAAAACGTACGCCTGCCTCTATGTTCTAAAATATGATGCCAAAAAAATATTAAGTCAACTTTAGTAGAATAAGATCACTCTTACAGTCTATAGTACAAGCTAGTATTGTGGAGATAATACTAGCTAGTATTCTTAGGAGTACTAGAGAATCCAATTGTTCATTGAGTAATTTATATTTTATTTTTCTTAAAATAGTTATTGAATGACTATTTTTATTGTATCGGGATGGCAACCACTTTGTTATCGGATTGATGATATGAGATGTAACATAAGAGACCTGAAATTTACCCTGTAAAAAGTTAATTAGCAGCCTGTCATTATTATTTTTTCTAATATTACTCTCAACTTGACAAAATACTTGCTAGTATTGGTGGGTCAAAGATGATGGATCTAGACCGTCGAATCATAATACTAGCTAATATTGTCTCTGTAATACTAGCTAGTATTTTGGACTGTATAAGCCCTCTAGAGAATTAGATATAAGTGGAAAACAAGGGACTGAAGCAAGGCGTAGAACATTGCCACCATTCCTGTTGCTCCCTATGTTCTCAAATAATAAGATTCCAAAAATTATAAGGTCAACTCTAGCAGAAAATACATTAGTGGAAAACAAAGGATCGAAGCAAGGAATGCAAACATTGTCACCATTCTGATTGATCATCTCCAAGTCCTAATAATCTTTGCACGCTATCAACTTGCCCAGACAGCTAGACGTGAAATACTACATAAACTGAATATTGCAAACAACGCGAAGATATGACATCGTGGCCCATGTCGAATAATGCTCATGTGCATCTATTATATATATAATTGACCACGAAATGGAGCCACCACGTTCGCTCTAAAATGCTAGAAATTCTCACGTTAATCCGAGAAAATAAGAAGAAAAACAATTACCCACTACTGCCATTATGAAACAATTAGTCACAAGACCCCCTACAAATATTTATAAAAAAGGCTAAATTCAGAATAATAAAAATAGTCAAAAATACCCTCGCACATATTTCTAAATTACCCACCTTGTCATTTTGAGTAAAAAAATCATAATTTGGAATAATAAAAAATACACAAAAGTACCCTTCATATCTATTTCTAAATTACCCACCATGCCATTATGAGTTAAAAATAACTAAATTCGGAATAATAAAAATAGCCAAAAATACTCATCATGTCTATTTCTAAATTACCCACCATGCCATTATGACTCCAAAAAATTAATTCGAAATAATAAAAAATAGCCAAAAATAACCCGAACTCCTATTTCTAATTTACCCATCAAACCAATATGAGTAAAAAATAGCTCAACTTGGAACAATAAAAATAGGAAAAAAATACACCTAATTCCTATTTCTAGATTACTCACTTTTTGAAATTTAAATTAATAAATAAATCCATTTTAATATTCTAAACACAAGTGAAAAAAATTCAAATGAAAGTGAATATATTTTCTCTTTAAGTTGTTAGGAAATACACCTTAAAATACTACATGAAAAATTTAAACTATATAACAATTTCAATCACATACTTTACTTGCAATGCACCTTTCATTAGAATCCAACATCTTCTTTCACCGAGATATAATTTAGCTGAAACATGAGTTGCAATGCATTATTTTCTAAATATGTTTCAGCTAAATTATGCGTTGCAACTCATGTTTAGAAAATAATGCATAGATCTACGAGAAGCATATATAGTCCAGTCTTCAAGGGAACCTAGGTATGTGTAACCGTGAGTGACATGGGGCTGGCTTTACCAATACTGAGCTATTGAGCCAAGGCTACTATATGCTATACACCCATATGTGTACTTGAGCGTTGTGATTGATATTTGAACACAAAAACATCATATGAAAATGCATAACAAAGTTTCTTAATGTTAATGGTGATATGAGGAGACAAGTTAGATGTCATGGTGGATGGATCCATATTATAAAGCATGGAACAAACATTTATTATTCACTATATGCTTCACATTGACGGGAAAAAAAAAAGACAAGCCTATTAAATTGAATATATAGAAATAGTTATAAAAAGCTTAAAATATTCAGCCCAGGTCTCCCGTAGCAAACATGCATTATCGCAAAAAGAGCTTAAAAGTGCAAGAGACGAGATATGTTAATCAAAGTTAAGAAGTTTGTCATTACAGGCTAATCTAAGAAAATTAATAAGTACTGTTTATTTCCTAAAAATATATTGCATAACTTCTATTAGTGTTGTGTCTTTGCTTCGTTGAAATCATTTTATGTGTCCTATTTGTTAAAAAAAGATAAATAAAATAGAAGAATGTCTACGATGAAAGAATGATGATAAAAGAAGAATTGATCAGATTAAGTTGAGGGAGCATGATGAAACAAATTATGAAAAAAATAGCAGTTCAGTATTATTAAAATTGCGTAGAAAAGCATCAATTTTGTTCAATTTTGTCCAACCATTCCTATTAAGCAAAAACTCTGCCTAAAATACCCATCCACCCTTTTCATTAGTATATTATAGTCACAAGAATATAGCACTGATGATGTTGTGACAATTAAATAAACTCAGTTCTCACTTGTGTGCATGTATGTTGTCTACTCTTGCCATCATGACATGTCTCTCTCGAAGGTACATTTTATATTTTTTTCTTCCATTTTAGTACATACGTTAGTATGGCTCCTAGGCTCCTCACGTGGCCTTTTTTTTCCTTTTGTTTTAATTTGCGAGAGAAAAGGGTGGATGGGTATTCTAGGCAGAGTTTTTGCTTAATAGGAATGGTTGGTAGTTTTCTAGCATGTATAAGCTTAATTTGATTTATTTTTCTCCAACTAATGTCGTAAGTTCTACGGCTTGACGATTAACGTGGGAGTTTTTTTTCCTCTTTTACTAATACAGATGGATGGATGGATAGATAGATAGATAGTTTGATAGATAGATAGATAGATAGATAGATAGATAGATAGAGATGTGAGAACATTCAATTCACATGACTCTTCTGTGGCAGTGTGGTATTTATTCCTTTTGCTTCACGATATTGTAGTGGAACCTGGGTTGACATACATGGCGGCAAAATATATCAATAGATCCTGGTGGTTATTTCAATGTTATTCGCATTGCGAGTTGCGACTATGCGCAGCACACAATTCATGCATGAAGTTATTTCGAATGCGTTGGGTCGGGGCCTGGGAACAAAGTATGTCCAGCAGTATTAATAAGAAACAAATGTTTATTCATTGGAGTTGCATGCGTTACATGCACGCAAGAATAAATTTCAAAGGGTTACATGCATGATATTATATTATTGTTACTATTATCTTAACCATCGCCATCACGCATGGAGTCATCCTCAACGGAGTACTGGAGGTGGCGACAAATGGTCGGAATACGTACAGCAGCACAAGGCATGGCTCTTACATGTGCCGCTGAATACTTTTTGCGGGTACGTGCGTTTGCATTTCGAATGGCAATTCAGATCAGCGCAACGTGGTGTCAGCGTGAAGCATTCCTGTGCACCAGCTACAAAAAAACATGTCGAACATATTTCACGGTTTATCTCCAAGAACGTTGACCAAACTAACAAGCTAAAATGGATGAAGCAAAGTTATATATGTACACCACTATGTAAGAAAGGCTCATGGCAGACGCGCCCCAATGAAGGTTGCAGACGAAATTTATTTTCGTCTCCAAATTTTAGTCTGCAATTTGAAAATTCGGAGACGCGGAAATCCGCGTCTGCAAATTCCCAAAATTTGGAGACGCGTCTAAACCAAAACGCGTCTCCAAATTCACAGACGCGGTTTGTTTATCCGCGTCTGCAAACCTCCAAAATTTGGAGACGTGTATAGCTAAAACGCGTCTCCAATTTTAAATTGAAAAAACAAAAAAAATAATACAAAAAGAGGTCTATTATGCACGATACAAATTCAAAGATTGTATCCAATACATACATCACAAATAGTACACTTGTTTCTGTCAAAGAAACTAACATGCTCACACAAACTTGTTTGCATATACAGATCCAAATCAATTCTGAAACCACATTTTCATACGACAAGAATAGGAAGCAAGCAAGCAATCAACTACTGCTTAAGGGCAGTATTCAATTCTACTCTACCGTAGTTGACTCTCAGGGAAGACATTCTTCAAGATTGGCTTCAAAGTTGGCAGCTGCTCACTTTCTCCAAGATGGCTTCAAAAGTCATGTCCTGTTAAAATGAATTACACCAGCTGATCACTAACCGAAGAAATGACTAGTTTAGACAACTTAAATTCAAGCCAATGAATCAAATAAACATGCAGTCAATCCACCAATACTAGTACAATAGTAAGCAGACAAAATACTTTGAAATGATCTGCAAGATCAGAACATTATGTGCTAGATCACTGAAGACACACTGACACCATGGGCTGGAAATAGAGGAAGGTACATTATATGGCAGACAAAAATCAATCCTCATGGGCTGAAAAAAGAGCTGGCATCTATTTTCATGCAGGGAAACAAGAATAGGAAAGGTTGCAGCTGTGCCTGTACACCTTGCATTGGCGGTAGAAACTTATATATTTATATAATAGGCCATGTTGCTAACATCAAATCTGATAATGCAGTTCAATATGAATGGTAGTTCTCCAACAGACAAATCTGAAACTTAAAAAAAATTCTTTGAGATGCTCTTGTTCCTTTATTTCTTCAGAAGATATTTAAACATTCTGCTAGCAGGAAAAAGAGTTGACATCTATTTCTTCAGTAAGAAAAGATTACACTCTCGAACTGACCTGTTGAACCGCAAGAACAGCAACCAACTCTTCACCAGAAATCACTCAAAACTCTACCAAAGCCCTCCAGCTGCAAACCATGAAGCCACGTTCAGTGTGTAGCATTGAACAAGAACTTACTCATTTCATATTAGATAATAGTTGTCTGTTTTCAGTCAGAATATGTTTAACAATCAAAAGGCATGCAACTTGCACTTACTTGCCATTTGCCAGGAATACTGAATTTTGAGTTTACAGAAATATAGTCAATACAAGTAACTACGAAAAGAAAGCATCTGACTGCTGAAAGGAGAAACAAAGCAGACATGGTGAGTAGATAGATCTATATAGTAAGGTAGCACTTGAATAACTTCATCATTCTCATAGAACATAAGAATAATTCTAGTATCCCACCTCACTATCACATTGTTGTTGCAATCTAGAATCCATAAAGAGTGAGTTAAAATATAAGAATATTGTAACTGATTATGCAGTTTGTTGTGCTAGAAACAACAAGTTCAGTTCACAAGGAAACAAAATGCAGGGGAGGAAAAGAAGGCACTGAATTGTGATGTATAAGGAGCTGCTGCATCTGAATTTATGCAATTAACAATAGTGGGATTGTTGTACAGGCAGTCCTTTAATTAAAAGTAGAGGACACTCGAAGTAGGCTAAAAGTAGAGGACAGTTGTTAACATAACAAAGCTAAAATCTCATGCCGATTTCTTCAGTGTTCTATTTTTTATTCTGTTGTTAACATAAGAGAGCTGAAATCATTTGAGAATAAAGATGGGTTACTAAGATATTCAGATTTGCATTATAAACATTTGCATAACAGCATAAGTATAAAACACACTGCACATCTAAGTTGTATATTTCAGTTTCCAGCTTGGCATTACAACAAACAGCTAGGGTCCACGACAAAACCAACACAATTAGAACCAGGAACGTTTTGATTATGTGGAATGCAAGAACTAAAGGAAATTTGTGGCCTCCTAGACAAACCTGCGCATGTACATGAAAGAAGGGGGCGTGATTTCCATGTACCAGCCACTGCCGACCTCGGCCCCGGCATCGCCCGAGTCCAACCAACGCACCACTGCCGTAGGAGGAGGAGGAGGAGGCCGCGACGGCTGCCATGGAGAGTTGACCCGGAGAAGGCCAAACCCTAACCCTAGGGCATTCGCCGCCGACGCTGCTCCGACGAGGGGGCACGGCGGCTTGACGTCACGGTGCACGACGCCATGGTGGTGACAGCCTGCGAGCGCGTCAGCGAGCTGGGCGAGGAGGTTGGCCGCCTCGGGCTCTCAGAGCAGGGCGTCGTAGCCGAGGCAGAAGGGTCGCCGCCGGGGAAGCCGGGTCTTCGTCGCAGCGCGTCGCCGGGGAAGGCGCGTCGTCGACGCAGCGCGTCGTCGACGCAGCGCGTCGCCGGGGAAGCCGAGTGTCGTCGCCGCGCGTCGCTTGGAAGACAGGCCCTCATCGCCGCGTGCTGCCGGGAAGCCGGGCCCTCGTTGCCGCGAGCCGCCGGGGAAGACGGCCCTCGTCGCCGCGAGCCGCCGGGGAAACCGGGCCCTCGTCGCCGCCGGCAGATCTGGCAGAGCGCCACCGGGGAAGGCGGCCCCTCATCACAGCGAGCCGCTGGGAAGCCGGGCTCTCGTTGCCGCGAGCCACCGGGGAAGACGGCCCTCGTCGCCGCGCGCTGCCGGGGAAGCAGGGCCCCCGTCGCCGCCGGCGGGATCTGGCGGCGGCTGCCCCTAAACCCTAGAGGATGCGAGAGGGGTGGAGAGGTGAGACAAGGCGAGAGGGGTCGAGAGGCTAGCGTATAGATCGACCCAAAAAAAAACAGGGGCAAAAAAAAATAAACAAAAAGGCCAGGGCCGATGGAATCGAACCTGCGACCTTATCAACCCAGCCGAACAACTTTACCATTTGAGCACCTGTATGTTTCGTTACAACACTGGTGACGCCTAGTTTTAACCCGTCTCTAAGTTTGGAGACGCGCTTTCTTCAAACGCGTCGCTAAATATTTACAGACGCGTTTAGTTAATCCGCATCTCCGAATTTGGAGACGCGTTTTGTTACAACGCGTCTCTAAACCTGAGTTTCATATTCGCAGACGCGTTTAGATAAAACGAGTCTTCTATTGTGCCGTATCGGAGACGCGTTTTGTTGTGCGGTGCTGGGTACAAAAAGCTGGGAGACGCGTCTCGTCAATGGCGCGTCTGCGATACAGATTCGGAGACGTGTTTCATTTCCGCGTCTGCGATGACTGTGTCTTCTTTGTGCCTTTCTTACATAGTGCACCTGCATACGTGGACACGAGGATGACCACGAGAACAATGCAAATAACAGCAGCTACTGAACACTGCACGGCCTTCATCGTTGTCGTATCTACGCTCTTGCTTCACGGCCGAGGATTAGGTATGTTGGGTGTTCACGGTATGGTCAAGGTTCTCCTCTAGTTTATATAGACAATCGAATGGTGCTGTAATATATTCTCTCCATTCCAAATTAAATGTCATTCTAGTCATGTTCCAGATTCGATGCTACGTATTCGGACAAGCATCTATCTAGATACATAGAAGATGTCATGAATCTAGACACTCAGAAACATATCTTGAATGACATTAATTTGGAATCGAGAGAGTACATATGATTCATGTGAACCCCTACGTTAATATTTTGATATCTTGATCCTAGATGAGTCATTTGGATTAATTGTTGTCGACCCCCATAGCAGTAGTACACATTTGACTGTCTTCCATTGCAGGGTATTTATTTCTTTAGATTCATTTGAACATCTAGTAAAATAAATATTGTCAGATTGGCAAATAATATTGCGCTTGAGGAAAAAAATCTTTATTCAAAGGTATACATAAATGATGTCCACGACTCGAATTGAAGCCTGAAATACATAAATGAGTCAATCTTTCACATAGTTTGAGTCCTGCATCCAAATGAGTATGTGTAGTTGTTGACACCGGATTTTGGCAGCCCCACTAGATAGAGCCACGTGCAGATTGGATCGGCTGGGGGATCAGAATCGGCCCAGGACTAGAAGTTACACTGGATCCAGGAGCGGGTAGGCCCAGGCCGATTTGGGCCTGGATGATAGAATCGGCCCAGAAAGAAGATGCGCAGAATTGTGGCTCTACCACCTTAATTTAGGAATAGTTTTAGAGATAGAGTCGGTTTCCAGAATAGTTTCCTTTTAAATTAGAAGTAGTTTTCTACTCGGACTCTTATGTCCCGGGTATAAATATGTACCCAAACCCTTCTGTAAAAGACAAGAACACATCAATACAACTCGGCGCATCACCACCTTTTCGACGTTTTTGCCCCTTCGCGCGGGCTTGATCTTGGCGTGACGATCGAAAACATCACCCCGGCGACTACACATCAATCGGTTAGTGTTCTCTTAGTAATCGATTATCACATGTAATTGCTAGTTATCCGGTACGTCGGTCTATCTAATCTGGCATATTTAGGGTTTCATTTGTTAATCACAATCGATTCACTAAGTACGTGAAGTTAGATAGATCGACGTGCCAAGTTACTACTAGATCATGGATTTGATAGTGCTATCGGGGTTTCTAGCCGATAGAGTATCACTGATTTAATTAGAACGGTTTAGGCGTCCGTGGTAGATAGTCAGAGGGTTGATAACTTTATCGGTTGATCGTTGCGTCGAATCATCCGTAATGATTAGCCGGAGGGTTATTAACTTTATCAACTTTTTATTGCGTTGATTAATAAATCAGTTCAAGTAAATTAGTTCGTTAGAGTCTATAGCTGAATAATCCTACCTTAGCCAATATTCTATTTACATGTTATTCCCTGCTTTATTCATGCTTTGGTAGGTAGAACCATCATCATGTGTTATTAGCCCGATTCAATCTAAGCGTCCGTGCTGTTTAGTCAGAGGGTTACTAGCTTTATCGACTGATCAATGCGTTGAAGCATCCATATCGGCCAGTCAGAGGGCTAATGACTTTATTGACTGCGCAGTGCGTAGATTAATAGATTGTTTCAGGTTGATAGCCTATCTGGTTTTATTGTTCTTAGCCGATTAGGGTTGTAATCTCACTAATGTGCATGTGCTAAGAATAATCTTGTTAAATAAAGTATTAAAAGGACATATATCTATTGCTTTGCATATCCTGGCCGATTATGACACATGCATCCTTTCTATTCCAAGTCAAATCAGTTACATGCTTTACATGCCTTATTTGCTCTTAACTAACAACCAGCTGGCCGATTCGAGTTGTGGGGTGCCTTGCGCTTTATTCCTCCTATCGGCTGGTTATGAATCGGTCCCGTTGGCCGATTGCCCCTTGTTATCTGATAAACCTTTCTCTTGTTTGCAGGATCAAACGGACTGGCATGCCTGGAAGCATTTTGGTGCCCGACTCCGGAGTAAAGCAAATCTCCCAGGACGGCGGTGTAATGTCTAAAATCCAGATTTTGCACCAACACCATTTTTGGCACACCCGGTGGGACCACGAAGCAAGATGTCAGATCCTAAGGTGAATGATCCGACAGGGAAGGCCGATCCAACGAGTGCTGATTCGGCTGAAACGTCCAACAAGAATGCAGTTCCTCCTGGGATGAAGTTAGAAGATATGCCTGTCACCATGGAGCAGCTCAACCAGGAGCAGAAAGATCTATTGACTAAGAAGGTGGAGGAGTCCAAAGTAGCTTACCTGAGTGCTCATGATCGCACTAGGACTGGTGGCGTTAAACAGAGGGTTCCACCTCCCAGAATTGTGTCGCTTAAAGTTGATGGAACCCCAAGAGATGAAGAGTTGTACGTCAGTTATATTCCAGGGGGTAATTTAAGCAACATGATACATGAATCTCTCCATCAAGCGTTAGTCAATCACTCTGATGTTATGATGAACACATGCGCAAAGGTGGCTGTGAAGTTGATGGATAAAGGACAATGTGAGAATCTACCCAATGGACCAGCATATTTTGACCCTAATGTTCCACCATCACCTTCAGAAGTTCCAAGAGGGATGTGGTCACCATCGTATCAGCCACCGCCATCCCAACCGGTGATCAATCCTACTTCAATTCCAATGACTTCAGCACTGGTGCCGTTTGGATCACGACAACAGTCTGGACCACAATCGGCTGGGGGGCATGATCAGCAAATTGTTACTGCTCAGACGAATCAAGCACCAACCGGGCAGCAGGACTATCAGTTTCAAGATCGGCGCGTGCAATTCCAGCAGGATCAGCAGAGGAGAAACAATTACCCAAATCCCATAATCGACTAGTTTCAAGATCAGAGAGATCAGTATAATCGGCCAGTTGGGGGACAGCAGCAGTATGGTTGCCAAGGAGGCCAGAATGATCTAATCCGTAATCTCATGGAGATTATGCAAGACCAGTTTGGATTGAAGCCCAAGGAGCAGAGTTTCATGTACAAGTACCCATATCCAGAGTGGTTTAACCGAGAACCGTTGCCCTATCGGTACAGAGTGCCAGATTTTACCAAGTTTTCTGGCCAGGACAATGTATCAATGGTGGAGCACATCAGTCAATTCTCAGTTCAATGTAGGGAAGCTGCAGCAAATGAGGCACTTAAAGTCAGGCTTTTCATATTCTCTCTCTCTGGTGCAGCATTTTCTTGGTTTACGTCCTTGCCGGCCAGCTCTATTCGTAGCTGGTACGAACTGGAGAAACAATTCCACAAGTATTTCTTCGCTGGTGTGTCAGAGATGAAGCTCAGTGAAGTATCATCGGTAAAGCAACGCACAGGCGAATCAGTTCAAGATTACATCCAGAGGTTCAGGGATGTATGCAGCCAATGCTATAGCTTGAATCTTGACGATTCACAGCTGACCGATTTGGCTTTCCAAGGGCTAATCGGTCCAATTAAAGATAGTTTGGATCACATGAGTTCGATAGCCTGAATCAACTGGTACAGAGAATATCGTCTCATGAAAGCCGATTCCAGGAAAGCAAGAAGGATAAGTTCCAGAAGGTGGCATACATGTACGTCGACTCAGAAGAAGGGTTGCCTGACCAAGAACAAGAAATCAGCCTAGCTGAGTGGTCCAGGAATGTGAAGACGGTGATGTGCCCTTGGGTGAAAGAGAATCAGCCAGAAGTAAAATATGATTTTGATATTAATAAGGCCGATCAGATATTTGACTTGTTGCTGAAGGAAAACAGATTCAGATACCGCCAAACCATGTGATTCCACCCTCCGAAGAGCTGAAAAGGATGAAATACTGCAAGTGGCATAACTCCCCTTCACATCATACTAATGAGTGTAAGATCTTCAGGCGGAACATCCAATCGGCTATTGAGCAGGGACGCCTTCAAGTTGATAAGCAGAAGAAGCCGATGAAGGTTGATAGAAATCCTTTCCCACAAAATATGGTGGAGATCAGCTCATCGGCTATGATCAGAAGTGTACCTGTGCAGTAGCAAGATCGGCTATGTTGGTTGAAGTATCGGTCATCGGATTTGGATCCTCAGGGACAGTGGCCGATACGGGGACTTCTTGACGAGCCGATGTAAGTGGCTCAACTGTGGTAGCCAGAGCATCTGGCGCTGGGGTAGATTTGGCTGACGGCTTTTTCCTTTTGTGCACCTTTGGAGCAGCAGTGGTCTGGGACTCTGGGGCCGATGCAGCTGCTGGAACCTCCTCAGCTGATGCGTTTTTCTTGGCCACCCATTTTCGGGTCTTAATCGTTGTTTGGGGAGCAGACACGAGCTCTTGCAGTCTAAGAGCGTTGGATCCCAGAATCGGCTCCTCAGTTGACGAGCCATATTCAATCGGCTGACCAGAAAGGCTGCTAGTAGGAATTGTCACAGTCTCCTGCAAGCGTAGAAGGGAATTATTAATTAAGTGCAACGAATGGAATAAAACAAATGGAACGGAAAAGGAAAAAATGTTACCTCTGCGAATTCCTTGTGTTCTGGGTTCATGGTGCGCAGTATCAGTAGCAGCCGTGAAGAAAATAAGTGGAGCTTCCAGGATGCCCACCACAGTCCGGCCGATTCTGTTTGCCCTGGACGAAGAGTCACAGGCCCGGTGTAGCCGATTGGTATTTCCTCACCGATTTTCAAGAGGGCTGCCCATTCTGCATTATTGATGAGGCGGCATCGTGGCTTGACCTGGCCGATGTAAGTCAAGCTCGGAGGAAGTTGCTTCAATCCCAACTGTCTTGCGGCTACGTTGGGGTGGTAGAATTCATATGACAAATGGGTTTTTGGTGCAGCCGATACACCGGTCAGTAGGGCCAAGGGGGAAATCATGGCATGGAAGATTCAGCCAGAGATATCATCGGCCACTGGATCGTCGCAGCGAAATTGGGATGGTTCCTTGAATCCATGTTACTCGCCGTCTGGGAACCAAAGTTGCTCATCGGCTGGAAGTCCTGTATACATTGTTTGAAACCAAGAGGCCAGCTCCAACTTAGAATTTGACAGGCCCTTCACAGTAGACATTGCTTCACCAAAGGATCGGCATTCACGTTTTGTTCTCTTAGGTTCCTTTTCATCGGCATCGGCTGCAGGTTCGTTTGAAATCCCTGAACATCTGATCTGATCGAGAGCCGGCAGTGCAATCACTTTTGAAAAATATAAGTTCAGCCATAGCTGAATGAACCACCAAGGTCCACCGACGTTCTTGGCCGATTTCCCTTTCCTCAGTAGGATGGCGGCATTGTGCAGCGTGCTAAGAGTTGCTCCCAGGAGGAATTGGCCCAAGGGATATCTTTTCTTTGCCACTAATCCCTCGGCCAGATATTGATGGTTGGGAGTTGGGCCAAGGGTACCGCCACAGAAGACGAATCGGTCAAGCCACATATTCAGGAAGGCAATGTGTTCGTCGTCGCTGACCGGTCCTGTCTTCTGGTTGAATTTCTCCACATAGGCCTTCCAGCCTCCCTTGAATTCTTTGGCGGCTACAAGCTCAAGATTTGTATTGGCCTTCAAATCATCCAGATTGACCGGTGTGGTGATGTCAAGGACAGTGAATTTATAAGTATCCATGAGGGTGATTTCTTGGATACCGAGGGCGTCAGACCAAAAGTAACAGCAGGCCGATAGAGGGGGCTCTCTTTTCTGGGGATCTAGCACTGAGAGACTATGGCCTTGGGTGAGTTCCAGCTCATTCCAATCGGTTAACTTGGCTGATTTGACTCTTTTGTACCAAGCTGGCCAGCCTGCTGTTGGGAAGATGGCTGCGATTGTGTACATCGAAGGATCGGGAGGAGATAGCAGACAAAGGTATAGTAACAAGTGAATCGGAGATGATGCCGAAGGCTACCTGAATCACGTGAAGGGCAAACTCTCCCGTTGAAGGTACCAGAAGATGCAGCAAAGGCTACTGAACAAGAGCGAGTCTGAAGCCTAACACTTGAGAGACGTAACGGAATCGTCCAATGGCACAACTGTAATAACGATCTTTCCTCCCTCTATAAATATGGAGGGAGGAGATCCAGTAATGATATCTGTTTTTCATGCCGCAAGCCACAGACACCTCATTTACTCCATCTACATTCTTCTGACATCTCTAACCCCTTCGCCCAGCATCGCGGGCGATTGATGGCTTCGGTGCAACATATAACGAAAGACCCAAAGCACAGCCTGGGTAAGAGAACTTCATTCCGAAAATACTCACACTTCTGGAGGGCTTCGCCAAGGAACCTGAGAACGGCAAGGTGTCAAGAGGGCTTCGCGAGGAGACCATCGGACCCCGAGACATTCAAAGACCTTCGCAAAGACAGACTAAGCAAATATAACCCGTGGTGCACTATCGCTGCACTGACAAGCTCGTCGAAGGTACCACCGGCGTTCAGGACAAGCCAGGACTGAAGCTTGGTAGACAAGCCTCTCAAGAAACACGCCTTCCGCTTGGCGGGCGTGTCTACCTGGTCTGGAGCAAACTGGGCCAGGTGGTTGAACACCTGGGCGTAGTCGAACACGTTCCTGCCTCCCTGCCTGAGGTCCAGGAACTCCCTGAGCTTCCGCTGCATAATGCCCGGCGGAATGTGGAACGAGCGAAAGGCCTCTCTGAACTGTGCCCAAGTCAACTGCTGACCGGCCGGAAGAGTGGCAAGGTGAGCTGCCCACCATCCTCCAGCGGACCCCTGAAGCTGCTGCGCCGCGAACAGTGTCTTCTGCACCTCTGTGCAGGCAGGAAGGAGCCCAAACTTGGACTCCACGATGCGCAGCCAAGACTCCGCCTCCATCGGGTCAGTGGACCCGGAAAAGACAGGCGGGTGTGTGGCCAGGAAGTCTACGTAGGTGCAGCCTGGCTGTGGACCCCGACGATTGCCACCCTGCAGGGTGACGACCTGAACGAGAGTCCTGAGCAGCTCTGTCTGGTTGTGCATCGTCTCCGCCAGATTGTGCTGCGGGGGTGGCGGCGGCGGGCGACGCGGCGGCATCCTGCCAATTAAACATTACCACCGTTAGCTCCAGGATACAATATCATTATCAGGCGGAAATTTAAATTGACATGCACGGGCAGAAACAAAAGTAACTCAGATCCAAATAATTAAACTGACAGATCCATCCATAACATTAATTAAGTCTTACAAAGCATTCATTACATAGTTCATGGTACAACCCAATCATGCGTACAGAGGGGTGGTGCCATCCAACAAAATACTGCTACTACTGACCAACTAGTATGATGCTCCTAGATCAAGCTAACTAAGGACCTGTCGACAACTACGACGCACATGCGTCATCCACATCGCATCCAGCGCGCCTCTGTCACGCTTGGAATGCCGAGTAAGGCAACTAACGGTGCCTCCTACCACGGTGGGAAGCGGTGTCTAGGATCTCTGAAGGAAACAGCTCAACACTCATCTCCGACACGGCCTCCTCCTGTGCCTCCTCCTCTGCTGGAGGTGCCACAATTGCTGCAGCAACCTGCCCCTGGAGTCCCACTATCTGGTGCTGCGCGACCTGCAACTGCTGCTCGAGCTATCCTGCGTGGTTCAGTGAAGCAGCTAGCTCGCCGACTAACTCTGAAATCTCGTGGCCACGTGCAGTGAGCTGGCCGGCAAGCTGGTCACGTTGGGCGGCACACTGGTCGCGCTGTGCAACACACTGGTCAAGCTGAGCAGCACAGTGGTCGCGCTGAGCGGTAGTCACGGCCAAGGCGTGCTCCAGCTACGCAATCCTGTCGTCCCTAGCGTCCACTGTCTCTGACAACTCCTCCACACGGCTCAAAGTCCTCCCACCTGTGCGGTCAGAAGCCACAAGAACCCTGTACAGCTCGGACAGGTGTCGAGCCGTAGAAGGCAGCTGTGTCAAGGTGAGGACCAGGCTGCCGCTGTCAACCTGCCGGAGACGTCTCCTGTACTGAGGGTGACCCGTGGTGCTGACTGGGAACAAGCTCAGTGAGGTGTTGCCAAGATCAGCAATGTGCATCTCGCAGAAACGCACCATCGCCTGAAGAGCAACACGGTTCAGGGTCTCGTCAAAGTCCTGACCGAAACCCTGAAGAGAGAAGTGCGACCATGCAGGCCGCTGTGGGTGCGAGGGAACATCCACCCACATCGAGAAGCGGGGAAGTCCGTACACCTGGCTGGGCTGTCCGCGGTAGCGCGGAGGGTCGGGGTAACCAAGGCGCTGCAGCTCTGCCTAGAACAGCGTGGGAAAGCCGGGGTGGTAAAGACCATCCGTGTGCAGCGCACCGTCCTCCCCGAGCTCGGCGTGCGGAAAGTCGTCTAGGTCGGCCATCTGCGGAAAAGAGAGAGAAAAATCACAATCTCTTCCAACAGAACAAAATAACCATGCTAGGCAAGAAATATAACATGGTCAGGCTGCTATAGAGTAGTAGCAAAAGCCACACACACAGCCCACAAGGAAGGCAACGAAAAACTGCAACGCTGAAAATCTGGCTCGCTAAGAACAGCAGACACTAAAATGAAAACTGATACTTCTGGAGGCTTCAAACGAGAAAAGTCGGAACGCGAAACTTGTAGATAACTTCAAGATCTTTCCGAAGAGTGCTTAAACCCCTCAAACGAACAACCAGAACTGGAGATATCGAATTTTGAAGATGACAGACCGATTCTGGAAAAACTGGTCGAGGCTGAAATTTGGTTTCATTTGGTTGACGGATTTGGTGGGAATACTGACAGAATTGAATTTGGAACTCTGAAGCAACATTTTAGTTCATGATATAAGCTTTCCAGAATGTCTTGTTTCATCGCATTTGGTTAAGCGGTTTGGGAGTTACGAAATTTTGAAGTTAGCTTGTCAGTCTGAAATTTCTGGTGATCTGAATTTCGTTGGAGTATTTTAATTGATGATGCAATGCATGCTCGTCCTGCACGTCCTCACGAAATAAAAAGGTGCCCAAGTATAGCAGGCCGTAGACAGTGGTGGTAACTACTTCGCACTCACAAACGTTTCTACACGATCTACGCGCGAGTTAGTGTATCTGCAGAAAACCACACAACGTCACCTCAACCAACCTACACAGGTGACGTACCCAATAAAGTGTAATACATGGCTCAATCATATATCATCACCATCCTCAACTCCTCGTGAATTCGATGGCTCACGGAACAGAATATACTCCACCACCAACAACACACTCCGGAGCCATGTAGATCCTTACCTTCTTACCTGGGCGTCGGTGCGTCGTTACAGAAAAATAACAATCAACTCCTATTACCACCTGATTACTCTAACATCCTTATAATGGGCTTTTCGTTCCTGATACGTACGTGGTTAGATTTTCGAAAATAGGCCGTTTATATGATGTACTGTCCCAACACGGCTCTGATACCAGCTGAAGCGTCTCCGCTTTTCACAGGATCGAATCGGTATAGCGCTGATGAACAGACGCAACAGTACAGCATATAAAAAGCACAAATTAAGTCTTTAAGTGGTTACATTAATCCAATTAAAACATAGAGTCGCACAGCGGAAATTAACGATACAAGTACAAGTCCAAAGCTAGAAGAAATACAAGCGCACGCGCTCACGATACACAAGAACCCGCATCCAAAGCCATGAAGATACGGACTCGAGAGGAGATCACTCCTTAGTCTCCCAGTGGGCTGTCCAACCAAAGGGAAGCTGGCCATCCCACTGTCCACCTCCACCCGTAGAGTCAGGGATAAAGGTGCTACCTGCAATAAAATCATAAAGAGCCAAACCCTGAGCAACTAATACTCAGCAAGTCTTACCCGTCAATTTGGTTATCTACAGCCGACTCCTAATATGCAAGGCTACAAAGGGGTGGCTGACTCAATAGCATAACTCGCACTAATTACTGGATCCTTACTTTCAAGTTTTATTTTCAAGTTAAGTACTTATCCGGAAAAACAGTGTGCATATCTCTAAAACAGATAATAAGTAACAATACATCAACAGTGACAGTATATATATAGAAATGTAAATAACAGTAATGTAAATGGACTAGCATCATCATATCATCAATCATATCACACTACGATGTGACGCAGTGAGCAAGGTTGCTCTTGACCGAGAGCGGCGGCATCGATGTACATCCTGCAGGAGAAAACCTGACCATATGCCGCACACGCGTAAAGTCGCATGCGGCAACTGTTTACAAGGATCCCCCTGAAGCTAGGCTGGGTCCAACCCCTCCCGAGAAAGGCCTTCCCGCACGGTCCCCGTCCCAGACGTACGCCCCGATTGGGAAGCATCCTTTCTCTCCCGAATACCATGATAGAAAGGGCATGCTTCCGCCGCACACCAGGGCAACCCAAGCTACTAAGTTTACTAGGCCCATAAAAACACTAGCATATGATCAGTACGTTCGAACTTGCTCAACAGGGCCAACAACGAACGGTCCCCAATCGACACAGACGAGGCTACCACCGTGAAGGCCCAGCCTTCTCGCACCATTCCTACACAAACAATTCCCCGTCCGGTCTCAACAAATCCTAAATCCAGCTAGTACAATCCAGGGTGAACCTACCTCGCGAGTGGGACCTACCACTCGACTTCTACCGTCCGCTAGCCACTAAGCCTAGCAAGTTCTAACGTAACCTAGACCACATCTACAAAAATAGGACACAAGGTAGGATATGGAAGGGTAATCCTAATGCATTTCTAAGGTTTCACATCAGCTCCTAATAAACCTAATGCACAAACATTGACTAGCCCCAATCAAGTGCACAAATAAAAATCCTAAATAGGGAGGCATGCACCGGGGCTTGCTTGGCTCAGGAGCGTAGCAAACGGGGTCAGCGGGGTCAGTGTCCTGCTGCGGCAGCTCCTCCTGCACCTCCTGGGTCTGCTCCTCCGGCAGCTAGAAGTCCAGTGGCTCCGGAGTCGTCTCTGTCACTACACGTTATGACAAGGAAAATAATGCAAAGTTAGATGCAAGAATATGATACAATTCATGATTTAATTACTTGATAGGACAGTCATTTACACTGTAAGTGCAAATGATTAACTTTGTTAATTAATTTCGTCCGGAGTATTCCCTTCATTAACTTTTAATTAAGTTCACCATTAATCAACTTGGGTAAGTTAAATGAATAATGTGATTTTGAAAGTTAATTTATGTCCAGTGGTATTTTTCTGGTGAAGAGTACCACTGGAAGTAATTTATGGTGAAGTTTCATGATTTATTGTAAGGTAGATTATTTATAATAATTTATACAGTGCAGAAAATGATTTAAATCATAGGAAAATAATTAGACAACATGTGACAGTCGAAAAATGCTCTGTAGGTGTGTTATCAGATTCTTAATAGGCATGCCAGAGTTCAGGATTTATTGGGCAACAGAGAATTTATCATGAATTAAATAATATCTGTACAAAATTATTTTTACAGGAAACATAGAACATCTTTTGTGTGATTTGATATTTTTCCTACACAGAACAGAGCATTTTTGCAGGCGCTCATGCAGTGGCTCACGCGGGAAAGCGTCGGAGTGGCGAAGCAGCGAGGTGGAGCTCGAGCGGCGGCAATGGTGACTAGGGTTTGGGCCGGGGAAGCACGAGTGAGCGAGAGCTAGCGAGGGAGTGAGCTCGGGCAGGCACGGGGAGCCGTTTTTGACGCCGTCGCACGGTCGGGAGCGGGCCAGGGCGCCGCGGAGAGGCGCCGTACGCCGTCGGCGACGTGGAGCAAAAGCTCCGACGTCCTCAGTGAGACGAACGTCACAGACGAGTGGGCCCGGGCGCATCTTTCATTTTTGTGAATTATTCAAACTCTGATTTTTCCCCAATCTTTGTCACACAAATTGCCCTAGCAAACAGGCTCCAAAATTAGCAAATTTGGTACCATTGGAAAGCTCTTGAAAAGTTATATCCACTGGCCAACATGCACATCTGGAATCCAAAGGGATTTCAAATGGCAACATTTCAAAGTGGATCACTTTTTCAGATTTGGTGATTTTATTGAGCTATCAAATGAATCTGTAAAATCACCAAACATTCTCCAAAATTATCTCTTGAGTAGGGCTATCTACTGGTATTTTTGTTTCTCCAAGTTGCTATGTAAAAATTTGAGTTGCTTCGCAAGCATGTGTCACAGCCCTCCCCCCTTAAAAGAATCTCGTCCCGAGATTAAAGAGAAGGAAGGAGAAACGAATTGCGAAAAAGCGAAGAATAAGATGCAAAAATGGAACAACTAGATAACGCACCTCAGAGGTAGAAAACCTGGAAAATGGGAGTTTAAGAACTCCGCTGTCTCCCACGTGGCCTCGGCCTTAGAGTGATTGCTCCATTGCACCTTATAGAATCTGGTAGTGCTCTTTCTGGTGATTCAGTCCTTCTGATCAACAATACCAATAGGCTGCTCTGGGTATGTCAAATCTGGCTCAAGCTGCTCAACATCACTGACCACTCTGTCTGTAGGGACCTTCAAGCATTTCTTCAACTGCGATACGTGGAACACGTTGTGAACACCGGAGAGGTTGGAGGGCAACTCCAATCTATAAGCAATGGGTCCACACTGCTCAGATATCCGGAACGGTCCAACGTATCGGGGTGCTAGCTTCCCTCTGACACCAAACCGACGTACACCCTTCCTAGGAGAAACACGAAGGTATACGTGGCTGCCAACTGCAAACACCAACGGTCGGCGTCTTCTATCAGCATAGCTCTTCTGTCGAGACTTGGCTGCTCTCAAGTTCGACTGTATGCGGCGAACAGTCTCCTCTGCTGCTGCCACTAAATCTGGTGTGGGAATGACCGTCTCATCAAGCTCAACGGTCTCATCTGCTGCAGCTACTGGCTTTGACTTGAAAATGACTCTCTCGCCGGCCTCAACCCAATTAAGGGGAGTCTGACAAGGACGTCCATACAAAGCCTCAAACGGTGCCATCTTGACACTCTCCTGATAGCTGTTGTTGTACGAGAACTCTGCCAGTGGTAAGCTCTCATCCCAACACTTGCCATGGTGTAGCACACAGGCACGAAGCATATCCTCTAAAATCTTATTCACCCTCTCTGTCTGGCCATCGGTCTGAGGGTGATAAGCTGCACTGCGAATCAAAGTGGTGCCCAAAGAAGAATGAAGCTGCTCCCAGAAACGAGAAACAAACTGAGGTCCTCGATCAGAAATAATGGTCTTGGGCACTCCATGCAAACAGAGAATCCGAGCAATATACAACTCAGCATACTTCTTCACATTATAACGGGTGTGCACGGGGATAAAGTGAGCAGACTTGGTCAATCGATCAACGATCACCCAAATAGAGTCATGCTTCTGTGATGTGAGAGGTAAGCCAACAATGAAATCCATGCTAATATCCTCCCACTTCCAAGCAGGAATACTCAAAGGCTGAAGCAACCTTGCAGGCTTCATGTATTCTGCCTTGACTCTCCTGCAAGTGTCACACTCAGAAACGTACTGTGCGACCTCCCGCTTCATGCGGGTCCACCAGAAGCGACTCCTCAAATCCTGGTACATCTTGTTGCTGCCAGGGTGGATAGAATACTTGGACTTGTGCGCCTCATCAAGAATCTTTCTGCGCAACTCAAAGTCCTTAGGAACAACCAATCTACCCTTGAACCATAGGACTCCATCCTCATCCTCTCTGAAACACTGGACTCTGGCTTCCCCGAGCTTGAGTCTTCTCTTGAGGTGACCCACCTTCTCATGCTTCTTCTGCGCTGCCACAATCTCATCACGCAAGGTCGGAACAACAGATATATTGGCCAAGGAGCCATAAGCATACACTCTAAGACTGGGCTCTGCATCTGCATAAGGAGCTGCGATGAGATTATTGCAATGAGCCTTGCGACTCAAAGCATCAGCAACCACATTAGCCTTCCCTGGGTGATAATGAATCTCCAGATCATAGTCCATGATCAGCTCTAACCATCTCCTCTGGCGCATGTTCAGATCTGACTGTGTGAATATATACTTGAGTCTTTTGTGATCTGTATAGATGTGCACCAGATTTCCCAACAAATAATGCCGCCATACTTTCAAAGCAAGTACGACAGCTGTAAGTGTTGGCGTCTCTTACGGTCGCGCGGGAAACACGCGACCGCGGGGAGACGCCGGGGGTTATGGAATTGTTCACTTGCACTATTTAACCAAATAATCCACAACTAGTAACAAGTACTAGATATGAATTATAAGGTTTGTCATGTTAAATAGAATATCCGCAAGCGGACGGATAACCCGTTGTAGCATTTCACCCGAGAGTATTCCAGGGTATCGTATTTATATTTTCCCAAAGGAAGACATGGTTGACAAGAGTACTTATGTTCATGGTGTTACAACCGATAAGTGATATAACCACATTCCAATGCAGGGGTAAGGTTTAATAATAATAAGGATAGTGTGACACACACGAAGGCATTCCACTCTCTCTAATAAAAGGCGAGAGACAATCCTAAGCAATGCTAAGTTAGACTAGCGAGCTACTACTCCAAAGGTACAACATTCATATAGCGTGCACAACCTCTACCTATCATCTAGCGTCATGCAAGCACAAGCGAGCGTCTAATGCCTAGGCAACATCGGGAGATCCGGCATACGCAAGGTCTGCCTCGCGACTCCGGCCTATTTACGTACTCCTATGCCGTGCCCGAACGTGGAGGGTTCCTTTGGATGGACAGGGCTGTCACTTCCTGCCACCTACCTCTACAAACCGTGGGACACGCACACACCCAAGGGTGGATAGACTACCCCGGCACCATGCCGGCGTTACTAACCACGACTCTAGATCCCTCGAGGCACCCCCAACCCTTCGGATCGACGGGGTGATAAATCTAGAGCACCTTTGCAGGACAATGAGCCCGATGCCTAAACATGAGAACATCTGGCCTAACTAGCATAAACTAGATAAAAGGGATCAAAACTAGCACTAAGTCATGCATAAGCGTTCGTCGCTCAAGAACGAGCGACGAACGATGAACGATTAAGCAAGTTCAAGAATAATCGATGATCGAGTATGAACGAACGAAGAACGAACGATGAACGAGCATGAACGAACGACGAACGATCATACAAGATCATGATAGAACAAGCAAGCTCATAACAACTATATGAATACTTGTATTCCATAGATTAAATAACAAGTCTTACAAAGAGAGAGAAAGGATACAAGAGCGCTACCCAATTCTCCACAAGACTTTGGGAGCAATAGGGCAGCCCACTACTCAGCCTAGCACTACCTAGAATTTGCCTCTAGCTCTAGTGTGAGGAGGAGGGAATGATCCTTGTGTATTGTGTGTCTTGGAAGGAGGGGGGGTACCCCTCCTTATATAGTCCTTGAAGGTCGGCAACTTTGAGGCGGTTCCCGAGGTCGGTGGCATTTAATGCAGGGGGAACCGACCTCCAAAGGTCGGTTACAAACCGCCATAGAAAGATGGGCCCAGGGGGCCACCCTGCCAGGTCGGCCGACCTGGCCAGGGGGGGTCGGCCGACCTGTGCCTGGCCCCTCCTGGGCTGGCCTTTGGCAGGTGGCTCCCCCTCTGGGTCCACTTCTCTGGTCCAGGTGCATTTGGCCTTAGTTGTGTTGTACTTTGACGAGATTTGGCCTTTTGTCTTGGAATTGTATTCCCGCGGCGAACGTTGTTTTGTAGAAGTGTTGATTCGTCGCCTTGGGGCATGATTTCACCTGGATTTCTCCCTTATTCCACCTGCACACTAAAATCTAGAGATACATGTGGAACTAGGTTATTCTTAAATAAAGTGCGTGTAAAGAATATCCAATCCTTCTTGTTTATTGAGCTAGTTGACGGTCGAAATTGGTCCGTAACGACCGTCAACAACTCCCCCAAGCTTACCCCTTGCTCGTCCCGAGCAAGAAGTAGGACTTTAGGTTGTTGATCAGGAGTTGCTACAATGCCTACTTCTCAAAGGTACCAAGTGTATAACAAAGATACTCATCCTTGAGTTGAATAAGTTGGCCAAGGTAACTCACCCTTCCCTTAGTCCTTATGGGGCTTTTGCTTTATACTTCACCTTGGGTGGTTGAGAGAGAGAACGGTGTACGAGCATTTGTTTTCTCATTCCTTGTCTGGCTTTTATTCTCCGGAGGTTTTCAAAAAGATTTTCAAAAATAAAACCAAGTTCCTCAAGTGATACTCTCGAGTCGCTCAAGTGGTGTTTTTATCCCTTACCAAGGCATGTGTGTTGCCTCATCCTACATCTAATAGGCTTTTTGTGGAGCTCAAGGTAGGATATGAAGAGAGGCATACTTGCATTCATATTTTGCACAACCAAAAGAGTGGATCCACGGAGATAGCAAGCCATACAATCAAAGATCAAGATGTGCAAGTGTGTATATGTGGATGGTGGTGTAAGTGACTACTCCTCTTTTTGTTCACCTCTCTTTATTTTATATTTTGGGGCATGGCTATCTTTTCTTCTTTCTTTTTCCATGCTCAAAATGAGAGCAGATAAATTTTCTTTTTCTTTTTATGCTCATCTTCTGTGAGCTTTATTTTCTTTCTTTCTTTTGCATAGCCATGCCTAATTTTGATATTTCAAGAGAGGTGATGAATTGTGAGGAGTGTCTTTATTTTGGTGGATGGTATGACATGTTGCTAACTTCCGGTGTAGAAGTTTAGCATATGAGGTGGAATGTGTACGTGATCTTGATCATGAGAGTATGGAGAGCATCTCACTAGGGTCACACAATTTTGATAAAGCTCAATGAAATGACAAGCAGCATATGTAAGGTTTTTCATTAAGTACTACATATGACTTTGGTAGGAATTTATCATCACTGAGGAACTTATAAATTTTTATGATTTTCGAAAACAAAAAGCTCTGGAGTTTTCAAGCTTAACTTGGAACAAGATTGCATCAGCTCTTTTTACCATATCATCTCTCACAACAACTTAGGTTCAGTGCAAGCGTATGCTACCCACAAGTTTCAGGTTCTAAGCAAGTATTTTTCAGCCAACAAACTCAAAACTTGGAGAATACTAAGTTATAAACTAGGCACAAGAGAGAAATACGGCATAGCAACTATTCATCATCTCAACATAGAAGGAAAAGAAACATTTTTACAGCACATAAAAAGAAACTATACTAACTATTTTTGTTCTTTTTAGTTTTGTTATTTTTATTTTGTTTTTCATATGAGAAGCAAGAACAAGCAAAAACGAAAGGAAAAGGATACAAGTTGCGATACATGATACCTTAGCGGGGGGCATGGTGTCTCCCCCCCAAGCTTGTTCTTGCTCATGGGTTTTGTGGATTGAACCCCATGTGGCGAAAGTAAGCCGAAAGATCGGCTTGTCCCCGCTCCGTCATGTTGGTGAGGTTGGTGAGCTGGGTGTCGGTGCGTTCTTGCCACTGATGGGTTTGTAGGATGTGTTGATTCAGCGCGTATTGAGTGTCTTCCGCTGTGGTCTCGAGCCTTCCCATTTGCTCGGAGAGGTTGTTCATTGCTTGCTCAAGGTGGAAACCTTGAGTCGCACCAGAGTCGGAGGAGTGTTCCTCCCATTGTTGTTGCGGAGTGAACATCCTTGGGTCATGTCCCGAGGTTTGCCACGTCGAGCCCCCGGCCATGTGTGGTGGCGGGGCTGAGTATACACCGAGAAAATACCCGGTGTGACCATACCCCGGGCTGCCATGAGCCATGGGCTGCGGTGTGGGTGCCTCGGAACTTGATGGCTGCTCCGACCTGCGCGTCCTCCTGTGAGAAGAAATACTCCTGCGTGCACTCTCTATTTCTTGGAGCTCAATGGTTAGATTTTTGCAAGTATACAAGCGAGATCCGGGTTAGGTAACCGAAACTCGTTTGTATACCCGACAAAATAAAATATGAGGGAATCATTTGGACCACGCTTAAGTGTATGACCGTGAATAAGATAATCTTTGTTTATGAGCATGCGAGGAGCATCAATATATTCAACATTAGCATCATGCAAAGCACCTACTCCTGCAGCGATACGTGTAATCAATGAAGTGCACTCGATAGGTCCTATCATCCCAAAATTATCTAGCCATTGGTGAATCATGTATTGCACAGGAGAAATCTTAATTTACTCAACCATAGCATAAAGAATTTTCATTTCATCCTCGCGCACAACTCTAATATCACTCCTAGGAAAAAGAGTGATGCCAATCCACATGTGCAAAAAGCGCAAAGTAGGGTGATGGATGTGATTAGTTCTAGGCTGCACACAAGTTGAAAAACCCGTAATCCTTTCCCAAAATGCAAGCTTTGAAAAATCAGGAAGGGCATTATCAATATCAACATTGCAGCGAGTATTAAAGCCGAGTATCATGCTAAGGTCCTTCCATTTCAAACGGTATTCTTCCCGGAAAAACCGAAAAGTAATACCTTCATCTACTACTCGTAGGGTGCATAAAAACTGAAGTGTAAGCAAGCGGGAACCCGGCTCATGTACACTAGCAAAATCTTTCCACCCTATAGCTTTGAATACTCGAGAAAATTCAGCATCCATACCTGTTTGTTGCAGCAGCTCCGTGTCAAATGCTCGCGTAGGAGCAAAGATGCGGTTTTGAAGAAGTGCGTAGGCATTTGTCTCTTGCTCGCCCACCAAGTCGAGGTCGGTGTCGGCGAGGAGATGATGCTCGTTGTTGCTCTCTTCTTCGGCTGCGTGTGGTAGACTTGGCGGTGGTTCGACCACGGGGCGCGCGCGCGTGCTTCGGCGTGAAGAGCTTGGACTTGAGCTTGAGCTTAGGGACTTCTTCAGCGATCCGTACAGCCGCTTCGCTCCCGACATGGCTGCAGCGAGGAGAGCAAGAACACAAGAACAAAAACTCCGAACGGGTTATGTTAGGGAAAATTGAATCGGCGAAACCGTCGGTTGTTCTTGTGAGCAAGAAAATCGCAACTCGAAAAATCAAACAAAAACAAATCAAAGCACAAACTGAAAGAACAGAGGGAGAGGAGTTTTTTTATGCAGAATTTTGAGGCAAGCACAAAGTGAGAACAAAGGAGAACCTTGTGAGCAAGAGAGTGAAGTGAATGGGGAATGGAATGAGTGTGTGTGAGGGGGAGAGAGCCTCTGGCCGGTCACTCCAACTTATAGCATGAAATGTAGCCGTTTTTGAACGTTGGAGGGGGAATATGACCGTTGGAGCAAAGATGGGGGGCAGCAGTGGCTACCACAGGTCGGCTGACCTGGCAAATGGGGGTCGGCCGACCCCCTGTGGGGCCCACTTGCTCCCCCTCTTGGCCCATAGCCTCCAACGGTCATATGATTTATGACCTTGGCTGCTATGTCCAGTGAATCCTCGGAAATATTGCTCAGAAAGATTTCCAAATAAAATCATGCCTCGAAATTCAAACGGTTTTCGGAAAAATTGAAACTAGAAGAGAAAAATGTCGGAAAAAATCCCAACATGTGGAAAATTTATTGTAGTGGTACAGAGGTACTCCAAAACCTTGCACAAAAGAGTGAAAAAGTTTTGAAGAACCAAATATTTTTGGAGATTAATTTTTGTATGCATGGCGAGATGAAAATTCAAATATGCTGGCGGAAAAATTCAAACGATTAAAATAAGAATTTCTTGTGGTGAAATAAAATATGCAGGGTGATTTAAAAATTTTTAAATGCAAGTGGTGGGTTTGAAAAGGAAAAATCAAAAAGGAATCAAAAGAAATGATAATGCCGATTATCCTGTCGGCCAGGGCTTCGCCGTTTTAAGTCCGGCGAGCAAGGACTTCTCCATGCGTTTCATTCTTGAGGTGCCGGTCCCGTCCTTGGAGAAGAGGATGAAGATGGCTGCACTTTCTTTACTTGCCACATTTGTTTGATCTTGGGTTGTGTTGGTGGCTTCTCAATTTGAGGGGTCGGTTTCTTGACCCATAACCCCGGCCTTGATGTTGCGGGCTTCTTGGGTTGGTACCATGACGGGTTCTCACGTTTGTCAATTTGCTTCCAAAGAGCAATGAGACTATCCGTCTTTCTCGGGGTCACTTCAACTTCTTTGATGTTTGAGGGGTTTGGCCCATACTTGATCTTGATCATCGAGCATTGTTCTTTTCGGGGTTGAAACTCGAATTTCTCCTCCTTCTCATTGATGTAGAAACGGATTTCTCTGGCCCCAACATCAATTTGAGCTTTCGCGGTGCTAAGGAAGGGACGTCCCAAGATGAGGGGCGTCTCTTTATCAATGTCCATTTCCAGCACCACGAAGTCCACCGGAATGAAGTTACCACAGATTTTGACCGGAATGTCTTCGGCTATTCCCGCGGGGTAGCGGACTGATGAGTCCGCTAGTTGTAGCCTCATTGGTGTAGGAGTTAACTCCGTGTAGCTCAATCGATCGAAGACTTCTTTGGGCATAACGCTGACGCTTGCCCCAAGATTGCATAAGGCGTGTTCGAAGTGATGTGGCCCAATGGAGCATGATATGGTGGGGCAACCAGGGTCCTTCTTCTTTTCTGGAAGCCGATTGAGTATAGCCGCGCTACACTCTTCGGTGAGCTTGACCATCTCTGTCTTGGGGCAGTGGTCGCTTGTTATTGAGGATGTCTTTGAGGTAACGCGCATATGTGGGTACTTGTACCATGTCCATCAAAGGCACGTTGACATGAATCTTTTGGATGACTTCCACAAAACGATCAAATTGTTCATCCACCTTCGGCTTCTTATTTCTGTGTGGGAATGGCATGAAACTAGTGTCTTGGAATTCTAGTGCCTCTTTCCCAGTGGTTGCCTTTGGTTCATCATTCTTTTTCTGGATGATAGAAGGGTCTTCTTCTTCTTTTTCAACCCTGTCCTTGTTACCTGCATGGTTAGGATATGGCGGGTCCCGAGTGGATTTTCCTCCCCTCGTGGTAACCGCATTAACATTTTCTAAAGAAGACTCGGGTTGCCCCGGGATCTTCCCAGAATTAGAGGTAGGAACAAGAGCAGCAAGCTGAGCAAGTTGGGTTTCTATCATTTTGTTAAACTCAGCTGATTTTTGAAAGCGGAAGAAAAACCTTCTAGCTGTGAATTTATATTTTCTAAAACTTTATCGTTGGCAGCAAGCTTTTTGTTGATTGATTCATTAATTTTAGCTTGGCCAAGAACCAAATCTTACAAAGAGGGCTGATTATTGTAAAAACCAAGAAAATTGTTACCTCTATTTTGATTTTGATTATATCCTTGACCTCCGTTTGGACGATACCCGTTGTTGTTGTTCATGTAGAACGCATCTTCTTGGGTGTGGGGGCAATTCTTCCCCATATGGCCTGTATCCCCGCATTCCTCACACGTCATGTGTGAGTCCAATGCATGAACACTACCACTTGAAGTGTGTTCATCCAAACGCTTCATGAGAAGGTCAAGTTTGGCGGACAACATGTCCACTTCTTTGACAGGGTGGATGCCTCTTGAGCGTGTTTGGAGTCGATCATCGCTCCACCCTTGATTGGCGACCATCTTCTCTATAAGATCTTTTGCTTGAGTAACGGTTTTGGAGAAGAAGGCTCCTCCAGCAGCGGCATCCATATGTCCACGGGCTGTTGGTGTTAACCCGTTGTAAAAGTGTTGAAGAATGAGCCATTCTTCCATCCCATGGTGTGGGCAGGCTGATGTGTATTCTTGGAGCCTTTCCCATGCCTCGGGTATGGATTCATTTGTTGCTTGCTGGAAGCTTGCAATTCTTCCACGAAGAGCATTTGTTTTGCCCATCGGGAAGAACTTAGCGAGGAACGCCGTAGAACATTTGTCCCAAGTGTCAATATTGGCGCGGTTTGCATAGAACCATTGTTTCGCTTTCCCAAGGAGGGAGAGCGGAAACAAACGGAGCTTGATAGCATCTTGATTGCCTTCTCCCGTGCCTGACGTGTTGCATATTTCCAGGAACTGTTGGAGGTGAGAGTTGGCGTCCTCGGAAGCCTTCCCACAAAAGGGTATGGCTTGCACCATCGTGATGAGGCTGGACCTTATGTTAAGTCCGGCGTCACCAACGTCGACGTTGGGTCCAATGGGCACATTGGCGACGGTGGGCGTGGAGTATTCACGAAGGGTCTTTTCAGCCATGACGTTTGACGTAGATGGCGCGGAAGATGCGGGTTCGCTTGTCGAGAGTACTTGAGGGGAGACGACGACGCGGTGTCGAGTCTTCCTCACAAGTGACTCGGGGTTATCAACGAAGTTTTTCGGCAAGTCGAATCCACGCATACACTATCCTGTTTTCACATCAAAGAGAAAACAGATCAAGGTTAGCCTGCATGGGCAATGGTTAAACCACATCAAGTGTAATCATGAACAATCATTGTATTCTTGTTAACCAATGTCTTCCCCGGCAACGGCGCCAGAAATGCTTGTTGGCGTCTCTTACGGTCGCGCGGGAAACACGCGACCGCGGGGAGACGCCGGGGGTTATGGAATTGTTCACTTGCACTATTTAACCAAATAATCCACAACTAGTAACAAGTACTAGATATGAATTATAAGGTTTGTCATGTTAAATAGAATATCCGCAAGCGGACGGATAACCCATTGTAGCATTTCACCCGAGGGTGTTCCAGGGTATCGTATTTATATTTTCCCAAAGGAAGACATGGTTGACAAGAGTACTTATGTTCATGGTGTTACAACCGATAAGTGATATTAGAGAAGTTCGTAATAAACCGATGGTAATAACCAGCCAAACCCAAAAAGCTGCGAATCTGAGAGACAGTCATAGATGCACTCCAATCCAGAACCTCCTGCACCTTGCTTGGATCAACTGCAATGCCCTCTGCTGATATGACATGGCCAAGAAAAGGCACCTCGCTAAGCCAGAACTCACACTTGTTGAACTTAGCGTACAGCTGGTGATCTCGCAAACGCTGCAACACAATCCGGAGGTGCTACTCATGCTCCTCCTCTGTCTCTGAATAGATCAGGATGTCGTCAATGAACACCACGACAAACTTGTCCAACTCTGGCATGAACACTGAGTTCATCAAGTACATGAAGTACGCAGGTGCATTGGTCAAACCGAAAGACATCACCAAGTACTCATAGAGTCCATATCTGGTAGAGAAAGCAGTCTTCGAAATGTCCTCTGCACGGATCTTAATCTGATGATACCCAGAACGAAGATCAATCTTGGAGAACACCTTAGCTCTAGCTAGCTGATCGAACAAGATATCAATGCGAGGCAACGGATACTTGTTCTTGATAGTCAGAGCATTCAGTGGCCTATAATCCACACATAGCCTGAGTGCATGGTCCTTCTTCTTCACAAACAAGGCTGGACAACCCCAAGGTGAAGAGCTTGGGCGAATAAAACCCTTGTCCAGCAACTCCTTCAACTGCACCTTCAACTCTGCTAACTCATTAGGTGGCATCTTATACGGTCTCCTAGAGATAGGTGTTGTGCCTGGCTGCAAGTCAATGCGAAACTCCACATCTCGATCTGGTGGCATGCCTGGCAAATCATCTGGGAACACATCTGGGTACACGCGCACCACAGGAATCACATCCAGACTCTTGCCAACGGCCTGATGCACTTACGGTCTCGATGTGGCCAACGAAGATAGCTGAAGAGTGACCTTGCCATGCATAGGGGAATCTAGGTGAATTGAACGAAGAGATATATCAAGAACAGCCTTGTGGAACTTCATCCAGCTCATCCCAAGAATCACATCCAAACCCTGACCGTCCAACACAATGAGATGGGTCGGGTATATCTGCCCAGCAAGATCAAGAGGGGCTCTACTAACAAATCTGCGAGTGACAACACGACCCCCTGGAGTACTGATCAAGTAGGGAGCCTCCATAGAAGATAGAACAAGACCCAAACGACGAGTGCAAGATAGGCTGATAAAATCATGTGATGCACCTGAATCAAATAAGATAACCACGGGCTCGTGACGCATAGAAAACGTACCAGCTAGAACCTGCTCACCCTCTGGAACCTCCTCTGCAGTCGTGTAGTTAACGCGCCCAGTCTTGACTGGCGCGTTCCTGCCCTGCTGGCGCTACTGTCCAGCTGCCTGAACTGGAGCCCTCTGCGCGTTGTTCTGCCTAGGTGCTGCACGGCAGTCACGCGCGAAGTGCCCCACCTGTCCATAGTTGAAGCACGGGAAACCTCTGCCTGCCTGCTGCTGCTGCTGCTGCGAGCGCTGCTGCTGCTGACGCTGCTGCTGCTGCTGTGGCTGTCTCTGAGCAAACTGCTGCTGCTGCTGGGGCGGGCGCTGGTACTGGGGAGGTGCAAGGTACCTCTGTTCACTGGGAGCGGTGTACACAAGGAGTGGCCTGGCTGAAGTGCTGCCAGACGGTGGTGCCACTGCCTTCCTCTTCCTCTTGTCGTGCTGGTGTGCCCTGATGGCATCCTCCATCACTATCGCTGCACTGACAAGCTCGTCGAAGGTACCACCGGCGTTCAGGACAAGCCGGGACTGAACCTTGGTAGACAAGCCTCTCAAGAAACACGCCTTCCGCTTGGCGAGCGTGTCTACCTGGTCTGGAGCAAACTGGGCCAGGTGGTTGAACACCTGGGCGTAGTCGAACACGTTCCTGCCTCCCTGCCTGAGGTCCAGGAACTCCCTGAGCTTCCGCTGCATAATGCCCGGCGGAATGTGGAACGAGCGAAAGGCCTCTCTGAACTGTGCCCAAGTCAACTGCTGACCGGCCGGAAGAGTGGCAAGGTGAGCTGCCCACCATCCTCCAGCCGACCCCTGAAGCTGCTGCGCCGCGAACAGTGTCTTCTGCACCTCTGTGCAGGCAGGCAAGTTAAATGAATAATGTGATTTCGAAAGTGAATTTATGTCCAGTGGCATTTTTCTGGTGAAGAGTGCCACTGGAAGTAATTTATGGTGAAGTTTCATGATTTATTGCAAGGTAGATTATTTATAATAATTTATGCGGTGCAGAACATGATTTAAATCATAAGAAAATAATTAGACAACATGTGACAGTGGAAAAATGCTCTGTAGGTGTGTTATCAGATTCTTAACAGGCATGCAAGAGTTCAGGATTTATTGGGCAACAAAGAATTTATAAGGAATTAAACAAGATCATGACAGATGTACTATCCAGAACATACATAATCTGCAAAAGTGTGTTTTGGTATTTTTTCTGGACAGAGGATGTTACATTAATCCAATTAAAACATAGAGTCGCACAGCGGAAATTAACGATACAAGTACAAGTCCAAAGCTAGAAGAAATACAACCGCACGCGCTCACGATACACAAGAACCCGCATCCAAAGCCATGAAGATGCGGACTCGAGAGGAGATCACTCCTCAGTCTCCCAGCGGGCTGTCCAACCAAAGGGAAGCTGGCCATCCCACTGTCCACCTCCACCCGTAGAGTCAGGGATAAAGGTGCTACCTGCAATAAAATCATAAAGAGCCAAACCCTCAGCAACTAATACTCAGCAAGTCTTACCCGTCAATTTGGCTATCTACAGTCGACTCCTAATATGCAAGGCTACAAAGGGATGGCTGACTCAATAGCATAACTCGCACTAATTACTGGATCCTTACTTTCAAGTTTTATTTTCAAGTTAAGTACTTATCCGAAAAAACAGTGTGCATATCTCTAAAATAGATAATAAGTAACAAGACATCAACAGTGACAGTATATATATAGAAATGTAAATAACAGTAATGTAAATGGACTAGCATCATCATATCATCAATCATATCACACTACGATGTGACGCAGTGAGCAAGGTTGCTCTTGACCGAGAGCGGCGGCATCGATGTACATCCTGCAGGGGAAAACCTGACCATACGCCGCACACGCGTAAAGTCGCATGCGGCAACTGTTTGCAAGGATCCCCCTGAAGCTAGGTTGGGTCCAACCCCTCCCGAGAAAGGCCTTCCCGCAAGGTCCCCGTCCCAGACGTACGCCCCGATTGGGAAGCATCCTTTCTCTCCCGAATACCATGATAGAAAGGGCAGGCTTCCGCCGCACACCAGGGCAACCCAAGCTACTAAGTTTACTAGGCCCATAAAAACACTAGCATATGATCAGTACGTTCGAACTTGCTCAACAGGGCCAACAACGAACGGTCCTCAATCGACACAGACGGGGCTACCACCGTGAAGGCCCAGCCTTCTCACACCATCCTACACAAACAATTCCCCGTCCGGTCTCAACAAATCCTAAATCCAGCTAGTACAATCTAGGGTGAACCTACCTCGCGAGTGGGACCTACCACTCGACTTCTACCGTCCGCTAGCCACTAAGCCTAGCAAGTTCTAACGTAACCTAGACCACATCTACAAAAATAGGACACAAGGTAGGATATGGAAGGGTAATCCTAATGCATTTCTAAGGTTTCACATCAGCTCCTAATAAACCTAATGCACAAACATTGACTAGCCCCAATCAAGTGCACAAATAAAAATCCTAAATAGGGAGGCATGCACCGGGGCTTGCCTGGCTCAGGAGCGTAGCTAACGGGGTCAGCGGGGTCAGTGTCCTACTGCGGCTGCTCCTCCTGCACCTCCTGGGTCTGCTCCTCCGGCAGCTGGAAGTCCAGTGCCTCCGGAGTCATCTCTGTCACTACACGTTATGACAAGGAAAATAATGCAAAGTTAGATGCAAGAATATGATGCAATTCATGATTTAATTACTTGATAGGACAGTCATTTACACTGTAAGTGCAAATGATTAACTTTGTTAATTAATTTCGTCTGGAGTATTCCCTTCATTAACTTTTAATTAAGTTCACCATTAATCAACTTGGGTAAGTTAAATGAATAATGTGATTTCGAAAGTTAATTTATGTCCAGTGGCATTTTTCTGGTGAAGAGTGCCACTGGAAGTAATTTATGGTGAAGTTTCATGATTTATTGCAAGGTAGATTATTTATAATAATTTATACAGTGCAGAACATGATTTAAATCATAAGAAAATAATTAGACAACATGTGACAGTGGAAAAATGCTCTGTAGGTGTGTTATCAGATTTAAACAGAGAACATCTTTTGTGTGATTTGATATTTTTCCTACACAGAGCAGAGCACAAGAAGGCTACCAAAATTTGACTTGTATTTTTCTGAGATGTATTCATTTTTCTATCGATTTTACATGTTTTTGTGAATTTCTGGAGATTTAACTAAATGGAAAAGGATTAAAAAGGGCGCGACCAATCAGATCTGGCCACGAAGGCGGCCACAGAATCTGGGCCGCACCAGATCTGGGCTGGCCACACCAGATCCAGCCACTCGCGTGCGAGAACGCACGCGGGGCTACAAGGTTGGCCGCACGGGATCCAGCGTTTTCGCACGGGATCCCGTCGCTGTGGCCAAAGGTGCGATGGCCGTGCCGTCGCCGGAGTGCGGCGGCGCGCTCGCCGGAAAGGAGTTCCTGGCGGCCACTTGCTAAACGGCGAGCACCGACGGGGTCACGGGAAGACGGCGAGCTCACCTAGGGAACTCGGAGCTCGCGACGACGACCGGAGGAAGCTCGGTGACGAGGCGCGGCGGTGGCGGAAGTTCGGCGACGACGCGAGCTTGCGGTGGTCGACGGGGAGGTGCACAGGCTGGTGCCTCAGCTTCACGGAGGTGCGGGGAAGCCCGGCGACCAACACGTCGACGACGAGGGGGCTCGGAGGGTGGTGCTCGTCGGAGGGGTCGCCCAGGGAAGAAGACCAGTGCGCGGGGAAAAACTCAAATCCGGCGGTTACTCTGTGGAAGGAGGAGAATGGCGGGGTCAGAGAGGTGCGAGAGGTCTAGGTGCACTTCTGTGCGCGAGGGATTGAAGCGAGGCTCACCGGAGTGCGGGCAATCGACGATGAGGTCAAAGGACATCAACCGTCGGCCATGGCGAAGATGAGCTCGATTCCTTGGCTTGGGCTATTGGAGAGAGCAAGGAGCGGACCAGGGTGTCTTCACGTCATCTCCGCGCAGGCGCTCATGCAGTGGCTCACGCGGGAAAGCGTCGGAGTGGCGAAGCAGCGAGGTGGAGCTCGAGCGGCGGCAATGGTGACTAGGGTTTGGGCCGGGGAAGCACGAGTGAGCGAGAGCGAGCGAGGGAGTGAGCTCGGGCAGGCACGGGGAGCCATTTTTTACGTCGTCGCACGGTCGGGAGCGGGCCAGGGCGCCGCGGAGAGGCGCCGTACGCCGTTGGCGACGTGGAGCAAAAGCTCCGACGTCCTCAGTGAGACGAACGTCACTGACGAGTGGGCCCGGGCGCATCTTTCATTTTCGCGAATTATTCAAACTCTGATTTTTCCCCAATCTTTGGCACACAAATTGCCCTAGCAAACAGGCTCCAAAATTAGCAAATTTGGTACCATTGGAAAGCTCTTGAAAAGTTATATCCACTGGCCAACATGTACATCTGGAATCCAAAGGGATTTCAAGTGGCAATATTTCAAAGTGGATCACTTTTTCAGCTTTGGTGATTTTATTGAGCTATCAAATGAATTTGTAAAATCACCAAAAATTCTCCAAAATTATCTCTTGAGTAGGGCTATCTACTGGTATTTTTGTTTGTCCAAGTTGCTATGTAAAAATTTGAGTTGCTTCACAAGCATGTGTTTGGCCATTATTTCAATTTTGCATTTCGAATTTGAATTTGAATATGGTTCAAGGTTCAGTTCAGTTTGTGAGTGTGCATCAGTTGGGCATCAGTGACACGGGGTGTCACAGTAAAAGACAAGAACACATCAATACAACTCGGCACATCACCACCTGTGACATCCTGGCCCAGGGCTTAATAGGATTGATAGAATACTCATATAAACAAGTTGCAACTTCTTTTCTGGAAGCTCATCTCGAAAGAACCTCGAGGTTAAGCGTGCTTGGCCTGGAGCAATTTCGGGATGGGTGACCGACCGTGAAGTCGTTCCCGGGTGCGTACGAGTGAGGACAAAGTGCGCAGAAAAGACATGTGTTGGTCTGTGGGGTCAGTCTTGATTCCTAGAGCGCTGCCAGGTGTGCGGGCCCCGCCTCGGGGAGGCGGAACGCTATAGTGGTATCAGAGCCGACCCTCGCGGTTTCACGGGCGCGTGTGGGCGCAGTTGCGCAGGCATGGTGCGCATGGCTGGTGTGGACCCAGAGTGGTCACACAGCATGGCACATGCGCTGGCACTGGACGCACGGACGTGGCCAAGAGAGGACGTTCCTGGACTGGGGTTGACCGACGAGGACGTCGGTCTTCTAAGGGGGTGAGTATGTGACATCCTGGCCCAGGGCTTAATAGGATTGATAGAATACTCATATAAACAAGTTGCAACTTCTTTTCCGGAAGCTCATCTCGAAAGAACTTCGAGGTTAAGCGTGCTTGGCCTGGAGCAATTTTAGGATGGGTGACCGACCGGGAAGTTGTTCCCGGGTGCGTACGAGTGAGGACAAAGTGCGCAGAAAAGACATGTGTTGGTCACACAGCATGGCACATGCGCTGGCACTGGACGCACGGACGTGGCCAAGAGAGGACGTTCCTGGACTGGGGTTGACCGACGAGGACGTCGGTCTTCTAAGGGGGTGAGTATGTGACATCCTGGCCCAGGGCTTAATAGGATTGATAGAATACTCATATAAACAAGTTGCAACTTCTTTTCCGGAAACTCATCTCAAAAGAACTTCGAGGTTAAGCGTGCTTGGCCTGGAGCAATTTCGGGATGGGTGACCGACCGGGAAGTCGTTCCCGGGTGCGTACGAGTGAGGACAAAGTGCGCAAAAAAGACATGTGTTGGTCTGTGGGGTCAGTCTTGATTCCTAGAGCGCTGCCAGGTGTGCGGGCCCGACCTCGGGGAGGCGGAACGCTACACCACTGTTGGTATTTCTTAACGTCACAGATAAATCCGCAAGCGTACGGAGAATACTGTTGTAGCACTTCACCCGTGAGTATTCAAGGGTATCGTTATTTATATTATCCCAAGGGAACGGAGTGGAATTATCTATTAGTCTAGCTGGTCCAAGGACACGAGGAAGGATGGTAGGTATGGGTAGAGAGGATTCCTATGGATGAAGTTCTATCTAGAACAAGGAAGAGTAGACACAGCAGGGCTGTCACCACCTACCGGCAAACTCCCCTACTAGGACACGTGACACTAGGGCTATTAAGTCCCTAGGCCAGTCCTAGGGTCACGTGACAACAAGGCAATTAAGTCCTTGCTGCCAGACCGATTCCAAGAAGTCAATTCCTAGAACAGAAAGGATTAAGCACAGCAGGGCTGTCACCACCTACTGGCGACCCTCTCCTAGGACATGTGACACCAGGGCTATTAAGTCCCTATGCCAGTCCCAAGGTCACGTGACAGCAAGGCAATCAAGTCCTCCCTGCCAGACCTATTCTAGTTCACAAGACTAAAGATAAATTCTGCCTCTAAATGCTTACTTGAATAGAACGATGATCATGCAAGCAAGTAAAGGAAGAACTTATACTAGAATAGAAACATACAATCCAAAAGGAGATCGAGAGTACTTACTTGTAATGAAGATAAACGACGAACGAACGATGAACGAACGACGAACGAACGATGAACGAAGAACGAACGACGAATGAACGATGAACGAACGAAGAACACTTCACTATAAATAAGTATCCTCCAAGATACAAGATTTGGGCCAAGTCCTCACAAAGGGAGAACTACCCTTCTCTCCTACCCTACTCTCTCCCTACTCTACTAGTGTACAAATGGCTCTAGGCCCTTGGGAGTGGAATGAGGCTCTCCTTCTTGTGTATCCTTGAGGGGAGGGGGTACCCCTCTATTTATAGTCTTGAGTAGGTCGGTTTGGGGGCCTCCACCGCCTCAACGCATTAAATGCAGGCAGAACCGATATCAGGAAGGCGGTGGCGACCAGCCAGAGAAAGATGGGCCAGATTGGCCACTGTAGCAGGTCGGCCGACCTCACTGTAGCAGGTCGGCCGACCCCCCCCCCCCTTGGCCCATTTGGCCTTGGGTTTTGGCCGAGGGGTCCTCCTTGATGTCTTGTTCAATGATCTTCGTGCATTGGCCCAAGTTGGTTGAGTTTTGTATGACTTTTGATCCATATCTTGTTGGGCTGCCTGTGCTGATTTTCTCGGAGTGATGTGTTGTGGCCTTCTTGATGTGAATTCCCTCCTTTTGATATGAAATGTACCAGCACTCACAAATTCACCAACACTCGTGGAAATCGTTAGTAATAAACTCCTACCACTATGTTTGGTGTTCATTTTATTTCTTTTATGCAGGTAATTGACGGTCAAAAGTGGTACTTAAGGGCCGTCAACAACACCCCCACACTTGAGCCTTTGCTCGTCCTCGAGTGAAGGTGGAAGATTAAGATAAAGCATGACTTCCTATGGTATGATGCTAGCATACAAGTTATTCCAAGCCATACCTGCACCTGTGAACTTTGAAGTGGCTAACATGCTATCTTGGGCGGTTGAGGAATGGAACGATCTTGATTCAAGTCATCAATACCCCTCTGCTGAGTAACTTGGGTTTTTGAAAGATTTTCAAAGTAAAGGCATAGCTTGTACTCCTTGAATGATAACTCTCGGATCACTCAATGTGTATGATTCCTCACCAAGGCAATGGGTTGCCTCTTTTCATCCTGCTTCTATGTAAGGCTTTATGTGGAGCTTGGTAGGGATGAAAAGGGGCATACTTGTATCACTTATATTGCAAAGTCAAAGAGTGGATCCAAAAGAGAAAACAAGCCATACAATCTGATCAAGAGTGTGTGTGTGAGTGGATATGTGTGTGGAAGATGGAATGAGATGGATACTCCTTGATGTGATGATATCTCTCTCGTGCTTGAATTTTGTTTGAGAACATGGCTATCGCTTCTTTTCTTTCTTCTCTCTCTCTCTTTTTTTTTTCAACCATACTCACTATGTTTGAGGAGGTCTCTCTTTTCTTTTCTTTTCTTTTTTTTTTTTGATAGCCATGCCTCTTTTGCAAGAGTATTTGAAGAGAGATATCAACAAAAAATGAAGGAGTATTTTGTTTTGGTGGATGGATGAATGGAAAGGATGTTGCTAACTTCCAGTGTAGAAGTTAGCATGTTTTGTGGTGGTGGTGGTGGTGTATGTGTACGTGATCTTGACCAGGAAAGTATGACAAGAATCTCACAAGGGTCACACAATTTGACAAAGCTCAAAGCAATAACAAGTAGCATTTTGTAGGGGTTTTCAATGTGATCATTATCTGGCTCTGGTAGGAATTTAAGATCATTGAGGAGTGCAAAGCTATGGATTTTTAATTTTGCAAAATAAATTCCCAAGTACTCTACATAGAAGAAGTAAGATTCCTATCATCCAACCATATCACACTCGCCAACAACTTAGATAAGCATGGGGTCCTATGATATTGGTGTTCACAAGCAACAGGTGTGCGAAGCGAGGAATAAAGAGTATGCAGGCCAACCAAACAGAAACATGCAAACTTGTTTGAGGGATAAAAAGATTTGTTTTTATCATTGAGTTAAATTTTAGTGATTGAAGCAAAAAAAAAAATTATTTTAACTCAAGATCTGGAGAGTAGGGTATAGGATGCGCAAACCGTCGCCTTAGATTAAGTGGAGATTAAGAGGGGTCATGTGATTGATCTTTGTCTTCTAGTCCCGATGGCTCCACTCATTTGCGTGTTGATTGGTGCGATGTTGTGCATCGTGTTGGGGGGAGATCTCAAATGTGTGCTTGATGAAGGACAAGAGGTCTCCCCCACACTTGTTCTTGTACCTGGCTTATTTATTCAAAACAAACAAAAGAGTGTGGAAACACAAAAGGACTCTACCGGGGTTGAAGACCGGCGAGCCTAAATTTATTGAATAAAGCAAAATAAGTCAAGGCGCATGATATGTTGGAAAGGGAAATAAAAACGCCTAGTATTTTTTTTTTAAAAGGGGGAATCAAGGTAGGAAGCTACGGTGGGTTATTGAAGTCAACTAAATCGATCACGTCTACTTCCTCATCTAGGTTTTTATTAGGCTCCAGGAAAACTTTTAAGCGTTGACCATTCACCTTAAAAAGGTTACCTCCATCATCTTGAAGTGTGACTGCTCCATGTGTTGCAACATCGACGATGGTGAATGGCCCTTCCCATTTACTCCGAAGTTTTCCATGCCCGAACAACTTGACCCTAGAATTAAAGAGTAGCACCTTGTCCCCTGCCTTGAATTCCTTTACTTTTATTCTCTTATCGTGCCATCTCTTGGTTCTTTCTTTGTAGATCTTGGCACTATGGTATGCTTTATCTCTTGCTTCCTCCAGCTCGGATATTTGTTGTTTTTGATGCTTCCCGGCTTTTTGGAAGTCCATGTCGAATTTGCGAATGGCCCAATGTGCCCTATGTTCCAACTCAACGGGTAGATGACATGTTTTCCCGTACACGAGTTGGTAGGGTGACATGCCAATGGGTGTTTTGTATGCCGTTCTATATGCCCATAGTGCATCGGGTAGCCTTGACTTCCACGCCTTCCCCATTTCATTGACAGTTTTCTGCAGAATATTCTTGATCTGTTTGTAGGATGTTTCTACTTGTCCACTTGTTTGGGGGTGGTATGGAGTTGCAATGTTGTGTTGCGCTCCAAGCTCCCTGAGAAAGCTTCGGAAGGTCTTATCTTTGAAATGAGACCCTCCGTCACTTATCACCATTCTTGGTGTTCCAAAACGAGGGAAGATGATCTCGTGGAACATCTTGCGGGCATGCTTGGAATCAGCGGCTGTGCATGGCATTGCTTCCACCCACTTGGACACATAGTCGACTGCCACCAATATATACTCGTAGCCTTGGGACTTTGGGAAGGGTCCCATGAAGTCAATGCCCCATACATCAAACAGTTCCACTTGAAGATTGTATGTTAGGGGCATTGCATTGCGAGCTGTGATGCCTCAAGTTTTCTGGCAACTCTTGCGTCTTCTGACAAATTCCTTGCAGTCTTCATACATAGTTGGCCAGAAGAAACCACTTTGCCAAACCTTTGCCTGTGTTCGGAATGCACCATAATGTCCCCCATATGGTGCGGCGTGGCATTTTTCGATTATTTTGGTGCCCTCGGCTGTCGGCACACATCTTGTTAATTGGCCATCAGCACAAACTCTATAGAGGTATGGGTCATCCCAATGGTGACGTCGACTCTCATAGATCAACTTTTTTTGTTTTCCCCTGGTGGGACATAACCTGTCACAATGAAGTTCACAATGTCTGCATACCAGGGGTTGGTATCTGTCACCTTTAGAAGCATATCGTCTCGCAGGAAATCATTGATTGGTAGTTCCTGCATGTTAGTGACTTGCATACGAGACAGATGATTTGCCACAGAATTTTCTACTCCTTTCTTATCTTTTATTTCAAGATCAAACTCTTGGAGCAGAAGAATCCATCGTAACAAGCGCGGTTTAGCATCTTTCTTAGTGAGCAAGTATTTTAAAGCAGCATGATCGGTGTAGACGATAACCTTTGCTCCCACTAAGTAAGATCTAAACTTATCGATAGCAAAAACGACGGCAAGAAGCTCTTTTTCAGTGGTTGCATAATTCAATTGAGCTCCCGTCAAGGTTTTGCTAGCATAAGATATAGCATGATGCTTCTTATCTTTGGTTTGGCCAAGGACCGCCCCAACGGCATAATCACTAGCATCACACATTATCTCAAAGGGTAACGTCCAATCAGGGGGTTGTATGATTGGGGCTGATATGAGTGCCTTCTTGAGGATATTGAAGGATTTCATGCACTCATCATCAAACTCAAAAGGAGCTTCCTTGGCTAAAAGGCTCGTGAGGGGTCTAGCGATGTGAGAGAAGTCTTTTATGAAACGGCGATAGAACCCTGCATGACCCAAGAAGCTACAGACCCCTTTCACGTTGGTTGGAGGTGGCAGCTGTTCTATAACATCGATCTTAGCCTTGTCCACCTCCACACCTCTCTCGGACACAAGGTGTCCAAGAACTATCCCCTCTCGGACCATAAAGTGGCACTTTTCTCAGTTAAGCACCAGGTCCTTCTCTTGGCATCGTTGCAAGACCTTGTCTAGGTTTTCAAGACAATGATCAAAGGTCTTCCCATAGACGGAAAAATCGTCCATGAAGACTTCCATGATTTCCTCGATCATGTCAGAGAAGATAGACTTCATGCACCTTTGGAACGAGGAGGGTGCATTGCACAACCCAAAAGACATCCTCCGATAGGCGTAGGTTCCATAAGGGCAAGTGAAGGTAGTCTTGCTTTGATCATCGGGATGGATGGGGATTTGATGATAACCAGAATACCCATCAAGAAAACAAAAGAAGGAATTCTTTGCCAACCGTTCTAACATTTCATCAATGAAAGGCAACGGAAAATGATCCTTCTTTGTTGCCTTGTTAAGTTTTCTGTAATCAATGCACATTCTCCATCCCGTGACGGTTCGTTGAGGGATCAACTCATCCTTATCATTTTTTACGACCGTCATTCCTCCCTTCTTGGGCACTACCTGAACGGGGCTAACCCACTCACTATGCGGAACAGGATAAATTATTTCAGCATGAAGGAGTTTCAGGACCTCTTTTTTGACGACCTCTCTTATCGCATTGTTTAGCCTCCTTTGAGGCTCCCTAGATGGTGTGTTATCAGGATCGGTAGGGATGCGATGGGTGCAGAGAGCGGGATTAATCCCCTTGAGGTCTGGAAGAGAGTAGCCCAGGACGGATCTATGCTTTTCTAGAATGGCAATGAGTCTAGCGGTTTCGTCTCCAGAGAGCTTGTCACTTATGATGACGGGAGCCTCTTTATCGCCATGAAGAAAAGCATAGCGTAAGCCGGGAGGTAAGGGCTTGAGCTCAATTGGACATTTTGATGGTGTTTTGAAGTTAGGAAGCTCGAGAGGTTCTTCTAGATCTGCTTCTTCTTGGATAAAATCATGAGCATACTCGTCTAGGAATGATTCAGGAGACTCGATAGGATAGATAGCCCTCACTTCCTCATCAATGAGCTCATCCTCGGGGAGACTATCTGCCGAAGTATTTCTCGATCGGGTGATCGGAATGGAAAAAGATTCTCTCCCAAGTTTGATGTCAAGGGTTCCTAGTGTTGGTGCATCAAAGAGAAGCTTCTCTATTGGATGCCCAATAAGAATATTAAACTCATCGATCTCAAAGACATGGAAGTCCAGGATGGCCTCAAGATTGTTGTGACCAATGGTCACATTTTGTAAAACTCCAAGTCCTTCTTGAAGATGTCCAGACGGGCTCTTGAAGGATTTGGTTGTTGGCATCAAAGGTTTGTCACCAAGAATTTCGTGTGCAAAGGAATCAGAAACTAGGTTTGCACCAACAGTGGGGTTGTAGTGAACATCGACCGTAACTCCTCTTATGTTGCATTGAATGATTGAAGAAGGTTGGTTAATCCGAATTACCTCGGGGGAATGCTCAACTTCTCTCAACCATTCCTCACTCATGAGGGTGGTCAACTCCCGAACGGTTTCTCTAAGGAACTCATGTTCAAAAGGATCAGGAGGAGGCCTAGGAGCTGGTGGTTTCTTTTGATGGGAATGCTTTGAGGTGTTTTCATAACCTTCAAAGAGATCATCCTTGAATTCAAACGGGAAGTCAAGAGGATGAATTTCTTCTTCCTTCATCACTGTTCTTGGTACGGGAAGTGGGTCAACAGGCGAATCTTGGGATGTGGAAGAAGAAGGGATGGATTCGGATGTTGAGGGTTCCTCGATGCTTGACACGACTCGCTCTTGGAGGGACTCACTAAGATGATTGAAGGAATTATTTTCTGTGATTAGATCCAAGATCTTTCTTCCTTCGGTCGGGGTTTTGGAAGCAAAAGACCCTCCAGCGGTGATGTCAAGATATAGGGCAGATTCCTTGTCTAATCCCATATAGAAATGTTGCAATAACATGGGATCGGGGATAGACAAGTTTGGGCCAGTAAGAGTTAGCAAGGAAAACCTAACCCAGGCTGCACCTATGGACTCCTTCTCATTCTGCGAGAAATTCATGATTTCCAATCGGAGAGCAACGATTCGGGATAAGGGAAAGAAGGCTAAGCAAAATTTATCTCGGAGTTTTTCCCAATCCCCCCTCGTGTTCCCAACGGTATAGGTGTACCATTGTTTTTCTCTCTCTTGAAGGGAGAAAGGAAACAATTTCCACTTCAAAGTTTCTTGTGCCATGCCTTGGATCACGACGCACGAACACACTTGCTCGAACTCTCGCAGATGGTGATATGGATTTTCTTGGTCAGTTCCAGAGAAGGGTCGGCTTTGTACCATGGTTATAAAGGTGGGGTCGATCATATAGCCGGATGTGGAAATGGGTTTGGAGGATGGTAGTGGCTCAAATAACTCTCCCCTTGGAGCAGAGAAGGATAGGATTGTAGGTTCTGGCTCCATGATAAATGTTTTTGGTGTTTTCAAGGAAAGGATAGAAATGATAGATGGTGGAAGATTGATGATGGATAAAAGGTAAGAAATAAAAAGAAGGATAAATAAAAGGGATACAATACGAGGACCAACTAGGTTCGAAGACAAAAAGCAACTACCGTTCCCCGGCAACGGCGCCAGAAATGCTTGTTGGTATTTCTTAACGTCACAGATAAATCCGCAAGCGTACGGAGAATACCATTGTAGCACTTCACCCGTGAGTATTCAAGGGTATCGTTATTTATATTATCCCAAGGGAACGGAGTGGAATTATCTACTAGTCTAGCTGGTCCAAGGACACGAGGAAGGATGGTAGGTATGGGTAGAGAGGATTCCTATGGATGAAGTTCTATCTAGAACAAGGAAGAGTAGACACAGCAGGGCTGTCACCACCTACCGGCAAACTCCCCTACTAGGACACGTGACACTAGGGCTATTAAGTCCCTAGGCCAGTCCTAGGGTCACGTGACAACAAGGCAATTAAGTCCTCGCTGCCAGACCGATTCCAAGAAGTCAATTCCCTAGAACAGAAAGGACTAAGCACAGCAGGGCTGTCACCACCTACTGGCGACCCTCTCCTAGGACATGTGACACCAGGGCTATTAAGTCCCTATGCCAGTCCCAAGGTCACGTGACAGCAAGGCAATCAAGTCCTCCCTGCCAGACCTATTCTAGTTCACAAGACTAAAGATAAATTCTGCCTCTAAATGCTTACTTGAATAGAACGATGATCATGCAAGTAAGTAAAGGAAGAACTTATACTAGAATAGAAACATACAATCCAAAAGGAGATCGAGAGTACTTACTTGTAATGAAGATAAACGACGAACGAACGATGAACGAACGACGAACGAACGATGAACGAATGAAGAACACTTCACTATAAATAATTATCCTCCAAGATACAAGATTTGGGCCAAGTCCTCACAAAGGGAGAACTACCCTTCTCTCCTACCCTACTCTCTCCCTACTCTATTAGTGTACAAATGGCTCTAGGCCCTTGGGAGTGGAATGAGGCTCTCCTTCTTGTGTATCCTTGAGGGGAGGGGGTACCCCTCTATTTATAGTCTTGAGTAGGTCGGTTTGGGGGCCTCCACCGCCTCAATGCACCGCCTCAACGCATTAAATGCAGGCAGAACCGACATCAGGAAGGCGGTGGCGACCAGCCAGAGAAAGATGGGCCAGATTGGCCACTGTAGCAGGTCGGCCGACCTCACTGTAGTAGGTCGGCCGACCCCCCCTTGGCCCATTTGGCCTTGGGTTTTGGCCGAGGGGTCCTCCTTGATGTCTTGTTCAATGATCTTCGTGCATTGGCCCAAGTTGGTTGAGTTTTGTATGACTTTTGATCCATATCTTCTTGGGCTGCCTGTGCTGATTTTCTCGGAGTGATGTGTTGTGGCCTTCTTGATGTGAATTCCCTCCTTTTGATATGAAATGTACCTGCACTCACAAATTCACCAACACTCGTGGAAATCGTTAGTAATAAACTCCTACCACTATGTTTGGTGTTCATTTTATTTCTTTTATGCAGGTAATTGACGGTCAAAAGTGGTACTTAAGAGCCGTCAACAACCACCTTTCTGATGTTTACGTCCCTTCGCGCGGGCTTGATCTTGGCGTGAAGATCGAAAACATCACCCCGGCGACTACACATCAATCAGTTAATGTTCTCCTAGTAATCGATTATCATGTGTAATTGCTAGTTATCCGGTACGTCGGTCTATCTAGTCTAGCATATTTAGGGTTTCGTTTGTTAATCACAATCGATTCACTAAGTACGTGAAGTTAGATAGATCGACGTGCCAAGTTACTACTAGATCATCGATTTGGTAGTGCTATCGGGGTTTGTAGCCGATAGAGTATCACTGATTTAATTAGATTGGTTTAGGCATCCGTGGTAGATAGTCAGAGGGTTGATAACTTTATCGGTTGATCGTTGCGTCGAATCATCCGTAATGATTAGCCAGAGGGTTATTAACTTTATCAACTTTTTATTGCATTGATTAATAAATCGGTTCAAGTAAATTAGTTCATTAGAGTCTATAGCTGAATAATCCTAACTTAGCCGATTCTATTTACATGTTATTCCCTGCTTTATTCATGCTTTGGTAGGTAGAACTGTCATCACGTGTTATTAGCCCGATTCAATCTAAGCGTCCGTGCTGTTTAGTCAGAGGGTTACTAGCTTTATCGACTGATCAATGCGTTGAAGCATCCGTATCGGCCAGTCAGAGGGTTAATGACTTTATCGACTATGCAGTGCGTAGATTAATAGATTGTTTCAGGTTGATAGCCTATCTGGTTTTATTGTTCTTAGCCGATTAGGGATGTGCTAAAAATAATCTTGTTAAATAAAGTATTAAAATGACATATATCTGTTGCTTTGCATATCCTGGCCGATTATGACACATGCATGCTTTCTATTCCATGTCAAATCAGTTACATGCTTTACATGCCTTATTTGCTCTTAACTAACAACCAGCTGGCCGATTCAAGTTGTGGGGTGCCTTGCGCTTTATTCCTCCTATCGGCTGGTTATGAATTGGTCCCGTTGGCCGATTGCCCCTTGTTATCTGATAAACCTTTCTCTTGTCTGTTGCAGGATCAAACGGACTGGCACGCCTGGTAGCATTTTGGTGCCTGACTCCTGAGTAAAGCAAATTTCCCGGGACGGCGGTGTAGTGTCTAAAATCCAGATTTTGGACCAACAATAGTCTTCTAAATTAATGTCGTGCAATCTGTATCTTTCTACATTAATGCTTTGGTATCGTGATGTGAAGATTTCATATCCTAAGATATTACATTTTAAATAAATGATAGCCAATCCTTGAACTTCATGTATGTTATACTCAAACTTTTTCATAATTGTGGTGGGAACTGATTGCTCTTGCTCACCTCGTAAATACCAATGTGCCGCGTTTTATTTTCATGGGGTCATTTTGGGAAATATATAAATGTGTTCCAGTTAATACGTGGGCTGAATTATGCAAAGAGTAAACAAACTCTTGCCTTATAGTGGGTCTGGTCCAGACCTATATCGTCTATTAAGATTTTATAGCCTGGCCCAGACATATAACGTTAGACAGGATGCTTCCTAAACGTACCTTCCCTCCGAAACTTCGTCCCTCATTCTCCCTTCAAGCATCATCACCAGGGCTGAAGAAGAAGCACATCGCCACCAACCCCGATTTCTCCCTCAACCTCCACACGGACTGCGGCTCACCGGAGTAAACCGGGACACAGAGAGAGAGGGAGCGATAGCATGAAATAAAAAGCATAGGCCACTCACCGGTACATGGGCCATCGTTGTCAAGACAGCTGCACGCGAAAACTCTATTCCACCTGTGACACCCCATGTCACTGATTTGCAAATAGTGCAAGCAGCCCCCAAAGCAAACTGAAAACAAACTCAAATCAATTCAAAATTCGAAATCAAATATGCAAACAATGGTCAAACCAAGCCATGTGAAGGAATTGAAATTTTTACATAACAACTTGCACAACCAAAAATATTAGGGGATGCAGGTCAGCTAGAAATAATTTTGGAGAATTTATCACAATTTTTGAAATTCGTTTGGATGCTCAAATAAATCCTGGAAGCTTATAAAGTACCCTACTTTGACCAAAGACAGTTTGAAATCTACCAGGTATCCAGATGTGCATGTTGGCCAGTTTGAAGACCAGATCAAGGACTTCCAGCAGAAACCAATTTCGTGATTTTAGGAGCTGGTTTACTATTTTAAATAGTGTACCAAAGATTGGGGAAAATCATGGTTTGAATAAATCAAAAAAATTCGAAGATTCCCCATGGGACCCACCTGTCAGCCGCTCCCCTATCACTGAACCCGTCCGACGCCGCGCGTCGCGTGGATGACGATGTACGGCTCGCCGCTCCGCCCCGACCCCGCTGTTCCGACCGCGCCACGGCACAAAACGACGTCTCCCCCTCGTATCCAACGCGCGCGCCAGCCTCACCATTGCCGGTCGCCAGCTCGAGCTCGACACGCCGCCGCGTCAGAGCACCTCCCTGCCAGGAAGTTGTGCAGGAGAGTTCGCCGGGACATCCTGGAGCTCCTCCATGGCCTCCATTTCATTTTACCCGATGTGAGCAACGTGAATCGAGCTCGTCCTCTTCAATTCCGGCCACCTCGCATCACTCTGCGCTGCCATCGATTCACGACACCCCGGTGAGCCTCACTCTAATCCCGCGCATCTTGAGCCTGCGTAGACATCTTGCGCATCCTCTAAACATGATCCCCTTTCGTTTCTGTAGCCCATGTCGACGGGACGAGATTGTTCCCCGCCGCCGTTGCACGGCCCTGCCAACCCCGTCGACGGTGGCAGCGACCGCGTCCCAGAACTCCTCGACGTCGACGTCAACTATGCCGAGGAGTCCCCACGTCCAGTGAATCTTGAGCACCAAGACGTGCAGCTAGACGACCCCATCGATGAGCTAGAGCCGCCGCCGAACCTTCCCCAACCGCCGCCTCTCGTCGCCGAGCCAGCCCCGGCCCTCTTTGACCTAAACGATGTTAGAAACTCCACTCCGGCGAGCCGCGCCGCCCATCTCCGGCGACGCCTCCGGCAAACACACAAGAGGCCACAGCTCCGGGATCCAGTGCGGCAACGCTGGATCGGGTCCTCCACCCATGTGGCCCAGTGTGTACCCTCGGATCTGAGTGGCTGGATCACTTTGTGGCCATCCCGGATCTGTTGCCCGGTTTGTGGCTCAGATCTGATTGGTCAGCCCTTTTTAATCCTTTTCCGAAATTGTATAAATTAACAGAAATTGTCAGAAGTTTTTAAAATGCATAGTAAATTGAATACACCTCAGAAAAATGTGAATCCAATTTTGTTGGATTGCACAAAACATTCTCTGTCCAATAAAAATGTCAAATTACATAATGCACATTCTCTATTTTCCGTATAAATACATTTGAGCAGATCTTGATTAATTCATATTAAATTATCTGTTGCTCCATAAATCACAAACACTTGCATGCTTGTAAAGTATCTGTTAACACACCTACAGAGAATTTTTCCACTGTCATAGCTTACTTAATTATTTCCCTATGATTTAAATTGTTCCTGCATTGTTTAAATCATTATAAATAATCTACCTTGCAATAAATCATGAAACTTCACTGTAAATTACTTCCAGTGGCACTCTTCACCAAAAAAATGCCACTGGACATAAACTAAATTTTGAAGTTAACTTCTCTAATTAATCAACTTGAATTAAATTAAGTAAGTAACTTAAATGAAAGTCAATGAAGGAAATACTTCAAACGAAAGTAATTGACAAGTTAATCTTTTGCACTTACAGTATAAATGACTGTCCTATCAAGTAATTAATTCCATAATTGCATCATATTTTCATTACGTCTGACTTGCATTATTTATCCTTGTCATAACGTGTAGTGACAGAGACAATGCCGGAGCCGCTCGATTTCCCGCTGCCGGAGGAGCAGGCCCAGGAGGTGCAGGAGGAGCAGCCGCAGCAGAACACTGACCCCGCTGACTTTGTTAGCGTAGCTCCTGAGCCAGGCAAGCCCCGGTGCATGCCTCCCTATTTAGGATTTTATTTTCGCACTTGATTGGGGCTAGTCATTGTTTGTGCATTAGGTTTATTAGGAGTTGATGTGAAACCTTAAAACTGCATTAGGATTACCCTTCCATATCCTACCTTGTGTCCTATTTTTGTAGATGTGGTCTAGGTTACGTTAGAACTTGCTAGGCTTAGTGGCTAGCGGACGGTAGAAGTCGAGTGGTAGGTCCCACTCGCGAGATAGGTTTTCACCCTGGATTGTACTAGATGGATTTAAGATTTGTTGAGACCGGACGGGGAATTGTTTGTATAGGATGGTTCGAGAAGGCTGGGCCTTCACGGTGGTAGCCCCGTCTGTGTCGGTTAAGGACCGTCCGTTGTTGGCCCTGTTGAGCAAGTTCGAACGTACTGATCACATGCTAATGTTTTTATGGGCCTAGTAAACTTAGTAGCTTAGGTTGCCCTGTTGTGCGGCGGAAGCCTGCCCTTTCTATCATGGTATTCGAGAGAGAAATGATGCTTCCCAATCGGGGCGTACGTCTGGGACGGGGACCGTGCGGGAAGGCCTTTCTCGGGAGGGGTTGGACGCAGCCTAGCTTCCGGGGGATCCATGCGAATAGTTGCCGCATGCGACTTTACGCGTGTGCGGCGTGTGGTCAGGTTTTCTCCTGTAGAATGTACATCGGTGCCGCCGCTCTCGATCATGAGCAACCTTGCTCACTGAGTCACCTCGTAGTGTGCTCTGATTGATGATATGATGATGCTAGTTCATTACTATTATATGTATATCTATTTACTGCTATACTGCTTATTGATGTATTGTTATCTTATACCTGTTTTAGAGATAAGTGCACTGTTTTATTGGTTAAGTACTTAATTTGAAATAAAACTTGAAGTAATGACCAAGTAATTAGTGCGGGTTATGCAATGGAGTCAGCCTACCCATTGTAGCCTTTGCATGCTAGGAGTCGGCTGTAGTTAGCCACGTTGACAGGGTAAGTCTTGCTGAGTAACTAGTACTCTGGGTTTGGCTCTTTATGTTTTTGTGCAGGTATAGATTTTGCTTCCGCTATTGCTTGGTGGAGTTCCTCAGCGGGTCCACATCGCAGGGCTTCGATGTGCGGCCACTTATCGTCGAGTGTTGTAGATTTGGTATAGTTGAGACTTCCGCTGTGCTACTCTCGTGTTTTAAATCATTTAAGACTTGTAATAACTCAAATATGCAAATTTATGCTTTTTATGTGATGTACTGTTGCGTCTGTTCATCAGCGCTTTACCGACTCAATCCTGTGAAAAGCGGATACGCTTCACCACCCATCCCGCCACCGCCGCTGCCGGCGACGCCGTGTTCTCCTCCGATCCAGCAATAGGCGTATGTTCTGACTTTATTTACCATTCTGCCGTCCAGTCTAATGGTTTATCATCCCGATGTATGTTCTGACTTTATTTTCCACATAATGTATAAACGGATTGAGAAAAGTTTGTGTGTTCACTAATATAATATAGTTTTTTTCTTATGATGTCAGAGCACTACAATATGTTTTTACATGCTGATAGTTTTCTACATTTTGCACTTAGAATTGGTGTTCATGGCAAACCATAACAATTTATGACCACTAATGCGCCATGAACAAAACTAGATATACAATAGTTAGTTCATTGGCTGGTACTCCAAGCTTAATTTAGCAGTAACGTCTAACTCTTAAACCTGAAAAACCTCTGTCCTGATGTAACGCCCTGTATTTTAACTCATACCGAATTTCACTAAAAAATTGAAAATTTTCAAACTTAATAAAACTTTGGTGCCCATGCTGACCGCCCCGTCCCCTTCCACTCTGCCCATGCTGACCGCCCCGTCCCCTTCCACTCTGCTGCGCGCCGCCTGCGGCTCTGCGCTCGCCGCAGCAGCGCCGCTTACGCTCCTGCTGCTCTGCCGCACACGCGCCTGCTTCCTCGCTTCGCTCCTCCCTCTCTACTGGCGCCGCATCTCTTTCTCGCACGCGCGTTGCCCTCTTTACTCTGCCGCGCTTGGCCCGCTAGACCGAACGCTGCCGCCGGCCAACGACTTTGCGTCGCCTCCGTCTCGCTGCTCCTTTAAATTTGGCACCCACCTCAATCTCTCTCTGCGCCACGCCTCGCTCACCCCTCTCGCTTGCGCGCCCCCATTGCCATCCTCGTCCCGGCCGCGTCCCCGTCCACGGACCTCCTCTCCGAGCACGCCTCCCCGAGCTCGCCCCGCGTTCGCCCGCCTTCCCCCCCAACGCGTCGTCCCCGTCCTTCTTTGGTGAGCCTCCTCGCCTTGTCGTCGTCTCCCGGCTCCACCACCGTGCGTTAACCCCGCCGCCTTGTCTTCGTTTGCAGCCGATGCCCTTGGTGCTCCCGACGCCGTCCGCCATGGGTGCCGCCCCTGTCGTCGCCACCGTCACTCGGAATTGTGAGGCTCCTTCCCCAAATCCGGGGACTCGCCGTCGCCTACGCGTCAACATTCTCCTCGTCCACCTCCACCGCCACCTCCCCGATGTGGCCGCCGCTCGCCATGACCCCGCGATGAGCTCCCTTTTCGTTTCTCTCGCCCTTCCTCCATGCCTGAGCTCCATCTCCGCGCTAGCCGCGTTCGCCACCGCCGGCCTTGCTTTCGCCTCCGCACCCGCTCCCGCTGCTCGTGCGCCCGCCTCACGCGCTCCAGCATGCCGTTGCTTCGGAGTCTGCCACCGCGTTCCGTTTCGCCTTCGCACCCACGCTTGGCTCCGCCTACGCTGCCCTCCACCCGCGCGGTGCTGCTCGCCCTTGCCCGTGCTGCTGCTTCGCCGTGCTCGTGCCCGTGCGGGCCGCCGTAGCTGGCCTCCGCCACGGTCCACGTGGCCCGGTGCCGCTCCGCGCATGCCGCATCTGCGCGCCTCACGTCTGCGCACTGCTTTTCCAGGGAATTATCATTTCTGATAGTTTCTTGATGGGCCCAATCCAGATCTAAGCCCGTTCAGCTTTTGGCTTTTGGCCCGTTAGCAACAGTAACCTTTAATCTTTTTCGAAAAACAGTAATGCAATTACTGCTTTTATAAAATATAGAAATTGCTCAAATAATTGTTTCAATTTCTGAAATTCATTTAGATAATTTTAGATAATGTAACTAAATTCCTTTCTATTTTTAGTTGTATTAATTAACGATTTACATCGTTAATTAATTCCTAAAAATGCTAATTAATTTGTTAAGCCTTTTTAAATAATGCTAACTAAATGTTTTAAAAACAAAGATTTATATAATAAATCATAGACTTAAAATTAAACATTTTTCTATTTTCAGTAATTCTAATTAATGATTCATATCATTAACTAAATTCTGAAAATACTAATTTAAATTGTTTAGTCCTTTAGATAATTCTAATTAATTCCATAAAAATGCTAATTAATTGTTTAAAGCTCTAATATATATCCAGACGTGCTAACATTCCTTGAATATATAGCCTTGCCATAGATTATTCCAGGAACAATCTATCTTGATCTGTTTCGGGTTTCGCTTTTTCGAAACCCTTCCAAGGTCCGTAACTTGTACGTTACGTTTCCAAAGTCAGCGTTTCCAAAATCGTAGTTAAGTTTTTCCTTAAGGATTTTCTGGAAAAGTATTTAATTCTTAGAAAAGTCTTTATTTCATTTATAACATGATTTATGCTTTCGTAAAATCTTAGAAAATCCTTTATCAGTTTATAAAATCCCATTTATCATTTCTATTTACTTCTTTAACATTTAGTTTATAAAACAAATTTGGTTATTTGAATAAATATTTAGTTATTTATTTAAATAACATAAGCCCATTTTTGGTTATTGGGATAAACATTCCCATTGTTTATCTGATAACCTAAAAATCCCTAGTTTTTTATTAAAAATCCTTAGATAGTGTTTTGTGAACCCTTTTATTTATTGTAAACCAGAAATAAATGTTAGTCCCTTAATGACCCTCATTTATTTATGAAAGTTTACGATAAATACTTTTATAGTTTATTAAACTCTGAAAATCCATTTCGGCTATTTAATTAAACTCAAAAACCTTGTTTCCTTTACTTAAAATGTATTAAACCCTTTTTAATTACTTAATTTTCTTCGCTATTTAAAGAAATAATTCTATTATTTATTTCAAATACCAGAAAACCCCTTACGCTTATAAAACCCTTTTGATCGACCAAACCCTTAAACTGTTATTCAATTATACAATCGAATAATCCAGCTGGCGAGTATTCCAGGAATACTCCCCATCTTCGTTCCTCGGGAGTCGTCCTTCCGAAAGACATCCTAAGTCTATCTTCGTCCCTTGATTTCTAGAATCGGTGATGCCGATCGTCGATGTTGCTCTAACACCTTGATTCTGGTGCTTAGCCCATTTGGTTGGCTTTTATTGTTCTTTTGGTGTTCATCTGCTTCTTATTAGTGTTGCTTCGCTTAACTTTTTCTTAGCTTCGTCTTGCCGTGATTAGAAGAGGTAGCCGCCGGAGCCGGACCAGTGGATCCAGGATGGGAAGGTCCAAAGGACCCGTGAAGTGAAGCCTCGAAGGCCCGGAGTCCGAGGAGTTGAGTTTGATCAAGAAGGAAATGAAAGCTTGGATTAAGGCAAGTCCTAGTTCATATTGAACCCAGATTTGCATAACTAAAACAACCAACTAAAATATGACGTTACATACGTTGCTACTTATCGCTATATTACTGTTTTGATTAGTTATGTCCTATCCTGTAAATCATCTCACTATGCCATCCTATCTACACACCATAAATAGCCCTAGATCTTCTGCATTAATTATAATGCAATCTCCGCTACTAGTATGCTTAGGGCTGGATCCTACTGCTCTCTACGGAGATGCCGGGTGTCTCATTTCTATGAGCATCCACCTTACACATACTTTTATCATGGAGCTTGATGGATGAAGGTGATATGTACCTTGTGTGGTATGGGATACTAGGTGGTGTGAGTGGGTTAAAACCGTGGAGTTAAGTGCAACGTGGTGAAAACCCGTTTTGTGTGTCTGCGGCGGGCCAGGCGAACATCTGTTGGTCGCCTGTAAATGTTTTGTACGCCTTGTGTGGTGTGCATTAGTCTAGAGAAGCCCGCCGTAGCAATTAAGTACCGGTTCTCGTGACGTCATGATCAGCAACACTCGTACTACCACATGTCCCGGGTTTTTATGGCGAAGGGCTTGGCATCGTATTGGACCCTTCAACTCACCTTTCCGGCAGGCAGGGGCAGCGAAGACGGCCCAATGAGTGGTAGGTGCTCTGCACGTGGCATCACCAGGCCCAGTCTAGTGAACGGACCGTTGGGAGTCGACGTCGCAGAACGGCAGGGAAGTTGGGAAAGGATACGTGCCTCGTTGTGCCACTCCCTTTCCCCGTACAGGAATTGGCGGGGAGCTCATCGTGTGGGTAAAGTTGTACACCCCTGCAGGGTTCAATCTATTGCAATAGCCGCGTCCTCGGCTATGGACACGCGAAGTCATGGTCGTACTTGATGAGACTCTGTGTGTGTTGCTAGGTGGGAAAGACTTGTGGGAGGTCTGTGCAGTGTGATAATCCGACTGTGTGGGTCGAAGGCTGCCGGGCTTGTGTGCTGCAGTATAAAATGTGGGCACTGGCGGGATAGTGACATCTCCCCCAGGGCCAAACAACCCCCAGTTAAAATGATATTTTATCAAATGCTTATAGGTTACTATCATGTGTTAATCACTCTGTGTTGCATAAATCTGGCTTTTGTGCTAAATTATCGCCTTACGGCCTTATCCTTGATTATACCCTATGCATCTATACAACTGTAGTGCTAGGACTTGCTGAGTACCTTCCGTACTCATCCTTGCTGCTTTCAGAAGAAGAGCCGGAGAACAGCTTCGCCATTGAAGGAGTCAAAGACTAGGAGTTCGTGGTTGCCATCCGCACTGATGCTGCCTGTAGGCAATGGGTTGCACCTCTTCCCGCTTCCGTTGTAGAGTTCTGCTTGGCTGGTCGGCCCGGATGCTGCGCATCTCGTGTTGTAAGACCCTTCTAATGTCGTAAGTGGCATCATTTTGTAATCGTTTGTATAACAATGTTATCAATCCTATGATGAATGTGTGTGTCAGCTACTGTTCCAGGGAATGACACTGAGGCACACGGGTACCCAGAAATGGGGACCTTACAGATTGGTACCAGAGCTATACATGACTGTAGAACAAAACCATAGAATTGTCACTAAGATAGTGGTATTTCATTATAAAATACCTTACAAAATTTCTTCCATATATTTTTCTCCGTTATTTTCTCTTACCTCGCCTTGAAACCCTTGCAACTTGGTTGTCAAGTTTTCGGTTATTGCCTTTTGAGTGTAGTTTAGCCGGTGAGTGCTATCTAAGTTACCCTTAAGTCTTGGTTAACGTTATAGATCAAGTATTTGAAATCTTTATAGCTAGGAGTCTTCTAGCTCCATGGCACTGCGTGCCGTATCTTTTCAGTAACCTCAAAATTAATTGTGATTGCTTAGTGAAAGTTCTTTCTGGATCTTATCGTTCGGTGTTTTGCGAGTTTTAACTTGCCCTATTATATACCTTGTTGCGTGATCTACCCCTAGATCCATCTTCCTCTCTTGCTTTCTACCCTCCCTCGGAGTACAGAAGATGCAAATCAAGCAAATTGTCAGCAAGCAACTTGGTCATCAGGGGAAATAGGACTATACAAGTCGAGAAAATCTACGACTAGCCCAAGATCACAAGACAATTCAGGAGATATGATGATCGTAATAGCAAATTGTCAGAAATCAACCCGTCAGTAAAAGAATGTTTGTCAGGACATGACAAGAATCTGTGACTGAAGTCAAGGTTACAAGATCAATGTGGAGAAGAAACAGCTGTGGAAACCAAATCAGCAGAATAATCAAGCTGAAAGCCGTCAACAAAACTCCCTGAACAGCCTCGATGACCGCACGAGTTGCAATCGGAACACTAAGTTGAGCTGAACTCCGACTGATAGCTCGTCAGGACAGTCGAAGAAACCCTAGAAGAACAGAAAATCGGATGCCAATACCATGAAGACGACTGTCAGAACCCCAGTTTCTGTGAGTTGGACATGCAGAATGTGTCGAAGTAATGAGAACCCGGGTACCTCAAGAATCAACAAGGCCGAGTACTTCAGATACAGATAGTCGGACGGCTTCAATTAGGCCCGGGTGGCCCACCAGACTCGAGGTCGGTTGGGTCACTCGGCCCAAGATAAATGATGGCCTACTTGTACTACAATGCAATTTGTATCATAGCCGACTAGGTTTATCTCCATGTAACACTGCACCCCCGCATATATAAGGTCGGCAGGGGTCCTCTCATAATCATCATCTCAATATACCACACCAGCACAGGACGTAGGGTATTACGCACATTGCGGCCCGAACCTGTATAAACCTCGGCGTCTTGTGTTACCATCGTATTCTTGGTTCCTTTGCACCTACATAAATAACATCGAGGCCTTAAAACCTCAACAGTTGCGCGCCAGGTAGGGTGTGCGGGAATCCTCCGTCGAGCGCGATGGCTATCAACATCTACATCAACTTCGCTGGCTTGACGTCGTCGTCACCAGGGACGAGATCTACATCAGCAACTTCGTCCAGGAGCTGTTCATCGGGCAGACCTAGCGCCGCGTTTCAAGATTGACGACTCGGCGTGTTAACATCGGCGGCGTTTCGAGGCGTGGCATCCCTGCAGGCATCAAGCTGATCCGCATCCGCATCGGCGTATCCGCGTACATGGCAAGATGGAGTTCTAAGTCGTATTCGTATCCAAGACTTTCCATCGACAAAGATTGAGTTGCTTCAAGTTCCAAGGCAAGGCTATGTCGGGCTGTCCCAAACTATGGAAAATCGGCTACACGTACATCACCGGAAGGGTTACAGGGAAGATTGTTTCTTCTCTATTCTTGATTAATTTCCTTATTTTATCCCTAACCGCTCTAGCTATTAGTCCTCACGTGATTTTATTTGTTGGGCTTGAATACGATTTTCATGCAAGTCTGACGCATTAGTGCTCCTCTGTTTCTGCATGTACGGATGCGCATTATCGTGGACACCGGGGGCTAATTCACGACCCGGTGGCGTCTCTTCGGCACAGCCACCGGCCACGGCAAATACGTACTCGGCGTACGGCGGCGTAAGACGATATGACCCGGTGTCTACTGGGCGTAGGGCGACAGCCATCCGGCCACGGCTGCTCGGGCAACACAACGATCGCGATGCACTTGTTTTGAAGCTCGTACAAGAACCTGGAGCGTCTCATGGCTCGCCGACTCATCTCAACGACTCGGCATGGCTGCTGCCTTCATGTCAAGACCGAGGCTAGACCTCGTCGTGACCTCGTCGTTGCCTACATGCTACAGCTAAGGACCTTTGGTCAGTCCGCTTATGGCAGCAATCATTCTGCCTTGGCGGGCATGGCGCATAGCGACGGTCCGATCACTCGGCCACGGCGGCAACTCGCCGTACAACGGCGGTTACAGCAGTCACTTTGGCGATTTGGCTAATGACACGACAACTTGGTCAACGACTTGGCGCATTAACTTCAACGACTACTCGCCACAGGCGATGGCCCTCTCTCGGCTCCTTGGTTTGTTGCAGCTTTTACAACAGCCTCACGGCTACGGCAATGGTTGTGCGGTACCGGCCAGTCGGCCATAATGTTGATCATTTGGTCATGGCCTAATGACTCGGCTACTTGATCTACAAGAAGATCTACAAAAAGATTCACTCGGATTGTTATCCAATCAACCCGGCATGCCCAGAGGCTTATAAGTTCAAGTATAAAGATTGATTTCATCACTTTCGACTTGGGGAGACGTCAAACAAGCTAAGTCATTTATTTGATTTACTTTTTTGAGTATTTTTACTCTATCATATGTTACATAGTCTATTCTCACTTCGGTTTGAGTTCTGACTCTGTGATTAGTATGTTCTACTCGTCACAGAGTCGGGGGCTGTACTTTTACCCTTATATGCAATGTCTTGAGTCTTTTCTCACATAAGCTAGCAAGTCGGTGGATTTTTCCGAGTTTATGAACACTCATATCAGGCCGATGCCCACACTATAACACTGAAGGGTTAATGCCTTCTATTGCTAACACCCTAGGTTAATGAGTCAGGCTAGCTCATAACCGAGTTAGTAGTCAGCGGAGTTCACTCATACTTAATGCTTCGAGGGAGACAATATTGGACTAAGCACATAAGGAGATAAAAATTGACCAAAATAAAGGAAATTTTATATCCTGACTATGTCTTGTTCAATCAGCATACTAAATAATGCCGTTTCTTGTTTATATATACAGGATTTTTTGGAGTTTATCAGTCTACTTCCTATGCTTGGGGGTTTGACGCCACTCGGCAATTTTCAGTTTTTTGAAGTTCTTCAAGTCTATTATAATATCCGGCTATAGCAGCGCTTGGGAAATTTATTTATGAATATTCGTCATTGAAACATTCAACTGGAATCCTCTAGATCTTCATCTGATTGGTTATTATTGGGATATTCATCCGGAATCACGGGAATTTTCATCAGGATCTTATTACTTGTTGGCATCTTTATCCAGAAATTCGTTACTCATCAGGATATTCATCTCTGGATTTATTTAGACTTCTTTGGCATATGTTCAAAGGCTAAAGTGAACAACAACCGGACCAAGGCTACAATAGCAATTCTGTGAAGCATCAAAGTCAGGTCACGTGAGATTTTACTATTAACAAGTCCGTATTGTGACCTGTTGCAGTTGCACAAGGAAAGCATTTCATGGATTTCACCTGGCATCTCTCATGGGAAGCCCTGAATCGTCATCAAGCTCACCACGATTAGCCTGTTGCATATCCTTGATTACATCGACTATCAATCTACTCGGACCATGACAATACAGTTAAGTCGGCTACTATTTTTATTAGCTCGGGCAGATTTTATACAAGGTTTTTTATCAGTTGGTCCTTATGTGTTATTCAGCCAGATCAGTCAATTGATATAACTATCAGATCATGTCTCTCTGTCAAGAATCCATCAAGGCTATTTGTTTATTGCATAAAGACAAGACTAGGCAATTCATTTGTATTCTGTTGACTCATTCGCTACTCAGCAATAGCTATTCAGTTGATCAGATTCACTGGTTCAATCAGGCTTCTACATGCAACATCAGTCGGACAGTTTAATTAAATCACTCGACAGGATTTCATATGAGACCACTATCAGTCGGTTATGTTGTTATTTCACTCGGCCATGTTGGCTAGACTCTATGAGCTTTACTTCGATGGATTTCTTCTTCACTCGGCCAGTCGGTGGCTAGGCTCTATGAGCTTTACTTCGGTGGATTTCTTCATACGGCCATATGGCTAGTCTCTATGAGCTATATTCTACAGCTTCTTTGGAGTCTATGAACAATTGATTCACTTCTTCATAGACTCGGGGGCTACATTCGTAGGATGCACTTGACGTGCACCCTACGTTTCTCCACTCGGCCAGTCGGTGCCAGGCTTCGGGAAGCTTTATACCCAGATACATCTAATAGATGTGTTTTCGGTCATCATGACTAGGCTCATTTTGATCTTCTGCCTAATTCTTCGGATTACACAGAAGCTCAGGAGCTACATCTAATAGATGTACTCAAGGTGCATATTCAAATTTTTCAGAAGGTGTCATTAATCGGATATTGGATATTATCAGTTATTATGCCTAATTCAAGGCCTTGCTGTCCTTGGAATTCCCAGATTTCAGCTCTTTTATATTGGTTATTTCGGTAACTATTACTCTTTGGAGTTCTTTTTATTTGACCAGCTTAGGCTGAGAATTACTGTACATGAAGTTTGAACCAGTCGGAGGTCTTCAATATCAATTAAAAAGAACTCGGAAGCTACTGTCGAAGTAATGAGAACCCAGGTACCTCAAGAATCAACAAGGCCGACTACTTCAGATATAGATAATCGGACGGCTTCAATTAGACCCGGGTGGCCCAGCAGACTCGAGATCGGTTGGGTCACTCAGCCCAAGATAAAGGATGGCCTACTTATACTACAAGTCAATTTTCTTCTCTAGTCGGGCCGCGCTAGCGGCGCTCCCAGCGATTTGGGATTGCTGGCCGTTCCATTTGCGTCGCGCTCGTGTGCATCGGCTGGGTTTCGCGGTGACTCAGTCACCAAATGTTTACGGTACGGTCGTTGGTGCGTGCCTCTCTCCCATACGTTGCGCTCGGTCGTGGCCCGCGTGTCGTTGGGTCATTGTGCGCGCCGCGGCGCCGGCTTTACTGCGGTGGGTGAGCCGAACTGCATTAACTGGGGTTCTCTCGTCTTCTCCTCCCATTTTCTTTGCATCCGCTTGTTCCTCGTCGCCGGCTAGATCTCCTTTAGCGGGTTGGGCTTGGGGGCGTGGGCGACCAGCGGTGCGGTGCTCCGGGGGCGGAGCGACCTCGACGGGCTGGGGCGCGGACAGGTGGCAGCATGGTGAGCTCGACAACGTCCTGGGCTGCCGCGCGTCAATGGCGCGTCCACGCCGTACACAGCGGCAGCGGCGGAGCGACCTCGGCGGACTGGGGAGCGGACGGGACCCAGCACGACGACCTCGACGACGTCCACGGCGGCGGCACGACGATCTCGATGACGTCCATGGCGGCGGCATGGCGATCTCGATGACGTCCAGGGCGCACGGTGATGGCGCATACACGCCGTCCGTGGCGGCAGCGGCCTCCCAGTGGCACTGCACACGCGGCAGCAGTCGGCCATCTTAAGCTTCGTCGCCTGGCGAGGCGTCCTTGCAACGACCAAGCGGGGCTGCCTGGCGACGGTCAGCCTCCACGCGTGGCGGCGACGGGTCGGCGTCATCGCAGGCAACGCAGAGGTCCATTTCTTCTCTATCATCTTTCACGGTCCAGTCCGGCAATGGTGATTGCAGCCCTCTCGGAGTCTCGATTGTGCAGCGAGAGTCGACGCTGCCCCTGTCGATCGTGGTGAGCTTCCTCCTCTTCTTGTTTGGTTCTTTGCAGATCCGTTCTGGTTGGATTTGTCAAGGATTTTGATTTACGGATTCAAAGGCTGTTGGTTTTAGGGTTATGGAATTGGTTTCCAGTAACCAGGGGAGAAGATGCTATGGTGGAGGCAAGGATTGGACGACTCCTCTTCATGAAGAGGGCATGGGCGAAGGACACATCAGTGGTTGCATCTGCAGGAGCTTTTGTATGGGGAAGAGAGGAACACCATGGTGGCTGTTGGTGCTGCCTGCTGGTGAGCATCACTTGACGTGGTGGCCTGAGGCATCCATTGCAGAGGAGAAGCAGGTCTCGATGCGAATTCCAGTAAGGTCTTGAAGCAAACTTGTGATTTATTTTTTTGTGCTTTGCGTTTACCAAGGCATCCATCATCCATGGTTCAAATAAAGCCATCCAGGTTGCAGCAGTTCTAGGCAAAAGTTGAAGTGAGCAGATGTATTGTGTGATGTGTTACAACCATCATACATATCTATTTATTTTGTTTACATATAGCTGTCTGTTGGTTGTTTAACCGAATTCTCATAAAAAAAAGAAGAAGATATTTTCCTGTGTGTCACATGGTATGTCTGTAATGCAGTAACTACAAAGAATGCCACAAACAGATTTAGAATTACAGCATTGTTCCTTATGCGAAACATGAAGATGATATGTCAATTCCTTGATTTAAAAAAGGTCTAGAGAGTCTGCGAACTCATGTATTGTTTGTGAAGCAGTTCATAGCTTGCTGCATGGGTTGGATTTCTTATGGTTTTATGGATTGACTTGATTTAAGCAATGTACGCCAGTATATCAGATTCATCTCGCATTAATGCAGCTTCAATCATGAACTTGCCCAGATTTACTTATGTCATATTTTCCATAATATTTTGTTTTTGAACTCTTATCATGCAAATGCCTTGAAACACAATATCAAATGCTAATGTAGGTTACCTAACCATAACTAATGTATCACTTATATTATAATATATCATTAGGTATACCCCTCAGTGCCAATTTCTCTATCACAGAAGCAGTACCTTCAGAAGCCAAAATGGTTTAAGAAATTGGGTAAGTTCTATTGTTTGGGCTCCTTTTTGCTGATTTGGTTCATATAAAACATACTTCTGCATTGTTACTTTGTACCAATTTTGCTTTTCTGGGGCTCATGGCATGTTTATTGATCAAATGGAATAGTGTATTGGTTAGAAGATGTAGATGCTTTTAATTGATTAGTCTGCAGACCTAAAGCATGCTCGTCTTGATCATGTAAATGAAATAGATGGTAAAAAGTTCATTGAGGTCATGTATATTTCTTACTTACAGGACTATTGTTCACATCAATGTTGGAAGCAAAAGCTCTACTACCATCTGAATCGGTGCATATGAACTAAAAAGTACGCTACTTACTCTTAAAACTGTACAGTATGTTGGCTACATATATATTAATATATGTTTATTGAGTTAATAGCTTTGCTTGCTAAGAGCTTTCCTTTATGTCATGGACATGATCGAGGAGAAGGAGCATGCCAGTAAAGTGTGGCCTTACTGTGGGATGACTCTTGACTGTCTGTACAGGTTAGAATATCTGTCCTCCATAATTCATTTAGTTTGTTGGATGCATCTTTCAGAGAATTTTGTTGGGAACTACACCGAAGCCCCTCTGACCCACGCGAAGGTCAACAGCCACCAGCGAAGGAAGAATGAAAGAGCAGACGGCACAAGAGCCCGAAGTTACCAAACTAAGAGCCATGCTAAAGTAGCCAATGGCATACATGTAAATATAATCATCTCGCCCCCTATAAATACGGAGGGAGATGATCCTGTAATGACATCTGGTTTTCCGGGGCTCGAGCCAAAGACGGAATCGTTCACATCGCATCCGACTCTCTCAACAGGCCAAACCCCTTCGCCCAGCATCGCGGGAGAAGGAGGGCTTCGCGCGATTAACCACAGGGAACCTGAACGGAACAACCTTCGTCCGACATCATAGGCCGAGAGGGAGGGCTTCGCATCAACCAGCGGACGACGACATCGACCAAGGAGGGCTTCGCGAGGTGCTTCGAAGGCTCATTCCCCCTCAGAAGGCTTCAGGCGAACGAGAACACATCAAGATTCTGTTGGAGGGCTTCGGCACGTCCTACGAAGACCTTCGATCCCCAACATTTGGCGCCGTCCCGCGGGGTGAACCCACGACCACGATCAACATGGCGAAAGCAAAGTCGAGAACAAACGTCAGCGACACACAACGCGCAGAGATCGAAGCTGAAAATGAAAGGCTCGCGAAGGAAGCGGAAGCCAGAACAGCAAAAGAACAAGAAGAGCGGGACAAAGCCGCACGAGCAGAAGAGGTAGCAAGAGCCGAAGAGGTGGCAAGAAAAGAAGAAGCCTTAAGAGCTATGCAAGTAAACAACGCTGAAACATCTCAAGCAAGAAGTTTCCAGCAAGAGGACGACGAAACACGTAACATAACTGAAAGGCTTCGCATCATAGAACAAGAGAAAATCGAAAGAGAAAAGAAGTTGCCCGTCATCGAAAAGACAGCGAAGCTAAAAAAAGACATGCTCGAAAAGACAGCAAGCTAAATAAATACAATGAGGAAATGGAGAACCTGAAGAAACAAGAACAAGACATGCACCACAAGACTCGCAAACAAACCGAGCACAAGATGGTGTACGAAGTAAGCAGCTCTGGCAAGGACAACCAGCCATGCATCATCTACAACGAGAACTCGTCTTTGAGCGAAGAGCTACAGAGTGAACCTTGGCCGATCAATTTCAAAATGCCGAAGATAAAGGCATACCAAGGAAAAACATGTCCGAGAGAGTTCCTCATGTCTTTCGAAGCCGCAGTAGAATCGGGCGGAGGATCAAACTCAACGTATGCGAAAGCTTTGGTGATGGCAGTCGAAGGAGTAGCAAAGACATGGTTTTCCACTCTTGAACCTGGATCAATTAATTCTTGGTCTGAATTAAGAAGAGAGTTCATAAACAATTTCCAAGGCTTCCAAGCATCAGAAATTCATCAGGGAAGACTATTTTCTTGCAAACAGAAACCAGACGAACGCTTAAGGGAATACATGCAGAGATTCATGGAAATAAAGTCAAGAGCAAAGGACGTAGGAGCTTCGACAGTTATCGATGCACTGATGGAAGGCTTGAGGGCTGGCCCTTTCCACTCTGCACTAACAAGGAAGAGACCCAAGACTATCTTCGCACTATTGGACACCTTCGAGAAGTACGCGAGGTCGGATGATGAGTTCCGAAGGAAAAAAGAAGACGAAAAGAAACAATCCCAGCTAATCAAAGATGAAAAGAAGTATAAAGAAGAAAAAGAAGCCAGTCAAAGTAGGAGGCATGACGATAACAGAGACAGTTCGGGAGATCATAACAGTCGAAGGGTACACAACCTCGAAAACAGAGAAGAAAGGGGCGATGAAAAGAGAACCAAAGACGACGAAAGAGGGAAAGAGCGAAGCAACCATGATAGAGATTGCGAAGACAAAAACAAAGAAAACAATCAGAGAAGCAGTTCTCGCACTCCATACTGTGAGTTGCATGGCGAAGGAAAAGGCCATACAACAAAGCAGTGCCAAAATCTGCAACAATTCAAACAGGAATGGACTGCAGAAAGAGAGGCGAAGAAGGCCATCAGACATACAAGTAACTATCGTGAAAATTGGTCTCAAGAGAACCCAATGTCAATATACCCTTCGCACTCTGTCAATCATGTTGTCAACTACCCAAGAGAAGCTTCGCATCAGGCACAGCAATATGCCTACTCCCAACCTCAAAGCCTGACAGCATTGCCACCGCCTCCAGAAATGAATCAGCAAAACAATGGAAGAAACACAGAAACAAGCTACACGTCTCAAAGATAAACCATCAATGCTATCTCCGGAGGGTCAACCCAGCAACTAGATTCAAGAAGGGCAAGAAAAGAATACATACGAAGGGTACATAACGTGTCATCAAAGGCTCCGTTTGTGAAAACCAAGTGGTCCCATGTCCACATCACCTTCGGAAAAGAAGACGCAAGGGACCTGGATCAACCTCACTCAGACCCATTGGTCATCAAGGTAAATATAAAAGGGTTCGATGTACTCAGAATACTTGTCGATGGAGGAAGTTCAGCTGATATCCTCTTCGCCTCTACATATAGAAAGATGAAGCTGGAAAACGAAACACTACAACCAGCAGGAATACCATTAATCGGCTTCACTGGAAAGGTTATCCAAGCGCTGGGAAAAATTAACCTACCAGTAACCTTCGGCGAAGGAGACAACGCAAGAACTGAAGATGTGACCTTCGATGTGGTTGACATTGTTTATCCTTACAATGCAATCTTCGGAAGGGGGTCCATCAACAAGTTCGAAGCGGCCATACATCAGGGCTATCTATGCATGAAGATTTCTGGTCCCATCTCTGTGATCAACGTCCTCGGAGACCAACTCCAAGCAAGAAGTATTGAAGATGGCGAAACCCCTGGAAGGAAGAATGTCCATTTCATCCGAAGAAAGCAAAAGGCCCCATCGCCCAAGACCTTCGGACTAAAAAATTTGTCCATGATATATCAGAGATACATGAGCCGTGTCTACCAAGAACATTTCTTCGGTAGCGCGCGCGATGGCCATATGTAAAAGCACAAAACTCGCGGGGGGTGCACTCTTTTTCCTCACGAGGGTAGCCCTGTGAAGGGTGTGAGGTTTTTTAACGAGGCACCCTCCAAGACTGTAACACAGTTTTATAATTACTTTTTTACCCTCAAAAATTCCAGAGCAATTTCCTGGGGGGCGCAGAAGAGCCAAGGCTCAAGAAATGAAGCTTCGAGCTCAAAAACGATACCAGGCAAAAGCCTAGAGAATCCGAAGGTTACACCAATTAAGTATTTGGTGTAATCTTAGTTTGGATCGATGTATCACGAGGGATGATACAAAGACTCCAGACAAGAGTCGAAGGGAAAGATAAGCAAAGAAAGCCTAATCTACCCAAGTATCGACAAACAGAAACCTTCGGTAAAGGAAAAAAGCGCGATCCTTCGCATGAAAATGTTCAAATATCAAAGAACGAAAACACGAAAACTTGCGTTCCTTAAAGGAAACACAAGGTCATTGTGCAAGAAGCATTAAAAGCTCCGAAAGATATTGAAGAAATCTTCTCTCTGGCAAAGACCTTCAAAAGATTGCTCCAAAAGAAAAGCTTTATTAAGCAAAAATCATTGTTTAAAGGGAACCATCGTCAAGTTCCTGCTTTACAATAAGCCCTAGTTCTAACAGCATTTCATAAATAATGCTATACTCATCAAAATCAAACCCACTCGAAGGCGAGTAAGGCCTCTGAAAAACAGGGTCGACCACTCCAGACGAAGACATCCGCGCAACATGCGAAGCTGCATTGAATCCATAAGATGAACTTTCGCGGCCAGCCGAGCGACCGCGACGACCGCGACCTCCGCCCCTTTTCCTAGAAATCCCTCGGCTAGGAGAGGAAGCATCACGAGACTTACGACCCCCAGAAACCTCAGAATCAGGAAGACCAAGTCTGAGGACACCAACAAGGCTACCAGGAGGGACAACATAACCTTCGACCCCTTCGACAGGGGACAGAGGATCAGAGTCAGTAGACAAAACAAATTCCGAAGAAGACGAGCTAAAAATCTCGATAGCATCTTCAACACGAGCCTTCTGAGGAGAAGAAGGCCCAGCAGAAGCAAATTCGCTCAACGAAACCTTTGACGAAGGCTCCGGAGTAGCAAACTCGCTCAAAGAAATATCAGACGAAGCCTAAAGTCCAAAAATCAAGCAAAAATTAATCAAAATAGCATAAAGTTTACAACGATTACAACAATTCTCAACAAGATACAAGTTCGAAGGGATGATGTAACCCCTCTCTCGAAGCAAAAATAAATTGTTTATACCTCACTCTGAGGTAGACGACCGACATACTGCACTCGGTTCCAGAAGGATTCGTTAAAATGACTGGCGACCTTCATGAGAGCTTCAACCACAGGACGGGGAGTAGAATCAACGGCAGAAAATTCAAAGTCATCAGAAGCAACCTTCGCCAAAGCATTACTCCCTTCGACATCAAGAGAATGGAGGAGGTCCCGAACAGCCAGATGAACGGCATTGGTAGAGAAGGCCCTACAAGCCTTCACCACGTAAGGAATATTGACAGAGAGCCAAGACTGACGCTGCTCAGTCGAAGCGTCCTCAGGGATCTGATCAGGAGTTGTCCCCACTGAGATAAGAGCGTCCTGAATGTGATTGCAAAGAGAAGACAGACGAAGCTCTTCAGCCTCAGCAAAAGAAGTCACCTCCTGATCCGCGGTTTCAACTTTTCCGCGAAGGACCCTGTTGGCCTCCAAAGCCTCCGCAAGGGACGAATCGAGATCCTCCAGCTGTTTCTCTAGAGAAGCCACCTTCGCCTTAAAATCCTCAGTGGACTTGACGAGGGTCTCCTTCTCAACAGAGAGATCAATCACACGTTTTTCGTTAAGAGCAAATGCATCCTCTTTCTCCTTGATCTTTGCTTCAAGAGCCGAAAGATCCTTGCAAAGACGGTCTCGATCAGCCCTCGCCAGAGTCAGCTCATTAAACTGGCGAAGGGAAGCTTGAGTAATAGCAAGCGACTGACGAAAACAAGAATGAAGTTAGAAAGACAAGCAGCTGAGTAAATACAAAAATAACAAACCACTTACCTTCATTTGCGAAGATAGTAAAGACTTGTATAGAGCATCACCACCCTGAAGTACGAGTTCATTCTCCACTTGAGGAAAACGAACCCTCTCTGCAGCAGCAACAAAGGGCGCAGTGGCCCTGGCACTCATAACGAAGGTGTTCGAAGACACCTCGTCACACGGAGCTAAAGAACCCCTAGCAGCTTCGACTGAATCAAAAGTCATGTCAAAAGAGAGAAACTCTCCAAGCATTGCTTCAAAGACTGAGTGTAGGAAAAGGTCACCACCTACTGAAGGGCTAAGGGGCTCACGAAGCCCGACACCCGGTTCCGAAGGAAGTTGAACCTGGGAGCGATCTGTAAGAGGTCCCAAGTTATCAGCAATTTGACGAAGCTCAGCCATACTAAGAGATGAGAGACATCCTTGAGCAGAAGCTTCGGCTACTCCTTCACCATGAACAGGAGCAACAGGAGGAATGTCAGGACCCTTAACACAGGTCTTATCCTGGATCTTAGCCTTCGATCCGGATTTAGCAAGAACAGAATCAGCACCCTTCGAAGCCTTGTCCTGAATCTTGGCCTTCTCAGCGGCACTGGCATCATGAATGTCAACTGTAGAAGCAGAAATATCCTTTGCAACAAAAGAAGAACTCTTCGAAGTAACTATCTTAGGGATAGATTGAACTTTAGACCCAGAAGAATGGCTACCCCCATCCTCCGGAATGGAGAACAAATCCAATGCGGAGCGAATCACCGGAGGCTTAAAAGCAAAAGATGGTTTCGCTGAATGTGAAGTCTTCGGCTGATTTACCGAAGGAACAGCAGCACCCAAAGCCGTCGCATTAGCTTCGCTGACAGCTTTATCGGAGCTGTCCTTCGACGAGGTCTTGTGAGTTTTTAGCTTCTTCTTGGCTTGCTCTTCGCTAGACCTTCGGCTACCAGACATCTTGAAAAAGGACGAAGGAAAAGGATCTCCTACTGCGAAAGAGATTGGAATAACCAAAGGAAAGAAGACGCGCAAAACGTGCGATTGAAGAACACCGAAGCCCCTCTGACCCACGCGAAGGTCAACAGCCACCAGCGAAGGAAGAATGAAAGAGTAGACGGCACAAGAGCCCGAAGTTACCAAACTAAGAGCCATGCCAAAGTATCCAATGGCATACATGTAAATATAATCATCTCGCCCCCTATAAATACGGAGGGAGATGATCCTGTAATGACATCTGGTTTTCCGGGCCTCGAGCCAAAGACGGAATCGTTCACATCGCATCCGACTCTCTCAACAGGCCAAACCCCTTCGCCTAGCATCGCGGGAGAAGGAGGGCTTCACGCGATTAACCACAGGGAACCTGAACGGAACAACCTTCGTCCGACATCGTAGGCCGAGAGGGAGGGCTTTGCATCAACCAGCGGACGACGACATCGACCAAGGAGGGCTTTGCGAGGTGCTTCGAAGGCTCATTCCCCCTCAGAAGGCTTCAGGCGAACGAGAACACATCAAGATTCTGTTGGAGGGCTTCGGCACGTCCTACGAAGACCTTCGATCCCCCAACAAAATTACTTAGTTTACCTACAGCATGATGCAATACATCAAACTGTAATGTTTAACAGTAGTCGCATGGTCTGAGATATCTAGGGATACATTAAATCAGCACTTAGTGTTCTAACTTACTTTATTTTTTAGATGTGATGTGAGGCTACATTTTGTAAGTAGTCATTAGCCTTCCTGAATCCGTACCTTGTGTGTGCCTTTGCTGGTGTTACAGATTTGCACTTCACTCATGCACTTTCTACTTTAGATATAGAGGAAGTAGTTTAGTAGAGATGTATCCATTTCTCCTCAACCATATATTTTGATGCCAAATTCCAAAGCACATGTAGTACGTCAGTGCTCAGGTTACTAGATTGCATCTTATTGAGCATGATTTTTGTAACTACTCCCTTCTGAGTGCCACCGATTCTGCTTCTTAAATAAATGTAGTTTATGCTCTCTAATTTCCCAATAGTTAATGTGTGAATCAACTTTGTAGATGTTTCCTGTTTCCTTTTTCTAATCATGCTATGCTACAAATTGCAAGGCCACATGATCAATGAATTTATTAATTTTAGGCCATGATTCTTAACAATTAGTACAGGCAGATTGCCAGCTTTCATTCCATGTACTGAATTATGCCTTGTTGGTACAGCCGTGACTTTAGTTTCTTTCTTTGACATGATGATTGATTCTTTGTGATAAGTGATAACAACTTTGGCAAACTTTTTTGATCTGCTATTTTTGACAAGTTCATAATTCTGTTCTGTGTATAGAAAAATTAAAATACTTGAAAGACAACTTTAAATTTTTTTAATTGTTTTCCTTACAAGTTGCAGTTGATTTATCATGTGTATCTGCATCTGAGGCATATTAGTACTCAGGGTTTGAACAGTACTACGACTGGTCTGTGCCTCTATTTTAATTGAAACACTTTGCCTATTGTCCACTTACAAGAATATAGCAGAATTGTAGCATATTGTAGTGTTATCTATCACTTTCAGGATGCAGTGTAATGGACTCAAAATTTTCGTTGTTTCTGCCAAACCATTCTGTCATTTCAGAGAGGTACCTCTGTGATACCACTAATTAATGTTGAGCACTCTACTAGAGACAACTCTTGTTAGCCACTTAACCGTCAGTAAGATTAGAAAATTTTGTTGTATCGTTTAGTACTTCAGGACAAATGAAAATGTATATGTCAAGCACCTTATGTACATGCAAGCTGCATTTTGCAGTTCACAGGGACTATTCATATGTCAAGTACCTGATGTACACGCAACCCATCTTGTTTACCTTCATCTGATATGCTCTTTTGCACAAACTATTACCGTATAAAAAAACGTAGCGTGATAGGACATACTAAGATTAACGAGGTGCACTGCTTCTATTTTAGTAGAGATAAATAATTATGTAGGAAGTGAACTTCTGTAACAAGCCGGAAATTATAAGATAACCTGCTGTTATCTTTCCATTATTATGTGATATTCTTAGTGTTTCTTTCTTGAGGCTTTCTGCAGACAAGAATATATAGATCTTAGTTTTCTACTTTCCTTGCGCCATAAGTTATTCCCAATTGCAGTAATAAGCTACTTCTAAGGTGGAGCATCTTTCTTGTGATTCTATAATGTGTAATAATACATTCCAGATATATGATAAGCCTTTTAGCTTCGAAAATCTTATTACTAGGCATACCAGTCTTCAAATATTGTTTATGTTTATGCTAGAAGGATTGGGCTGTAATTGGTTTGTCCTAATAATGCCGCAACAATAGTTTTTGCAGTGCATTCTTCTAACACTGACCACAATTTATAATCTTGATCCTGCTTTCCTTGACAGTTTTTGTACTTATCTCTATCAACAATATATGCCACACATGTTCAGTGATAGTTGCAGCTTGAAGAAAATCTTTAACGAACCTTTTCTACCTGCAGGAGAACATTTTTCCTTATCTGTTGCATGTTTAAAAAATTTGTAAGGATGGATGCTATTTTGCTCCTGAAAGGCAAGTCAGGCAAGGTGGTATTTGCTGCTCTCGAGGTTATAATTTCTATTCTATTTTTCTTTCGGTCTTGCAGCTTGGCTGAAATTAAGTAGTTATGTTATCCTCTTTGATCCATATGTTTCTGCACACTGTTAATTACCTTTTGTTCTCCATCCTATTATATATAGTATAGTGTGTACAATGATCCATAAATGGTAAATATGCAATTGTAAAGATTTGTTGTCAGTTAAATCTCCAAGATGTTTCTTCTGTATTGGGTTCTGCAATATTGCAGGTTTCCTTTAGCTACTGAAATATTCTTTTATTAGTTTAGGTGCCATTCGTGAATTTTGTTTTTCTTATGGAAATGTATCTTGCTAAGTTCCATGGGTATTATATCTGAGAATGCATCCAATGGCTTTCAGTTCCTGGACATGTTGATTTTTATGCTTTTCCTCTGAGGGACAGCTCAACAACATATATACAAATGTTGTGCCTTGCTGACTGTGTGATCTTTTACATACCCAGTTATATGGTATCTGTTTGAAGTTTCAGAAGCTCTTAGCTAGATACACTTTTTTACTGCCTTCATACATTATACACCCCTTGTTAGCCCGATGAATCTTGCCCAATCCTCTGCTTCGCACCCTAAGTATAGTCCATGCCAAATTAAGATACTTTTACCTTTACATACTATCTGTTCTCTCATTGTTCTACAATATAATTCTCCATCGAATCTTGTTATTTTGCTGATGCCGCAAAGCTACAAGAAAAACTAAACAATCAGTCAAGCAGATGTTTAATCATGTGATGGTGCCGCCTGATCTTTCAGTAAATATAAATGTTTGTATTCTTGCAAATATAAATATTTGTGTATGGAGGGTTCTACGTACCCACATATATTATCCGTTAATGATATATGTTCCACGTAAAATGCTGTGGTTTCAAAATTTTGGCAGCCTGGTGGTGTGCAACATAACTGCACTTATGGAACTGTTAGATCAGAGCAAACGTCTTCAGTGCAATGAGCAGATAAAGTCAAGTTGTTGGCAGCTAGTGAAATGGTATCAGTATAGCAATACGTTTATGTCTTTTTAGTGACAGGTGGCTGATGAATGGTACTGGCATTCTATTTAACAAGCTTGTGTTTCCCACTTATTGATATAGTATATTGCTTTTGTTGCAGGCCATTGATGGGTATGGTAATTAACAAAGATGGTTTTTGGTTTCAGGTTTTGACAAGCTAACGTCTTGGCAGGTATCTTGTCCCACTTATCTTGCTGCCATGATTTTTCTAGGGCTATATCTTATTTGCTACTACTTCATTTTGGTTATCAGTGATAATCTTAGAGCACTGCTATAGGTAACCCGTTTGGTAGTCTTTTGAACAATCAGGAGATCCAATGGCTGAAATCACTCGGGTGAACGGGGTGGTGGTTCATGTATCAATCAAAGGGCTTAAAACACTTGGTGGGACAAAAGTCTAACAAATAGGTTGTACATGAAGTATTTTCCATAATCTTATTACTGTTATCGAATAATTTGATTTGAGTGCAATAAGATCCAGATATTTTTATTACACTTTTGTAAACTTTCATTTGTATGTTAGAATGAAACGGGTACATTTTTGAAAATGCAGAGGAGGGAGGAGCATTTCGCTCTACAACCTTTCTGATAGAAACTTGAAGTTCTTTGGCTAAATTCGTTATTTGTATGAATTAGTCCAACCATGTATCCGTGGTACCAAAATAGTCATTGAGTTTAAGTGGTGATATCTGTAATCTGTATACATGCTTTATGAGCCATTACCAATTCTTATCGTTTTAATTTCGTCACTTTTCCAGGACTGTGTCACAATATATGCAGCTTACACTATTGTACTTTATATTATACTGCCCATGCTAAGTTTCCAGGGCACTCTTTGTCGACTAATTTAAGATTTTCTATAATGGATAGGGTTCTAAAAGCTATTTGATTTATCATTCGATTGACCATGCAGAAAATTGAAGTGTTCAGCTTCCTCTTTCGGTTCTTAGAAAAAGTACAATGTGAGGGTTCCATCTGGATGTCCTTGTTGGAAGATATGAGAGTTCCCAATGCATGCAACCACCGATATCCGGTGAAAACAGCTCTGTCACAACGAAACCACCAGATAAAAAATTGGGCAGGCGGCGCGCGAAGCGCGCCGGATCCCACTAGTTTGTATCATAGCTGACTAGGTTTATCTCCATGTAACACTGCACCCCCGCATATATAAGGTGGGCAGGGGTCCTCTCATAATCATCATCTCAATATACCACACGAGCACAGGACGTTGGGTATTATGCACATTGCGGCCCGAACCTGTATAAACCTCGGTGTCTTGTGTTACCATCGTGTTCTTGGTTCTTTTGCACCTACATAAATAACATCGAGGCCCTAAAACCTCAACAGAATGTCAATCTCTTCAGGTGATTACTCACATATGCGGGAAAATAAGATGAATATTGTGGAAAATCTTACGGATTGCTACATGACAAATGCATGAATAATCAGTCGGATCCTTCCAGATTATCTAATTGATAATGTGGAAATCATGGATCAACGATCAGATACAAGATGGTAATAGGTTTCAGAAGAATACAGTGAACAGAATTGAGCTACCACAAACGGTATACCATTCTTGCCATGTTAGTGAGCTGAGGCAAATATTGAAGTTGATAAGTTTGAAATGCCTTCGAATCAAGAAGATGCACCAATGCATTGCTCACTGAGATCCAACCAGTGCGAATGCTCTGTGAAACCCAGGAACTTCAATGACATTCATCCAATTATGGAATATGGATGTGCAACTAGAAGAACCTTATGGGGACCCAAACTTGGAACCTGGAACCTTGTTCGAGAATGTCACAGCCGTCCCACCTGATAAAGATATATGCTAGGATTTAACTGCATTGGATTTATTCCAGAGCAACAATTTTTTTTACTGAGAAGTAATGAAGGGAGTACTTCAGACATGAGTTGGCTATAAAAATGACGTCAAATATCGGAAAGTTATCCTGTTTCTGAATGGATTGTGCTACGGATATCTGCACTGAGCCAGTAAAGAAACCCTGTACAATACAAGACTAGTGAAGAAATGCTTCTGACTAACTCCCCATCGTCAACACGCCTGCCTCAACCGGATAATCAAGTGATCATATTGGAATTAAGGATCTCAAATTGGGATTATGCACCCTAACCCAGTAAATAAATCTGTCTTTTACAACTTACCGTTGGTATAACACTGATCGATGGGTCGCGACCGCCTATCAGATTTGTACTACATGGCATTTTTGTAAAATTTGGAGGTGTTCACTGGTTCTAGGACCATTTTCCAATGCGAGAAAGAAACCGTGTCTCGCTGTTGTATCAAGGCTCCGCTGAGTAACATGGGACAAACCCCAATTGTCAACACCGCTCCTCGGCAGAAAAGGAAGACCAGGGCGAGCAAACCACAACCCCGTACTCTAGAAAGATCTAGATAACAAGCTACTATCATCAGAGAATGAGAACTGCAAATAAGGAACCTTATGTAGCTTTCCATCAATTGGCTTCTGTATGAATGGATAATCACTGCCAACACACAAAACGGTGATCATCGGCAAAATCAACCCAGGAGTACATGTCCACCCAGATGATTACTTATAGCGATCACACCTCCAACCCCTGACTGATCAAGACCGCAGTGTCAGAAGAAGCTCATAACCATGATAAAGTCCTCAAAAATGCACTCATGTTGGATATGTAAAGAAGAAACTTCTTGTCATCTTCTGGGAATCACTGATCGACTCTCATTCCCATCGGAAAGCCCGAAAGAATACCCAGTTCGAACCCTGGTTTCACCAAGTTCAAATCATTTCAAGAAAATTCCAGTTCAAAGAACTAGTTACAGATGTCCAGAGCTTGCATCATATGCCAGTGAACTCGTGGAAGAGTAATTATGGGTTAAGTGCTTGAAGAGAAGTAAGGGTACATATTGCTATTTATCAAGTGATATGACTGCAAGGAGACAGCAATCGATTGCATTCGGAAAAGTCAGTTTGTCATGGAAGTCAATCGATTGCAAGGACCCAATGAATGGACGTCTTAGGTCAGGCAAAGACAACTATATAACTCTCAGTTTTATCATCAAAGAAGGATGATAAACTAAGTTATTGTGGACACCAAGCCAGTTATCCCCGGACCAGCAGGATATAGGCTCCCAGATAAGAGTCAACATCAACAATGAGGACCTCATTATTGGTTCATGCTCCGCACCCCGATACATAAATCTGCATTCTACAGCTTACCATACGAATAATGCTGGACGGTGACTAGCTACCACGAACTAGTTTTATACCATGTGGTGTCTTGTAGAGCATGGAAGTATTCATTGGTGTGAGGAATATTTCCCAATATGAGAAAGGAACCGCCTCTTGTTACAGTACCAAGGTTCTAGAACCTCACGTTCACCCATCTCAATCAAGCTTGAAGCCAGACAAGGATCACCAATTGTGCAACCCTGAACAGCCCAAGACAAAGCCCGTTTAAATGGGGTAGGACCCCAGATAAACCCCGTCATACCAACTCAGATCAGGGTCACACAAGCTCTCTGGGATAATGATAAGTCTCTAGATCGGACGAAGTGTTCGTAACCAAGTCGGATGAAGTCAGGTAAACCCTGAGCCACAAGTTCTCAGATGAAGCCAGTAAAGAGCAAGTCAACCGTCGCTTCAATCGACGTTAAAGTCAGAAATTTTCAATGTCTAATATACTCCTTATATTCCACCTCGGAATATATGACGTACGGACTTGTAAGTGTGATCCGTGAAGACAGGAAAAGACTGTATCAAGATCTGGCAGTTGCAGCTCGTGTGTCGGGATGAGTCACCGTCAAGTAATCACAATGTGTGCCTGAGTTAGCAATGGCCGGATCAACGTGCGAGGCAGTGAAGATTCTTCGAAGACCCCTCTAAATTCTTTCTGAATCTCGGGGACAAGATTCCGTTTAAGTGGGGTAGTTCTGTAACACCCTGTATTTTAACTCATACCGAATTTCACTAAAAATTTGAAATTTTTCGAATTTAATAAAACTTTGGTTAAAATACTGGACTTTGTATTTCAATTCATGAATTTTCCGAAAAGAGTTTAAACTTAACTTGCACAAATTGTCATTTGCATTTAGTCAAACTTCTTTGTTTTCCCCTTTTGAATTCAAACAGTCGTTCGGATTCAAACTCCGTTGAACCTTTTCGGCACTTTGATTTCTTGTCTCATCCTCTAACTAATCTCTAAATCTCTCTAACATTTTTGGATTTGCCTAACCAGAAATGTTTAAACCTTTTTCCCTCCCTCCTTTGCTCATGGGCTCTTTTCCCCGGCCTTCCCCTTTTCTCTCGGCCTTTTGGCCCGCCTGGGGTGCCTGCCGACTTGGGCCAACCGTTGGCCAGTTCGCGCTGCGCCCCGGCCCAGTCCAGCTCGCGCCCACGCTGCCCGCCCCGTCCCCTTCCTCTCTGCTGCGCGCCGCCTGCGGCTCTGCGTGCGCCGCAGCAGCGCCGCTTGCGCTCCTGCTGCTCTGCCGTGCACGCACCTGCTTCCTCGCTTCGCTCCTCCGTCTCTGCTGGCGCCGCATCTCTTTCTCGCATGCGCGCTGCCCTCTTTACTCCGCCTGGCCCCTAGTCGACCGTGGCCGCATAGCCTTTTTCGCCGCCGCGCTTGGCCCGCTAGACCGAACGCTGCCACCGGCCAACGACTTTGCGTCACCTCCGTCTCGCTCCTCCTTTAAATCAGGCACCCACCTCAATCTCTCTCTGCGCCACGCCTCGCTCATCCCTCTCGCTTGCGCACCCCCATCGCCATCCTCGTCCCGGCCGCGTCCCCACCCGCGGACCTCCTCTCCGAGAGCGCCTCCCCGAGCTCACCCCGTGTCCGCCTGCCTTCCCCCGCAACGCGTCGTCCCCTTCCTTCTTTGGTGAGCCTCCTCGCCTTGTCGTCGTCTCCCGGCTCCACCACCGTGCATTAACCCCGCCGTCTCGTCTTCGTTTGCAGCCGATGCCCATGGTGCTCCCGACGCCGTCCGACATGGGTGCCGCACCTGTCGTCGCCACCGTCACTCGGAATTGGGAGGCTCCTTCCCCAAATCCGGTGACTCGCCGTCGCCTACGCGTCAACACGCTCCTCGTCCACCTCCGCCGCCACCTCCCCGACATGGCCGCCGCTCGCCATGACCCCGCGGTGAGCTCCCTTTTTGTTTCTCTCGCCCTTCCTCCATGCCTGTGCTCCATCTCCATGCTAGCCGCGTTCGCCACCGCCGGCCTTGCTTTCGCTTCCGCGCATGCACCCGCTGCTCATGCGCCCGCCTCACGCACTCCTGCACGCCGTTGCTCCAGAGTCTGCCACTGCATTCCATTTCGCCTTCGCACCCACGCTTGGCTCCGCCTACGCCGCCCTCCGCGCGCGCATCTGTGCCTCAGCCGCCGCGCTTGCACCTCCGTGCGAGCACCGTGCCCCGCGCGGTGCTGCTCGCCCTTGGCGGTGCTGCTGCTTCGCCGTGCTCGTGCCCGTGCGCGCCGCCGTAGCTGGCCTCCGCCACCGGCCATGCGGCCCGGTGCCGCTCCGCGCACGCCGCACCTGAGCGCCTCGCGTCTGCGCACCGCGACTGCTCCCGCACCACGTGCGTCGCACGCCATGGCTCGCCGCGTGCGCCACGCCCTGGGCGCTGGCCGCCGTCATGGGCTGGGCCTGTGGCAAGGCCACTTTGAGCCTTTTCTTTTTTCCAGGGAATTATCATTTCTGATAATTTCTTGATGGGCCCAATCCAGATCTAAGTCCGTTCAGCTTTTGGCTTTTGGCCCGTTAGCAACAGTAACCTTTAATCCTTTTCTAAAAACAGAAATACAATTAATGCTTTTATAAAATATAGAAATTGCTTAAATAATTGTTTTAATTTCTGAAATTCATTTAGATAATTGTAGATAATGTAACTAAATTCCTTTCTATTTTTAGTTGTATTAATTAATGATCTACATCACTAATTAATTCCTAAAAAAACTAATTAATTTGTTAAGCCTTTTTTAAATAATGCTAACTAAATGTTTTAAATACAAGAAATTTATATAATAAATCGTAGACTTAAAATTAAATGTTTTCTATTTTCAGTAATTCTAATTAATGATTCATATCATTAATTAAATTCTGAAAATACTAATTTAAAATGTTTAGTCCTTTAGATAATTATAATTAATTCCATAAAAATGCTAATTAATTGTTTAAAGCCCTAATATATATCCAGACGTGCTAACATTCCTTGAATATATAGCCTTGCCATAGATTATTCCAGGAATAATCTATCTTGATCTGTTTTGGGATTCGCTTTTCTGAAACCCTTCCAAGGTCCGTAACTTGTACGTTATGTTTCCGAAGTCAGCGATTCTTCTGCCGACATCCGTCGAATCTCGTGATCTGTCCCTGAACGCCTTTTGGTTTAGTTGAAGTTCTTATTTAGTGTTCCTGTGTTTTGTAGTTAAGTTTTACCTTAAGGATTTTCTAGAAAAGTATTTAATTCTTAGAAAAGTCTTTATTTCATTTATAAAATGATTTATGCTTTCGTAAAATCTTAGAAAATCCTTTATCAGTTCATAAAATCCCATTTATCATTTTTAAAATGATTTACTTCTTTAACCTTTAGTTTATAAAACTAATTAGGTTATTTAAATAAATATTTAGTTATTTATTTAAATAACATAAATCCATTTTTGGTTATTGGGATAAACATTCCCATTGTTTATCTGATAATCTAAAAATCCCTAGTTCCTTATTAAAAATCCTTAGATATTCTTTTGTGAACCTTTTGTTTATTGTAAACCAGAAATAAATGTTAGTCCCTTAATGACCCTCATTTATTTATGAAAGTTTACGATAAATACTTTTATAGTTTATTGAACTCTGAAAATCCATTTCAGCTGTTTAATTAAACTCAAAAACCATGTTTCCTTTACTTAAAATGTATTGAACCCTTTTTAATTACTTAAATTTCTTCACTATTTAAATAAATAATTCTATTATTTACTTCAAATACCAGAAAACCCCTTTCACTTATAAAACCCTTTTGATCGACCAAACCCTTAAACTATTATTCAATTATACAATCGAATAACCCAGCTGGCGAGTATTCCAGGAATACTCCCTGTCTTCGTTCCTCGGGAGTCGTCCTTCCGAAAGACATCCTAAGTCTATCTTCTTCCCTTGATTTCTAGAATCGGTGATGTCGATCGCCGATGTTGCTCTAACACCTTGATTCTGGTGCTTAGCCCATTTGGTTGGCTTTTATTGTTCTTTTGGTGTTCATCTACTTCTTATTAGTGTGCTTCGCTTAGCTTTCTCTTAGCTTCGTCTTGCCATGATTAGAAGAGGTAGCCGCCGGAGCCGGACCAGTGGATCCAGGACGGGAAGGTCCAAAGGACCCGTGAAGTGAAGCCTCGAAGGCCTGGAGTCCGAGGAGTTGAGTTCGATCAAGAAGGAAATGAAAGCTTGGATTAAGGCAAGTCCTAGTTCATATTGAACCCAGATTTGCAAAACTAAAACAACCAACTAAAATATGACCTTAAATACGTTGCTACTTATCGCTATATTACTGTTTTGATTAGTTATGTCCTATCCAGTAAATCGCCTCACTATGCCATCCTATCTACACACCATAAATAGCCCTAGATCTTCTGCATTAATTATAATGCAATCTCTACTACTAGTATGCTTAGGGATGGATCCAATTGCTCTCTACGGAGATGCCGGGTGTCTCATTTCTATGAGCATCCACCTTACACATACTTTTTATCATGGAACTTGATGGATGAAAGTGATATGTACCTTGTGTGATATGGGATACTAGGTGGTGTGAGTGGGTTAAAACCGTGGAGTTAAGTGCAACGTGGTGAAAACCCTTTTTGTGTGTTTGCGGCGGGCCAGGCGAACATCTGTTGGTCGCCTGTAAATGTTTTGTACGCCTTGTGTGGTGTGCATTAGTCTGGAGAAGCCCGCTGTAGCGATTAAGTACTGGTTCTCAGCAACACTCATACTACCACATGTCCCGGGTTTTTATGGCGAAGGGCTTGGCGTCGTACTGGACCCTTCAACTCACCTTTCCGGCGGGCAGGGGCAGCGAAGACGGCCCAATGAGTGGTAGGTGCTCTGCACGTGGCATCACCAGACCCAGTCTAGTGAACGGACCATTGGGAGTCGACGTCGCGGAACGGCAGGGAAGTTGGGAAAGGATACGTGCCTCGTTGTGCCACTCCCTTTCCCCATACAGGAATTGGAGGGGAGCGCATCGTGTGGGTAAAGTTGTACACCCGTGCAGGGTTCAATCTATTGCAATTGCCGCGTCCTCGGTTATGGACACGCGAAGTCATGGTCGTACTTGATGAGACTCTATGTGTGTTGCTAGGTGGGAAAGACCTGTGGGAGGTCTGTGCAGTGTGATAATCCAACTGTGTGGGTCGGGCTTGTGTGCTGCAGTATAAAATGTGGGCACTGGCGGGATAGTGACATCTCCCCCAGGACCAAAGAACCCCCAGTTAAAATGATGTTTTATCAAATGCTTATAGGTTACTATCATGTGTTAATCACTCTGTGTTGCATAAATCTGGCTTTCGTGCTAAACTATCGCCTTACGGCCTTTTCCTTGATTATACCCCTATGCATCTATACAACTATAATGCTAGGACTTGCTGAGTACCTTCCGTACTCATCCTTGCTGCTTTCAGAAGAAGAGCCGGAGAACAGCTTCGCCTTTGAAGGAGTCAAAGACTAGGAGTTCGTGGTTGCCGTCCGCAATCATGCTGCTTGTAGGCAATGGGTTGCACCTCTTCCCACTTCCGTTGTAGAGTTCTGCTTGGCTGGTCGGCCCGGATGCTGCGCATCTCGTGTTGTAAGACCCTTCTAATGTCGTAAGTGGCATTATTTTGTAATCGTTTGTATAACAATGTTATCAATCCTGTGATGAATGTGCGTGTCTGCTATTGTTCTAGGGAATGACACAGAAGCACACGGGTACCCAGAAATGGGGACCTTATACCTGATTCCACTCCCTGAGAAATAGAAAATAAAGGTTTTCATAGACTAATAGAAGGGTTTGGTGCCCTTACGAATATATAGGTAATTTAAAGATAGTTACTTAGTAGCCAAATCTATACTATTCTTGAGGCAAATTTATAAATCGAACAGGTTAAAGTTTAGCATATGTGCAATAGTTTTTTTATGTGTTTCGTTTCTATATGCGATCTACATGCTTCGTCAGTCGAAGGTTGTTTAATTTTACCAGCAGCATGTAAAAAACATATCGGAACTGAAATAGGCATGCAGCCAGCCATTCCTTTGCATATCCGGTAATGAACATTAATAACACTTGATACACAATTTTTCATAGTATAAAAAGCATATGAAATTTATTCAAATGCATATCTAAGATTTGTAAAAAGTATATCATATCTGGTACACTAAGAGCATATCGTGTATGTAAGAAAAGAAAATTAGGTATGTGTAAAAGGCATATCTATTGTCGTTAATACAAACATCAATTCACACAAGCAGAGACACAATTAATACAACATGCCTTCAAAGTAACTAGAATGAATTCTGCGCAAATGTCCTACCCACACCGACCGCATGGCCTCCAGCGGCACACCCTTGGTTTCCGGCACTAACACCGCCACAAAAGCAGTCATGAGCACGAGCCAGCCCGCGTACGTACAATAGGAACATTGTACCCAACCATTAACATCTGTCTACAGCTTATCTCTAATAGCATTGCATAGTCCTGGGCTTGCATCATTGAACATGTTGGAACATCCATATATACAGTGAATATGGAGATTTTTGAGGAAGCAATACCAATGATATATATGTAGTTTACATTCCCAACCTAAAAGGTTTTCTGAAGTATATATTACAAATTTACATCCAACTTACGCCCGATACAATAGTTTACACGACGTTGTTTATTCGTACAATCAACTGGAATCATAAGGATAGATAGTGGATAAATAATCTGAACACTCATGCTGTAGTTAAAAATAAGTAGCTGCCTTGCTTGGTTCTGCTCCTGCACTCAACTTGCCTCAGGACATGCGCCTCCCGAGATAATTATATTCACTTGCTTAAGCTCCACCACCACCTCGGTCATGGTTGGTCTGTCATCCACATCTTCCTTTAGACATCGCATAGCGAGGGCGCCGATCCTGTCAAGGCACTCCATGTAAGCGTGAGGTTGAGCATCAACACCAGTAGTAATGATGCCTCTGTCATACATCCTTCTTCCGTTGCCCGCGTCCTTGCAGCACTTGACGAAGTCTATAGGGAGGCTCTTGTCCGCATCGTACTTAGCTGTCTTTCCCGTGATAATCTCCACGATCACCACACCAAAACTATAGACATCGCTCTTCTCTGTTAGACGGCCTGTCTTCATGCACACCGGGTCTATGTAGCTCATATCCACTGCAATAGATGTGGTGTATCCCATCGTCAGGAGCTTGGACGACCCAAAGTCAGATACCTTGGGCATGAACTTGTCGTCGAGGAGGATGTTAGCCGATTTGACATCACCATGCACATGGTTGCCGTGGCCCCCATGCGAGTGCATGTAGGCAAGAGCTTCTGCAGTACCAATGGCAATGTCCAGGCGCGTTGGAAGCAAGAGAGTGTGAATTTGATCATTTGTACAATGGAGCATATTGTAGAGGCTCCCCTTGGGGACAAACTCGAAAACCAACATAGGAACTTCTGTCTCCAGGCAGCACCCGACAAGGCGGACCACGTTCTTGTGGCTGATCCGGAACTGGAATATGATCTCGTTCCTGAACTCCTCTTGTGGAAGTGCCTTGCCTTTGGGGTTGGAGCACTTAACTGCAACACGCTGGTCCGCATCGATGGTCCCCATGTACACCTTGCCGAAAGTGCCTTCCCCACACTACTACAAAAAGAGCCTTTAGTGACGGACCCTTTGAGCCTGTAATGGCGGACAAACTGTCTGCCACTACATTTCCGCCACTAAAAACTCAGAAGAGCAGTGATGGACACTTCTGTCCGCCACTATTAGACAAAGAAGAGAGGCGGGCAGGCTGATGTCACTACAACTTCCATCTTGTGACACCCCGTGTCACTGGAGTGAGATAGTACACACATCACAAACTGAAGTTATCTTGGAGATAGCACTCGTTGGAAAGATCTTGAAGTTATCTACAAGTTTGGTGTTCTGACTTTTCTCGTTTGACGTCTCCAGAGGTGCCAGATTTCAGTTTTGTGACTGCTGCTCCCATGAAGACAGATTTCAGACTGTTACTTTGAAGGAGCGTTGCTCTCTTGTTTTTGCCCGAAAGGCTATGTGCAGCTGCTTGCTACACCGTACAAGAGTTGGTTACCACATGTTAAACTTTGTTTAGCATGTTGGTGCATTTTGGAGTAGTTTGAGATGTTTTCGCTCTTACTCCCCACAAATGGACATTGATAGGCTTGCCTGCAATCTTTTTCACTCTTGGAGCCGTCGCACGAATGCATTGGTGGATGGTAGACAACCACAATATAACCCATACCTGGTTGTGTTTGTCTTCTACTCAGCAGCCCTCACCAAGAAGAAAAGATAAGCATGGTTCGTCTGCTTAGAGCGTTTCATGATGTTTTCCTTCCAACCTTCGGACCTCGATGGCTACGAGTATCTCTGCACTAAAGACATGGTTCAACCTCAGCGAGAGAACGTCTTTGCGATAGACGCCCTGGGATGTCATGAAGCATGACTACATCAAGTCAATATCATCAAGTTCTGTTTTGCGTACTGCTTTATCAACCGCAATCAGCAAGTCAAGATCATCAACGCCACGGAAAGAATGCTTTTGGAGGAAGTGCTTAAGCTGCTATCGTACTTTCGACAAGACCAGTCGAGTAGTGTGTTAGATTATCATATCATCGCCTTTCCATTGGAGCTAGCGTCGCAATACCGTAGCTAAGTGTCGCAATCCCTTGTGCTAGTGTTTTAATCCTTAGAGCTGCACGTTATCGAGTTGTACGACCTTGCCTTACCTCGATGGATGGAGTTGTATTCATGTTGAACCATGACCCCATTTGTTTGCATTATGAATACTTTTGCACTTTTATCTATCTTGCTTATATGGAACCCCTCGACTTGCCGTTGTTTACCGTTGTTATTGAGCCATACACCAGAATTTGTTTTTCTCTGCAATCGTTATCCTTGCTAGTTGCCCACCAAATGTGGAGAAGGTTATGCCAAACCTTGATAATCTTCTCCTTAGCCTTGCTTTTAGGATCCTTGTTCTTGCTCAAAAATTTAAAATTTGACAACAGTAGTCATGTGCAAGGCACCATCCCATATGCATTGCAATACATCACTTGCATTGCATAAGCACTTTGCAATGCATGATCATGTACATTCATTTATGCATGTCATACCATCATCACATATGCACCATGAATAATACATCATAAAATCTGCACCATGAACAATGCATCATGGCAATTGCATCATTATGCACCATAACATGTGCACCATATCATAAACATTCATATGCATCAAGTCATATGCATCATTTATGCACCATGCAATGAGCATCATGAGACATGACATAATGCACTTGCACCATTGCATGGGCACCATCACATATGTGCATTGCATCATTTAAAGCACGCAATGCACCATGATTATGCATCTTACCATTCTAGCAGAGAATAAATTGATGCATTAATAATCTCATTAAAGAGCAAGAATGTGGAAGTTGTATACCTTGATTTCCTTCGTCTACCCGCAATCTCATGCCTACCGATCCTTGGAAACCCTACTCTCTCGGTACCATTGTGTCTTCTTTGGATATCGCTAGTGCCCCTATTCGGCAGCTGTTTGTCTGATCCTTGTGCTCTTGTCAGTTTTGATGCCTCTCAAGGTGTTGTTCTATTTCCATCACCATTCGTTGCCCAGTCTGCTTCGCCTTCCTTGTTGACCGCGTCGCAACCTTTAAGTGCACTTTAGACGTTGCTAGAGTTTGTTGGGGTACCGGCGGTTCGTGACTAGTCTGATAATTGTCCCGCCCCTTGTCGAGAGTACGCATACCAGATTCAGATGCGTTGCTTCAAGATCAAGATTCAAAAAGCGCAACCCCAATTTTCAGAAAGGCCGCACAAGATGTCAACCAACGAGCTAGAAGAGGAGAAGGTTCAGTTCAATAAGTTGTGGAAATGTTCGAACGACAAAACCCGTCACCCCTCAGATGCCCAACACCCGTCGCGAAAGAAGTTGACTTGCCTTCTAAGAAGACTTTCGATCCGGCTCCAAAGTGATCGTTACCAGTGCAATAATCATCGCAAGAAATGCTATCAAGACCCACCAATAGGACAAGAGTTTTCAACACATCTTCACCCAGTTAGAAATGTTTAAGCGTCAGAAACTATGGTTGGAGTTGAACAAGGACGATGGCCTGCCGCATCGAGTCAACGACTCGTTGCCACACAGAAGAAAAGGAGTTCCAAGCCTCATTGTGTCACCGCTAATCGGCACGCAGAAGAAAGCAGTCTCGTGTTCGCACATATCCTCCTGGTACCGTGGCCAACATATCACTCACTCCAGCCTTATCTGGTGATATTGTTGCCACACAGAAGAAGACATGTGGTCCAAGAACAGTATGGTTATTCCAAAGGGCTTTAAGTTAAGCCAGAAGGTTATTGATGAAGCCCACTTGTCCAAGTACTCTAACCCCGATAGAAGCAAGATATACCAGGACTCAACCAGAAGTAGGAGGAGTGCATATGCAGATAGAGTCCTCCTATGACAGTGGATATCAGGAAAGCATCAAGACGACACCGTTCTAGGCTTTGTATGGACACCGATGTCGTACTCGACTGTACTGGGCCGAGCCCGTGGGAAGAATCACCATTGGACCAGAATTGATAGTAGCTGCAGAAGACAAAATGTGCCCCATTCAGTTCAACTTAAGAGTCGCCAGTCTTGACAGCTGATCTAAGCATACAAAAGACACCGACCATTGATATTGATAGTTTGTGAACACGTGGACTTTCCTGGCTCCACCATGAAGTGTGTACTTCAGTTCGGTGTTAGGGAGAAACTACCACTGAGGCCCCTTGGACCGTTATAGATATCTGAGCCGTATGGACCTGTTGCTTACCGTTTAGAGCTGCCCCACGGTCTTTCAGGAGTACACACCGTCTTTCGCATGTCTCAGTTGTGGAAGTGCTTAAAAGCTCCGACAGATATGGTGATCAGCGATGCAGGACAACTTCAGCCAAATCTTGCTTATTCTGCAGCCCTTCAAGATCACACATGAGAAGGACAGAGTCACCAGGAACAATGTTACCCGCTTCTCTAATGTGTGGTACAACAACTAATTTGAGGATGAGACCACCGGAGAACAGGAGGAAATTCTCTACGCTACAGTTTTGGTTTACTTCGTTCATGCACCGCATGTTTTTCCCTACTCTCCTTAAATCTCGGGACGAGATTTCTTTAAGGGGGGAGGGCTGTGACACCCCGTGTCACTGGAGTCAGATAGTACACACATCACAAACTGAACAGAAACCAAAAGCAAATCAAGTTTAATTCGAAATTCAAAATTTCAAACAATTGTCAAATCAAAGCTTCTAAAGGAACTCAAACTTTTACATAACGAGTTGATAAACTAAAAATACCTGTGGATAGCCCTTATGACATAAGAATTTTGAAGAATTTTTGGTGATTTTAGAAATTCATTTGCTAGCTCAAATAAATGCTCAAAGTTTAAAGAGTAGCCAAATTCGAAATGCAACCATTTGAAATTCCTTTGGATTTTAGATGTGCATGTTGGCCAGATGAAAGAGCTCATTGAGATCTTTCCAACAATAACAAATTTGCAGTTTTTGGAGTTTGTTTCATACTCCAAATTGTGTACCAAAGTATGGGGAAAACTCTATTTTGATTAAATCCTGGAAAATGAAAAGATGCCCAAGGACCCACCTGTCAGCGACCCGTCTCTCACTGCCCGCGTCGGAGGACGCCCGCCACGTCGCCGACGGCGTACGGCTTCGCCGTGCCGCCCCCTGGCCCGCTCCTCGCCAGCGCCGCGGCTCCAAAACACGCTCCGCGCAACTCCCCGGCATTATTCCCCATCGAAACCCTAGCTCGTCACTCTCCTTCTCCGCCACCACCACTCGCCATTGCCGCCGCTCGTTGAACTCGCCGTCGCGCCACGGCCACACGGGCTCCCCGTCCAAACCGCTCCGCACAGCGCTGCGCCGCCGCTCCCTCAAGCGCTCCGTGGCCACCGTTCTTCCTCTTCTGCCGTGAGCCGCGTGAATCGACCCGTCATCCTAAACGCCGGCCACCTCGCCCTTCCTCCTCCGTCGCCGTTGATTCGTCGTCTCCGGTGAGCCCGAGTCCAATTCTTCTCACCCGGAGCTAGCCAACTTGGCCGCGCACCCCCGTGACATCACCTCTATCCTCCTTCCGCAGTGATTCCGTCGCAGTTGGAGTTTTCCCCTTTCGCCGCCGAGGACCACCGTGAAGAACTCTCCGTTGAGCACCGCTCCTGGCGAGCTTCCTCGTCGTCGACGTGTACCGCGACGGGCTTCTACGTGTTGCCATGCACCTTCTTCCCTGCAGCTCCGTCCCTCCCCGACCACCGGAGCAAGTCCGCGACATCGCCGGCCACCTTCCCTCCGCCACCGCTCGACGCCGACCCCTCTCCGGCCCTCCCCGCGGCTCTCCGTTTGTCGAGGTGAGCTCCCCACTTCGCGCTCTACCCCTCCGTTCAAGCCGCGCACCAAATGGACCACCGGAGCGTGCTCCGGCGAGCCGCGCCGCCACTCTCCGGCGACGGCTCCGGCCACCGCACGCGCGACCACAAGGTCGGGATCCGTTGTGCATGTGCCGGATCGCGTGTGGCCGCCTTTGTGGCCTCACGTGTGTCCGTGCCTGGGAGTGGCTGGATCCATTGTGGCCACCCCAGATCCGGTGCGGCCCTGATCTGTGGCCCTTCTTGTGGCTCAGATCTGATTGGCTGGCCCAAATTTCCATCCTTTTCGAATTAGTTTAATTTCCCAGAAAATCACAAAAACTTGTAAAATTCATAGTAAATCGAATATACCTCCGAAAATTATGAAACCAATTTTGTTAGCTTCCTTATGCTCAGATCTACTCAAAATCTTACAACTCATGTTCCTGTTTTCTGTAAAACTGTAATTGTTGCAAGAATTGTTTAATTCCTATTAAATTACCTGTTGCTCCATAAAGCTTGAACTCCTGCATGCTTCTAAAGAACTTGATAACACACATGCAAAACATTTTTCCACTGTCATACGATGCTTAATTATTTTCTTATGATTTAAATCGTTATCTGCATTGTATAAACTATTATAATTAGTGTAAAGCAACAAATCATCAAACTTCACCATAAATCATTTCCAGTGGTGACTTTCACCAGAAAAATGCCACTGGATAGAAATTAATTTTCTAAGTCACATTATCTATTTAACCAACTCCAAATTGATTAAATAGTTAACTTAATTGAAAATCAATGAAGGAAATACTTCAGACGAAAGTAATTAACAAGTTAATCAATTCACTCATAGTATAAATGACTGTCCTATCAGATAATTAAGATTCTTAAAAGCATCATATTATTTGCATCTAACTTGCATTTATCCTTGTCATAACGTGTAGTGACAGAGACGACTCCGGAGCCGCTCGATTTCCAGCTGCCGGAGGAGCAGACCCAGGAGGTGCAGGAGGAGCAACCGCAGCAGGACACTGACCCCGTTGACTTTGTTAGCGTAGCTCCTGAGCCAGGCAAGCCCCGGTGCATGCCTCCCTCATTAGGATTTTATTTTCGCACTTGATTGGGGCTAGTAATTGATTGTGCATTAGGTTTATTAGGAGTTGATGTGAAACCTTAGAACTGCATTAGGACTACCCTTCCATATCCTACCTTGTGTCCTATTTTTATAGATGTGGTCTAGGTTACGTTAGAACTTGCTAGGCTTAGTGGCTAGCGGACGGTAGAAATCGAGTGGTAGGTCCCACTCGCATGATAGGGACCCCTGGATTGTACTAGCTGGATTTAGGATTTGTTGAGACCGGACGGGGAATTGCTTGTATAGGATGGTTGGAGAAGGCTGGGCCTTCACGGTGGTGTAGCCCCGTCTGTGTCGATTAAGGACCGTTCGTTGTTGGCCCTGTTGAGCAAGTTCGAACGTACTGATCATATGCTAGTGTTTTTATGGGCCTAGTAAACTTAGTAGCTTGGGTTGCCCTGGTGTACGGCGGAAGCCTGCCCTTTCTATCATGGTATTCGGGAGAGAAAGGATGCTTCCCAATCAGGGCGTACGTCTGGGACGGGGACCGTGCGGGAAGGCCTTTCTCGGGAGGGGTTGGACCCAGCCTAGCTTCAGGGGGATCCTTGCAAACAGTTGCCGCATGCGACTTTACGTGTGTGCGGCGTATGGTCAGGTTTTCTCCTGCAGGATATACATCGATACCGCCGCTCTCGGTCAAGAGCAACCTTGCTCACTGCGTCACATCGTATTGTGATATGATTGATGAGATGATGATGCTAGTCTATGATATTACTGTTATTTACATATTTTACTATATATACTGTCACCGTTGATGTATTGTTACTTATACCTATTCTAGATATATGAACACTGCTTTATTGGTTAAGTACTTAATTGAAATTAAAACTTGAAAGTAAGGACCAAGTAATTAGTGCGCTTTTATGCAAGTGAGTCAGCCTAACCCTTTGTAGCCTTTGCATTCTAGGAGTCGGCTGTAGTTAGCCACGTTGACGGGTAAGTCTTGCTGAGTAACTAGTACTCAGGGTTTAGCTCTTTATGTTTTTGTGCAGGTATAGATTTTTGCTTCCGCTGGTGCTTGGTGGAGTTCATCAGCAGGTCCACATCGCAGGGCTTCGATGTGCGGCCATTTATCGTCGAGTGTTGTAGATTTGATATAGTTGAGACTTCCGCTGTGCTACTCTCGTGTTTTAAATCATTTAAGACTTGTAATAACTTAAATATGCAAATTTGTGCTTTTTATGTGATGTACTGTTGCGTCTGTTCATCAGCGCTTTACCGACTCGATCCTGTGAAAAGCGGAGACGCTTCACATCTGCCCGCCACTGCTGGCATTTCAGCAAAATAAAAAAAAAGGGCCCCGTCCTCCCTGCTCCTTGCCCCTTGCTTTGCAAAGGATGGCAGAGACGACAGGCAACAGAAGAAAACACAGATACAAAATCAATTGGAGCAAGATCAGCTAACAATATGTACACACAAATTGCAGACTATTAATGTTTCAACAGACTAGTATATGACACCGAACAGTCAAGACAAGCAATCCAGAGCAGACAAGTTACAACAAATCGATCATTAGCTGTTTCTACATTACTCCTATATGCTAAGTCAAGTAGATCATTGGCTGGCACTTCAGAGCAGAACAAATGGATCGCATTTTCCTTTGCACTTCAGAGCAGAACAAAAGAATCACTCATCTGCAATCAATCTGCACAGCCAAAACGAATGTATCAGAAATTCAGAATCGGGTCACACCTGCAATCAAGCCCCGAAGATTGAATAATCTAGGCACTAACATCCCTAGTCTTTGCTAGGGTTCCAGGCACCGAACCGAATCAACAGAAAAGAAAACAAATCCAAGGCAAACAAGTAGGGGGAACCAGCGATTGAGGAGGACTCAGGTCGATTTCTTACCAGTGGTTCGTGATGCCGATGGCCTTGCTGCTGCCACAAGCTCGAAGTGCTGCTGCTGTTGCTCGAGTAGGCGCTCCTGCTACTTCTCGTCGCACAGGAGGCGCCCGTGTCTTCACTCCTCACCACTCCCGTGCCTGCCCAGAGCAGCCCCGTCGCGCCTCCCGCATGCGCCAGATCTGAGCGCGCCGCCTCGATGGCCAGATCTAGCCAGTCGCGCCGTGGTCGCATCGCCGGGCCGCCACCGGGCCTGCCTCGCGAGATCTGCCGCTCGATGAAGGGGGAACGGGAGAGGGTGACGTCGAGGTCGCCGCCTTGGTCGACGAGGGAGCAGGACCCGCCGCCTTGGCCAAGATCAGCTTGCCATCGCCCTCGGACCTGCCGCTGAGCGCAACGCCTTGGCCGAGATCCAGACAAAATGAGTCGCGGGCGTGGAGCGGAAGAGGAGGCGAGTCGCTGGCAAGGAGGAGCGGAAGGAGGCGAGTCACGCCGCCCCCGCCGAGCAAGCCGTCGCGCCGTGGAGGTGGCTCCGTGCTGGGGGAGAAGGGGAGGCGGCTCCACACCGGGGAAGAGGAACTCGGCGGCGCAGAGGGAGAGAGACGCGGAGAGAAATGGATAAGGTGGAGCTGGTGTGGCTAACAGGACTTCGGATTTTTATACGGCGTGGAAAGTTTGGGCTGAAGCGGGCCAAAATGGGCCTGTCCGCCTCTGGTGTTTTGATGACGTCAACAGGTCCGCCATTTTTGCACATGTTTCAGCAGCGGACGGCGCTGACGTCATTTTGTCCGCCACTGATATCCTCCCTGGTTCCTTTTGCGGCGATGACATCATCTTGTCCGTCACTTGTAAGCTGCCCAATTCTTTCTAGTGACACACGGAGCTGCGTCCGCCACTATTGTAAAATAGCTTGTGTCACTAAAGGCTCATTTTGTAGTAGTGCCAATGGCATTCTTATAGCCTTTTGTGATCTTCTTCAGCTCTTGTTCCTTGAAGATAGTAATGCCCAAGTCCTTCAGAATGTCACCACCATTTTGGCTGAATAATTTCCGCTGCTTTTGTGTCCGAAATAACGTAATGGCCAAACATGGTAGGACGATGGAAACAAATGTTGCTGCAGACACGGACGTACAAGATACATGTTAAACCATTATATAGAAGTTACAGAAGTGTCGTCATGCAATATTCCACACTATTAGTCTATCTTTATAAAACGTAGTTTCATTTACAAAATACAAATTTTTTATGTTTTGACCAGTATTATATTGTCTTAATAAATAACCATGAAAGGAAGTTCCCACACTAGCTCACCAAGGCCCAAAAAATCTCCGCATCAACCTGAGATAAAAACCTTGATAAAACACAATTCGGTGATATGGTATCAATCCTGAACTGCTGGGCATGCCCATAGGCTTGACAGCAACTTAGATGGAGAACATTGCATGGCACTTTGATATGTAAATAGGGAGGAGTGAAGAGAAATAACACACCCATGTTTGAGCAGCGAGGCGACTCCAAACGAGAAAGTAACTAGGCATAGAGACAAGAGAGTGAATGCAGATTCCAATGAAGGCGTGATTGATGGTTAGATGGAGAAATTAAATGTGTGGATATGCCTCCTAATTCCTAAACAAGGTTCTGCCTGTATAGGTAGCTAGTGCAAGGTGGCCCGGCCCGACCATGCAACCCAACAGGGGCCGGCTTGCAAGATTTTATAGCCCTCTAGGCTTGCTCGTGTATGCATACCTCTACAATATAGCGGCCTAGTTGTCACAGATTTGAAATGGGGTCTGAGACAAATCCCAATAGAGAGTTTTATTTTTTTGTTTCAAGATGTCACATCATCTAAAGTACAAATGAAATTATCATTTACAATGGATTCTTCCATTTTGTTGTTTCTAAACTGATTATAACATTTAATCACGACATGTGGTGCATGTATTAAGAACAATTGGCAGTTTTATAGAGTTTCATGGTATTGGAAATAGTGGAAACCAAGTTTTATGCAGGTTAAACTAATTTTTTCATTCTCTTCATTATTACCTTGTCATTTATTGAAAATAAAACTCCCATTAGAACTAGCCTTGGGCTCCGATGGTTGTGATTTCAGTGGCAGGAACAACAAAAGCCATGGGATGGGATCGTTCAACAATGGCCGCAAGGCCCTCTTCTAGACCTCGAGCTGGTTCGATGGTTCAGCGTCAGCCCAACTCTTCCCCTTATCCTCAAATATACTAAGATTGGTGATTTTGTCTTTTGCAGTTTACAGTTCTGTCAGGCCTGCATCATCTTCCAAACTCCGATAGAACGGCTCCAACAGCAGCCACGTACACTCAGTTTACTGAAGGAACTACAGTAGATCCCACTCACCTCCGAACTCGCGGCACGCAGACCCATCCTCGGGGTCACGGAGGAAGAAAAATAAATCAACGAACGGGGCTGTTGGCCTTTTGCTGCTGCCACCGACAAGAAGCAAGAGGTAAAAAATGGACAGTGACAAGAAGCAATGCATGAAGACCAATGCATCTCTGAGCGTAACCCAGAGACAGCCGGCCACTTGTTCCATCTTTGCCCAGTCACTCAGAGCATTTGGGCAATGGTGAGAAACAGGAACGGTCATGGGCCGCTGCTGCCTCGATCCTGGATGCAACCTCCCGTGCTTGGCGACTGGTTCATCAACCTAGGGGGATGCAAAGGTGGATGATCGTTGGCTATCCTGGTGGTCCGAATGATCTAGCGAGAACGGATTGTTTTTATTCTCCGCGACCTCTGTAAGTTAGAAGCGAGAGGATTATTTTTTCTTTTGTTTAGTTTTCTTTGGCCCTTTTTTTCACGTCCCCCTTTGCATGGATACATGTAACAACATGTTAGAGAGGTCAGAATAAAGTTTTCCTATTATAGAAAAAAAATCTGGGGTCTGGGCTTGAGCTCAAACTACAGGGTCACAATACCAGTCGCATAATACAATTTATACAACAGGCTGACTCAACCCAGAGACATGCTGAGGCCCTTTGCCCCAGCCATGCAATTATTTTGAATGGTTTTCAGTAACTGAATTTAACCTAATGCTGATATAGGAAAACTATAAAAATATTCCGTAATGTAGGGCAAAGATCTTCTAGCATTTCACAATATTTCGACTTAATCATGGAGGAAGAATGCAACTGTTATTTGGTTGTTAAATGACCTGTTTGAATTAATTGATATGTAAAAAATATAAAATATTAATTTAGACGGTCAACAGCACATAAGAAAAACTTAAAGAGGGTAAAGTAGATTCTTGAATGCTCACCGACTACTGCTATTGCATATGTTGGAATTATGGGCCGACACTCCATCTTTCCATCCCCGATAAGCCCAAATCTGCATTTGCACTTGTAATCACCTGGTATGTCATGGCATGTGCTACCAGACGCACAAGGATATTCTCTTCCATATTTTGTAGGATTTGATTTACGAAGCTTGCACTCGTCAATATCTACATAATAGGGTAGGTTCATTCAAACAGATAATTCAAGGTAAGATACATGGAAAAAGTCCACTCAATCTATAATTGCATATGTATAGTTCGTCATCACTAAGTCTAGTTACTAATTTAAAGATCAGTTCTCATGGAGCCTTGTCATAAAGAAATGAGGATCATCCAATTACACAAACGCAGATGATGGGTAGAAAAGGCCTATTACTAACACCTATCTAGTTGCTGAATATGGAGTACATGACGGATGACATTGTGATGGAAGGCACTGATGAGAAGCCATATGCATGCCATGTGAGCCGTTAGCAAACTGCTCGTCATTGTGACATTTTATGGTACTCCATATTGTCATCCATTTCGAGTTGAATTGAAGTTTGGTATTTCATTTATACAATTGTACAACGTCATGGAATATAATAGGTACTAAAATATTTGTCACATACACATGGACTAACGAAACAAATAAATTTTTGTCACGTCTATTTCAGTGTGCCTGCTAGTAAGGCAACTACCTAGTGGAGGAAAACTCGTACACCACATAAATTTGTCACAGTAATTAAGAATTTTAAATTTGCACTGTGTCAATTTTGTTTGAATTTGCAACATCAGAAATTTGTTATCAATTTATGAATGAATATGAAGTTCAGTGCTCAGACATACTTTATTACCTGTTTTTACGAGTTGAAGTCTATTTGGAAAATTAAGTAATGTTTTACATATATCAACTTGTGTTAACAAAATAAATATTAAGACTTCTAACCACACCCGTTTTTTCGAAGTGATACTTTCTGTGTACAGGATGACGACATCACACTTTATCAGGAAGAAATTAATGATGACGATAAATAACGCTACCTCAATTAGAACAAATATGAGTGTATTCAATAATCTGATGATTCATTTATATTTTCTAACACTTATATCTCTCAAAAACCTAAAATTAATGTAAAGTAATTGTGCGCAAAAGAAAATAAGCTATGGCAAAAATAACTAACTTGTGCATCCGTCCACGACGTATGGATTGCCCATGTACCCCTGGGAGCAATTGCACAGATACCCATGCCCTTGTATGGGTTAACACAGTAGCTATGGGCGCTGACACAGGCGGGAGCTATTCCTGCCTCGCCACAAGATCCGTTGCTGCTGATGGCCCAGTCAAGGACGACTGGCATTCTCTCTCCACCCCGGGTAAGAAAGCTCTCAGTTCCATTACGAATGAGATCTTGCCTTCTGAACTGATACCTAAATTAATATAGAGAAAATGATAGTTACATGCACGGGAAGAAGTAAAACAAAAGGAAAGTGCATCGTTATGCATGGTACATAAAAGATGTTACTACTGTCATTTGTCTTATATTATTATTACAGTATATAGGACTCCTATGTACCATCGAGGGCTTTATTACAGTGTCTCCTGTTTGTTTCGGCTTGTGAGTATTGTTGAAAGTTTACTTTTATCATAACCAAAAGTCAGATGTGTCTGAAAATCAGAAGGTGAAAAACATATAGTAATGTGCTTCTAGCATCTGACTTTTGAATTGATATGCGTTTTAGATATCCCAGAATCTAACTTTCAGAACTGTGCAGAAACCCAAAAAAACAAGGCCTAAATAACATGCCATGGAGCCGCCCCTCTCCGGTCACCGGAGCTCACAAATCCCGCAACCATATTTTACTTCCCACAGGAATAATATTAACCCCGCAACCATATTTAAGTTTTCTTGCTTAGAATGCAACCAGCGAACCCGTTCTCATTTTGAATCCAATGGACTAATGGCCGGCAGTGCTAGGCTAGATCCACTTCTGGCGGTGAGCAGTAGAGCTCCATCTTCCGGGAACAGCGCGCTAGGGCCGGCGAACACACGGCTCGGCCGCGGGCGTGGCGAGGTTGAGCCTCTGCCTAAAAATGAATTCGTTTTGTGATGATTGTAGTTAAATCATTATTTGTGATGATTATGGCTCTAGGTAGATCCTCAATCTCTCTTCATGGCTCAATTACACAATAGATGCCTCTTTTGTTTGAACATGGGTTTTTCTTTTCTGTTTTATTTTGGGGAGAGGAAGGTGTAGGGTTACTGTGGGTATATGTTTTGCGTAATGGCAGTGGTTGGCAATTTAATTTCTTTTTCTATAATTCACGTGGTAATTTGTAAAACTTGACAATTAACGTGGGTGCTTTTTTTGCTCTTTTTATAAATATAATAGATTGACAATATATTGTATACTCCTTCCGTCCCGTTTGAAGTTTATTGCTAGGAAGTCAATGGAAGAATAGGGAAGAGAAAAAAAAAGTCATATTTACCCTGCTTTATGGAGAAAAAACAAAGAATTGAACTTATGTTGAACTAGGTGGGTGATGTGACATAGAAATAGTGTTTGGTGGGAAAAATATGATGAGTAGAAATAGAGTCCTTTTGAGACAGAGGGAGTACATATTAGTGGTTCTAAGGCTTTCGAAACTTCTAGTTCGGTCAATAAAATGAATAAAAGAGGGAGCAGTATCTTATGTAAGGTTTATACACAAATTAAAGAACCAAATATGTTGGAATTGCTACAATGTTACTTGCAAGGAAAAAAGGAAAAGCATACTCGAGCACTGCATAGCTGTTAGTCATGACAATCAAAGGAACGACCATACTGTTGGAGATGCTATGGATTACGTACGTACCAGTCTTTCTGGGCCACGAAGGCGTAGCTACAGGGGATGTAATTCCATGCAGGATTGTCCACGGGGGTGTTGAAGTTAGTGTCGTTCCAGTCGACCAGTATGGCGCCAAGGTTCTTCAGGATGGGTGTCTGGCAGCAGCCAAGCCCGGTGCAATCATCGCCATCTTGAGCTGCCGCATCCATGCTATCGCAGGTGCTGATGCAGCCGGTGCGGTAGCTCGCGTCCAACCCCCCATTTAGAAATGCCAGCGTGTTGCACCCGATGACCGTGAAGACGTTTTGCGTCGGCGAGAACATGAAAGGCGCAGCCATGTTGCAAAACCACGACTCTCCGCTGGTTTCAGTGGTGTTCGATGAGTTATAGCAGATGTATGACGCGGAGATGAAGATGCTCAGCTCACCGGCCTCCAAAGAGATGCCAGCGAGCTGGGCAGGGCCCCAATATGGTCTGGGCGGATCAAATGTATGGTTGCAAGAGATCAAGGAGAAATACGAATGATCGCGCCACGCGCAGTCAGGGCCGATGCCAAATGGGTAGTGTCACACCCGGTTTCAAAGAGACAACCGAATGCACACCACATGTATGCCAGGATCAGTTAAATCATACATGCAGCCACAAAATAGTGAAATACCATTATTACAGTGCCAGGTTAACGGTAAACATTTATTACATAATGACTCATGGTCTAAAATAGAAATAATAGAGTAGCGAATAAGAAACTAGCGGAGTGACTACCCCATCTTCCACAGGCGTTGTCTGGAGGCAACACCAGCCTAGTATGGAGCATCCAGATCGAAGTCATCGTCGTTGTAGTCCACTTCACCTCCGTTGTCTGAGCAGCCATTGTTTATCCAAATAAAGAGCAGGAATAGCAAATGTGAGTACATGTCGTACTCCGCAAGTGTAGGAAAATAATATGACATGATGGCAAATATCAAGAAAAGCTGACACATGGTTTACTGCACTAATACAACAAGACACATTTATAAAAGCAACCTATTTACTAGGTGTAATCTCCAAGCTCCAACAAAACAAACATCAAGGATAAGATCATCGAATTCCCAATCCGACTACCAACTCACCAAGTTCCCACCACTTGGCTACCAAAACCAAACCAACCAACCATCCCACTAATTGCGAAGAAGTCCAAGCTCGCTCTTGACCATGAGCACGGCTGTCATGACAGTTTTTATCCTTGCAAGGTTTGCACACATTCACCACGTGTCAATGTTATTCCGTTTTGCTTTACACTTCCGTGGTGTCAAAGCTAGGTAAACATTGAAAAGCCTTTCAATAGCGCCTCATACCCTGTAAACACCCGCTAGGATTCGCTAAAACACGGGAGTCTATTTTCCCTCTAATGCATAGCCCCTATTTGCGCCATAACAACAACCGAATGGTGCCACAGTAAATAAGAGACAACTATTTAATTAGCTAAGCCGCACCCATTTAAGCCACGTGGTTGCGCTGTTCAGCCGGGTTACATGTCCACGAACCGGTCCTTAGAATCTAGCACAGGCACCAACACAAACCATAATCATGCACGATGGCACCATACCAAACAAACCAGCCTGTCCAGATTCCCTAAGCTCCATGTGTTGCTAAACAATTACCAACCTAGTGAATTAAGTAGAGCATTAGTCAATTTAATTAACCGGTTCCCAACAGCACTAGCATGGATCTACCCAAACCATAAACATGCTACCCGAACAAACGCTTCAAGGAATGATACGGAAAAACTAGTAAACCAATAACATGGGATTCAAATTAAGACTCAAGCATGCAATTTATAAACGACACATCCTAAAGGGATCAGTATGCATCAAGGGCACCTGCCTTCCTGGAGTTGCTGCTCAAACACCTCAAACTCTTGATCCTGAAGACTGAATGACGTCTCTTGAACCGATTCTGTCCGCGCAAACATACCGACAAGCAAACAACAAGCAATACTAAGAAAACAGTTCAAACAACACAAACACAGTAAACAAGGTACATCATCAGAAAGCCTACGTCATGACGGCCATATGAGCGCAAGAATCAAGTAAATCGGAATTCATATGAAAAAGTTATAAGGTATACAAGCTACAGGGGTTTTCTGAAAAACTGTTCGTATACATGACTAATAACAGGATTAGTTAATTAACTGAAAATACTGGTGATTGCATAAGCCAAACGTCATGATCATTTGAAGGAGTATTTTATACAGAAACTACAGGACGTATTGACCTGATCAGGAACCAAAGAGCATGGAGAGATCGATCTAATTAACGAGAGACACACGTTTAGCAAACTAATTAAAACTGGCCATGCGCTCCACTACAGACGAGCAAAAACAGCAGCGGCAACTAACTGCAGCAGCTACGCCATGGCCGCAACAGCAAAGCTCTGGTACGTGAACTACGATACGCAGTACTCAACGAAGAGCAAAGCAACTAACAGGATTGGGTTGTATTCTCACCGAGGGGCTTCGCAAGGGTAGAAGATGAGTCGGTGGTGACTTGCGATGGCGATGGAGGATGATGATCGTCGGCGTCAGTCCTGGTCGGCGTTCTTCAGAGACCAAGCTGCAGCATCGGTGGTGTTGATCGATGGTGGTCGTCGGCGTTCGTCGGGTTGCAGGTTGCGGGCGATCGTTGCAAACGGGATTTCCAGGGCGGCGATCGACTCCTCAAGCTCCTGATTGCCCTCGATGGCAATCCTTGCATCAGCTACGTCAAAGACATCTCGACGGAAGGACATGCGCAGGAGGTGGCGTGCATGACCTAGCAAAAGACGGCGGGGTTGGGTTTTCTCACGGATAAAGTTCTGGTGAAGAATAGGTTTTGATTGTATAAGGCAGATGAGAAGCACTTTGGTACTTGCAGGACTCCTCCGTATCCGATTGGATGTGCGGCAGCGAACGTATACAGGGAAAACTACAGGCCAAGCCCGGAGAGAAAAACATAAGAGTTTTAGGATTAAAACATTTGTTTTCTACTCTAAACGAATTTCTATCTAATTTGAAATAAGATTTTCACACAAATAAAATCCTGCTGCAAATCTACTCAGCATGAACGCAAGAAGCAATTATATAACCTATATTAATTGATTTATTTTAGAAAATAAAGCTTTTGCATAATAAAAATGTTAAGACCCTATTTAATTCTATATAAATTTTAGTTTATTCCAAAACCTGAAAATCAGGGTGTTACAGGTAGGGAATGTCCACGGTTCCGCACATGCCAGGGCAGCCCGGGCGTGGATGTGGTAACGGGGAAGGGGCCATGCTAGTGGCGGACACGGTGGCTGCTGCTGCCGGCGGCAGCAGCACAAGGGAAGTAACCAGCAGTAGGGCGCTATTGGTAAAGAGAAGCCATAGCACTTGAGGCATGACTAGTGGCGCCTTTTTCTGGTGGTGTGTGCTAATAATTTGTAACGAAGAAGCGGTAAGCTAGCGCAAAGCTCTGTGGTGTGATCCTGATGCATGTGGCCATCTACTATATAGTCGCCCCGGTCGCGCGCAGTCAACTTGTTTAAGCGTTCAACTTGTCCACGCCCCTAGTATGAAAGGTTCCCCAAAACCATAGGTAACCTTGCATTACATGGAAAAGCGCACAACACAATACACTCCCCATGTCAAGGAATACGAGGCTTAGTATCATAGCTGCATAGCATTAAAGATACTACCACATAACCAAAAACACTACTCCTATGTGACAAATGAATTAATGAGGAGAGAGGAAAAAAAGAAAAACCCGTTTCTAAAGCACGAAATAGTGTTGGCGCTACATCCAAATCCAACCAGCCAGAACACCATCTTGGTCCTCGCCCTGCACTCTTGACCTGCATACGCTCAGCTGGCCGCCCACCATGGCCGTCCCCACACTTGCCGTCCGTGCCTACCACGCATGGCACTGGTGCCTCCACACTGAGGTCTCACCGGCGTGGAGCTCCTCGCTGTGGGCTCATACACGGGCTTGTTGCATTGGTGTGCAGGTTCCTGCCACCGGCCGCCGCACGCTGTACCCCTGCAAGGAGTCCTCGAGACGTGGCCCCGGCCGGTCACCGCCCTCAACAGGCCTGGTGGCCTGCCGCCTGCCGGAGTGCCTTCCGGCCACCCACATGCCGCACCCTTGGCTGCGTCCCGTGCCGTTCGCAGTTTGTCCCGCAGACCTTCTCATGTCCCCTGCCAGCGCGCTGGCTCGCCTTGTGCAATATAGAAACTAGCCAAAGATACTGATCTGGCAATATAGAAACTAGCCAAAGAAACTATGAGTTGGGATTGCCCTTATTTGTCTTGCGTACAAACCATGGAAACATCAATGATTCAATGATGACTACAATTACGAACCTACAATTAGCACGAATAATGACCTTGTGGTCTTAAATAATTTAGTATGATATGATTAGTGGTGAAAACATGTTTCCTAGACTGCTTGGTGTCAAACCGCCCTACATTTTGAAAAACTGGAGTACATCACAAATATTTTTTGCCTTTATATTAACAATAATCTTTGTATTGTTGGACATAGTATGAGAGCCTTATATTTTGGACTGATGGGGTAACACACGACAATGTATGTATCTTGGATATGAGCAAGATTTGTTTTCTACTAACAAGAGCTGCTAAGATTCATGAGCCTCCGCAGACTAATTTCACTTGCTTTAGTTCATCCACCACCTCAAGCATGGTTGGTCTCTCATATTCTACATCTGCCTTGTCGTCTTTGGGACTGGAGGCATAGGACCGCACTACTACAGAAAAGTTCAAATGTCATTTTCATGTTAATTCTGTTTCGTATGGTCTAAAAGTTTTTACAAATTCCACCAAAAAAAAAAATACCTGTCCAAAGGTCACCTCAGATTGGAGAAGAGTGAGCCAAGAAGTCCGCGCAGTGTGGCCGAGCACTTTTATATCTCGGTGGTTACAGCAAGCGATTCAATTATTAATCTGACCAGCAACAAGCTATCACGTCTTGAGTCAATGCCACCAAATTACCAATAATATCAAATTGGGCTACTTGACGGACCAAGAAGACTAATAGTTATCCAATAGAGTAGTAAATTTCTGATATAGTCAGAGTCCGCGATCCACCCGTTACGCCTTTCATATAATAATTGATGTGATAGGAAAGCAGCTTTTTCAAGCAATTACAGATTGACCGTATATCGGTATGAGACAAACAAGCATCTCTGAACAACCTGCCAGCAGGTAGTGATCTATTTTACAGGGTGACAGTATTCATACCAACCGGGCGTGGCAGGTTGTTGCTTGTTCAGCTCATCATTGATCTTCAACCAACCGGGAGTGTTGTACAATTTATTTTGAAGCTGCTTTCTGATGACAACGATTATATGTGATAGAGAGCTGCACCGACGGAGCGGTAGGTTGAAGATCGTGCTTATATCCAAATGTTCTATCATATTGTTAGACCAGATGGCCAGTCCAGTTGAACAATTAGATTAAGGATTTGGTGGCCTTGGCTCAAGACGCCGACCGCCTGTTGCTCGTCACACTAACTGAAGTCAAGTCACCCATCTTTCAATAGAGGAGCCTCTAATAAATGTTAGTGCACCGGCAGCCTCAGATCATTAACAATAATGATTGTATTGTTGGACATAGTATGAGAGCCTTATATTTTGGACTGATGGGGTAACACACGACAATGTATGTATCTTGGATATGAGCAAGATTTGTTTTCTACTAACAAGAGCTGCTAAGATTCATGAGCCTCCGCAGACTAATTTCACTTGCTTTAGTTCATCCACCACCTCAGGCATGGTTGGTCTCTAATATTCTACATCTGCCTTGTCGTCTTTAGGACTGGAGGCATAGGACCGCACTACTACAGAAAAGTTCAAATGTCATTTTCATGTTTAGGTAGTAGTGCGGTCCTATGTCTCCAGTCTTTGAACTTTTCTGTAGTCTTTTTCATGTTTAGGTAGTAGTGCGGTCCTATGCCTCCAGTCTTTGAACTTTTCTGTAGTCATTTTCATGTTTAGGTAGTAGTGCGGACCTATGCCTCCAGTCTTTGAACTTTTCATGAAAATGACATTTGAACTTTTCTGTAGTAGTGCGGTCCTATGCCTCCAGTCCGAAAGATGACAAGGCAGATGTAGAATATGAGAGACCAACCATGCCTGAGGTGGTGGATGAACTAAAGCAAGTGAAATTAGTCTGCGGAGGCTCATGAATCTTAGCAGCTCTTGTTAGTAGAAAACAAATCTTGCTCATATCCAAGATACATACATTGTCGTGTGTTACCCCATCAGTCCAAAATATAAGGCTCTCATACTATGTCCAACAATTCAAAAATTATTGTTAATATAAAGGCAAAAAAATATTTGTGATGTACTCCAGTTTTTCAAAATGTAGGGCGGTTTGACACCAAGCAGTCTAGGAAACATGTTTTCACCACTAATCATATCATACTAAATTATTTGAGACCACAAGGTCATTATTCGTGGTAATTGTAGGTACGTAATTGTAGTCATCATTGAATCATTGATGTTTCCATGGTTTGTATGCAAGACAAATAAGGGCAATCCCAACCCATAGTTTCTTTGGCTAGTTTCTATATTGCCAGATCAGTATCTTTGGCTAGTTTCTATATTGCACAAGGCGAGCCAGCGCGCTGGCAGGGGAGGTGAGAAGGCCTGCGGGACAAACTGCGAACGGCACGGGAGGCGGCCAAGGGTGCGGCGTGTGGGTGCCCGGAAGGCATTCCGGCAGGCGGCAGGTCGCCAGGCCTGTTGAGGGCGGTGACCGGCCGGGGCCACGTCTCGAGGACTCCTTGCAGGGGTACAGCGTGCGGCGGCCGGTGGCAGGAACCTGCACACCAAGGCAACAAGCCCGTGTGTGAGCCCACAGCGAGGAGCTCCACGCCGGTGAGACCGCGGTGTGGAGGCACCAGCGCCACGCGTGGTAGGCACGGACGGCGAGCGTGGGGACGGCCATGGTGGGCGGCCAGCTGAGCGTATGCAGGTCAAGAGCGCAGGGCGAGGACCAAGATGGTGTTCTGGCTCGTTGGATTTGGATGTAGCGCCAACACTATTTCGTGCTTTAGAAACGGGTTTTTCTTTTTTTCCTCTCCTCATTAATTCATTTGTCACATAGGAGTAGTGTTTTTGGTTATGTGGTAGTATCTTTAATGCTATGCAGCTATGATACTAAGCCTCGTATTCCTTGACATGGGGAGTGTATTGTGTTGTGCGCTTTGCCATGTAATGCAAGGTTACCTATGGTTTCGGGGAACCTTTCATACTAGGGGCGTGGACAAGTTGAACGCTTAAACAAATTGACTGCGCGCGACCGGGGCGACTATATAGTAGATGGCCACATGCATCAGGATCACACCACAGAGCTTTGCGCTAGCTTACCGCTTCTTCGTTACAAAATATTAGCACACATCACCAGAAAAAGGCGCCACTAGTCATGCCTCAAGTGCTATGGCTTCTCTTTACTAGCGCCCTACTGCTGGTTACTTCCCTTGTGCTGCTGCCGCCGGCAGCAGCAGCCACCGTGTCCGCCACTAGCATGGCCCCTTCGCCGTTACCACATCCACGCCCGGGCTGCCCTGGCAAGTGCGGAACCATGGACATTCCCTACCCATTTGGGATCGGCCCTGACTGCGCGTGGCCCGGTCATTGGTATTTCTCCTTGATCTCTTGCAACCATACATTTGATCCGCCCAGACCATATTGGGGCCCTGCCGAGCTCGCTGGCATCTCTTTGGAGGCCGGTGAGCTGAGCATCTTCACCTCCGCGTCATCCATCTGCTATAACTCATCGAACACCACTGAAACCAGAGGAGAGCAGTGGTTTTTCAACTTTGATGCGCCTTTCATGTTCTCGCCGACGCAAAACGTCTTCACGGCCATCGGGTGCCACACGCTGGCATTTCTATATGGGGGGTTGAACGTGAGCTACAGCACCGGCTGCATCAGCACCTGCATTAGCATGGATGCGGCGGCTCAAGATGGCGATGATTGCACCGGGCTTGGCTGCTGCCAGACACCCATCCCGAAGAACCTTGGCACCATACTGGTCGACTGGAACAACGATAACTTCAACACCACCGTGGTCAATCCTGCACAGGGCCGGCTCTGGGCCGGGGCAATGAGGGCGACGGCCTAGGGCCCCGGCCCAAGAGGCCCCAAAAATTTTATATATGTGGTTGATTTACTGCTTATAGCAGGCCCCAATTAAGCTAATAGCCCAACAAAACTTAAACAGGCCGGCAGGTTAAACTCTAATTGCCCGGCAGTCCGGCCCCCACTATCGTCTCGATCCTTTTCACGACTCTTCAGCTTCCTGGTTGCCGAACACGAAACGCCTTGCTCGTCGACCCGTCGTCCTAGTCGTCGTATTGCGGATCGCCCGTTTGCCAGAACCCCCGTGTTTCCGATCGTCCATCTGCCCAGGACCATGAATTTCTTCCAGCCGCCGTATTGCCGATCGTTGCCGAAGAGGCGGCCAAGCAGCCGCCGTATTGCTGATCGGGATCGCTGACTGATTTGCCAGCTTGCTGCGACTTAGGTAAATTTCTGTTAATTAGTTAACTCTTCATTCATATGTTTTCCCTACCGATAGTTTATTAGTCTTAGGCCTGATTAGTCTTTTTTTATTTTGAGGTAAAGGCCTGATTAGTCAATGTCCTCACTTTTTAACTAGCAAAATTCAGGTTTGGGAGGAATGTTACCACAGAAACATTTGTCTGGTGCTGCAAAAAGAAAGAAAAGAAGACTAGAAGATCAGTCTATTGAGTCGCAAAAGGGTGCTATAAGTTCTTTCCAAGTATTTCGGTTTCCAATGACAATCTTGAGGACTTGGGAGATTCCAGCAACGCACAGCAAGAGCAAGGGCCTCTTATGCTAGTTTGCATGAACATTTAAACGAAGAAAATGAGAACAATGATGCTAGAGAGCATGAAAATTTTCAGCACTCATCTCCTGCTGAAAATACATGTTGATGAATAGGAAGCATCACCTTTTTCTATCTTTGAATGATTTTGCATCGAGAAATGCTAGAAGGAGTATTTTTGGCAAATCGCAAGTGACCAGCTGATTTGGAGTTTCATTCTTATCGAGGTGATCTGTTAGCATTTTTTTTCTCAATGAATATTCCTTTTTAGTGTTTTAACAGTTGGTTTATGTTTGTTGCTTTCTTTTAGTGTACATATTTTGTGAGTGTAGCTATAGGGGCCCCAGATTTATGTTCGCCCCAGGGCCTTCGAAACCATAGAGCCGGCCCTGATCCTGCATGGAATTACAGCCCCTGTAGCTACGCCTTCGTGGCCCAGAAAGACTGGTACGTACGTAATCCATAGCTTCTCCAACAGTATGGTCGTTCCTTTGATTGTCATGACTAACAGCTATGCAGTGCTCGAGTATGCTTTTCCTTTTTTTCCTTGCAAGTAACATTGTAGCAATTCCAACATATTTGGTTCTTTAATTTTTGTATAAACCTTACATAAGATACTGCTCCCTCTTTTATTCATTTTATTGACCGAACTAGAAGTTTCGAAGGCCTTAGAACCACTAATATGTACTCCCTCTGTCTCAAAAGGACTCTATTTCTACTCATCATATTTTTCCCACCAAACACGACTTCTATGTCACATCACCCACCTAGTTCAACATAAGTTCAATTCTTTGTTTTTTCTCCATAAAGCAGGGTAAATATGTCTTTTTTTTCCTCTTCCCTATTCTTCCATTGACTTCCTAGCAATAAACTTCAAACGGGACGGAAGGAGTATACAATATATTATCAATCTATTATACTTATAAAAAGAGCAAAAAAGCACCCACGTTAATTGTCAAGTTTTACAAATTACCACGTGAATTATAGAAAAAGAAATTAAATTGCCAACCACTGCCATTACGCAAAACATATACCCACAGTAACCCTACACCTTCCTCTCCCCAAAAATGAAACAGAAAAGAAAAACCCATGTTCAAACAAAAGAGGCATCTATTGTGTAATTAAGCCATGAAGAGAGATTGAGGATCTACTTAGAGCCATAATCAACACAAATAATGATTTAACTACAATCATCACAAAACGAATTCATTTTTAGGCAGAGGCTCAACCTCGCCACGCCCGCGGCCGAGCCGTGTTCGCCGGCCCTAGCGTGCTGTTCCCGGAAGATGGAGCTCTACTGCTCACCGTCAGAAGTGGATCTAGCCTAGCACTGCCGGCCATTAGTCCATTGGATTCAAAATGAGAACGGGTTCGCTGGTTGCATTCTAAGCAAGAACACTTAAATATGGTTGCGGGGTTAATATTATTCCTGTGGGAAGTAAAATATGGTTGCGGAATTGTGAGCTCCAGTGACCGGAGAGGGGGGCTCCATGGCATGTTATTTAGGCCTTGTTTTTTTGGGTTTCTGCACAGTTCTGAAAGTTAGATTCTGGGATATCTAAAACGCATATCCATTCAAAAGTCAGAAGCTAGAAGCACCTTACTATTTGTTTTTCACCTTCTGATTTTCAGACATATCTGACTTTTGGTTATGATAAAAGTAAACTTTCAACAATACTCACAAGCCGAAACAAACAGGAGACACTGTAATAAAGCCCTCGATGGTACATTGGAGTCCTATATACTGTAATAATAATATAAGACAAATGACAGTAGTAACATCTTTTATGTACCATGCATAACCATGCACTTTCCTTTTGTTTTACTTCTTCCGGTGCATGTAACTATCGTTTTCTCTATATTAATTTAGGTATCAGTTCAGAAGGCAAGACCTCATTCGTAATGGACCTGAGAGCTTTCTTACCCGGGGTGGAGAGAGAATGCCAGTCGTCCTTGACTGGGCCATCAGCAGCAACGGATCTTGTGGCGAGGCAGGAATAGCTCCTGCCTGTGTCAGCGCCCATAGCTACTGTGTTAACCCCATACAAGGGCATGGGTATCTGTGCAATTGCTCCCAGGGGTACATGGGCAATCCATACGTCGTGGACGGATGCACAAGTTAGTTATTTTTTCCATAGCTTATTTTCTTTTGCGCACAATTACTTTACATTAATTTTAGGTTTTCGAGTGATATAATTGTTAGAAAATGAATCATCAGATTATTGAATACACTCATATTTGTTCTAATTGAGGTAGCGTTATTTATCGTCATCATTAATTTCTTCCTGATAAAGTGTGATGTCGTCATCCTGTACACAGAAAGTATCACTTCGAAAAAACGGGTGTGGTTAGAAGTCTTAATATTTATTTTGTTAACACAAGTTGATATATGTAAAACATTACTAAATTTTCCAAATAGACTTCAACTCGTAAAAACAGGTAATAAAGTATGTCTGAGCACTGAACTTCATATTCATTCATAAATTGATAACAAATTTCTGATGTTGCAAATTCAAACAAAATTGACACAGTGCAAATTTAAAATTCTTAATTACTGTGACAAATTTATGTGGGGTACGAGTTTTCCTCCACTAGGTAGTTGCCTTACTAGCAGGCACACTGAAATAGACGTGACAAAAATTTATTTGTTTCGTTAGTCCATGTGTATGTGACAAATATTTTAGTACCTATTATATTCCATGACGTTGTACAATTGTATAAATGAAATACCAAACTTCAATTCAACTCGAAATGGATGACAATATGGAGTACCATAAAATGTCACAATGACGAGCAGTTTGCTAACGGCTCACATGGCATGCATATGGCTTCTCATCAGTGCCTTCCATCACAATGTCATCCGTCATGTACTCCATATTCAGCAACTAGATAGGTGTTAGTAATAGGCCTTTTCTACCCATCATCTGCGTTTGTGTAATTGGATGATCCTCATTTCTTTATGACAAGGCTCCATGAGAACTGATCTTTAAATTAGTAACTAGACTTAGTGATGACGAACTATACATATGCAATTATAGATTGAGTGGACTTTTTCCATGTATCTTACCTTGAATTATCTGTTTGAATGAACCTACCCTATTATGTAGATATTGACGAGTGCAAGCTTCGTAAATCAAATCCTACAAAATATGGAAGAGAATATCCTTGTGCGTCTGGTAGCACATGCCATGACATACCAGGTGATTACAAGTGCAAATGCAGATTTGGGCTTATAGGGGATGGAAAGATGGAGTGTCGGCCCATAATTCCAACATATGCAATAGCAGTAGTCGGTGAGCATTCAAGAATCTACTTTACCCTCTTTAAGTTTTTCATATGTGCTGCTAACCGTCTAAATTAATATTTTCTATTTTTTACATATCAATTAATTCAAAAAGGTCATTTAACAACCAAATAACATTTGCATTCTTCCTCCATGATTAAGTCGAAATATTGTGAAATGCTAGATGATCTTTGCCCTACATTACGGAATATTTTTATAGTTTTCCTATATCAGCATTAGGTTAAATTCAGTTACTGAAAACCATTCAAAATAATTGCATGGCTGGGGCAAAGGGCCTCAGCATGTCTCTGGGCTGAGTCAGCCTATTGCATAAATTGTATTATGCGACAGGTATTGTGACCCTGTAGTTTGAGCTCAAGCCCAGACCCCAAATTTTTTTTCTATAATAGGAAAACTTTATTCTGACCTCTGTAACATGTTGTTACATGTATCCATGCAAAGGGGGACGTGAAAAAAATGGCCAAAGAAAACTAAACAAAAGAAAAAATAATCCTCTCGCTTCTAACTTACAGAGGTCGCGGAGAATAAAAACAATCCGTTCTCGCTAGATCGTTCGGATCACCAGGATAGCCAACGATCATCCACCTTTGCATCCCCCTAGGTTGATGAACCAGTCATCAAGCACGGGAGGTTGCATCCAGGATCGAGGCAGCAGCGGCCCATGACCGGTCCTGTTTCTCACCATTGCCCAAATGCTCTGAGTGACCGGGCAAAGATGGAACAAATTGCCGGCTGTCTCTGGGTTTTGCTCAGAGATGCATTGGTCTTCATGCATTGCTTCTTGTCACTGTCCATTTTTATCCTCTTGCTTCTTGTCTTCGGCAGCAGCAACAGGCCAACAGCCCCGTTCATTGATTTATTTTTCTTCCTCCGTGACCCCGAGGATGGGTCCGTGTACGTGGCAGTCTGCGTGCCGCGAGTTCGGAGGTGAGTGGGATCTACTGTAGTTCCTTCAGTAAACTGAGTGTACGTGGCTGCTGTTGGAGCCGTTCTGTCGGAGTTTGGAAGGTGATGCAGGCCTGACAGAACTGTAGACTGCAAAAGACATAATCACCAATCTTAGTATATTTGAGGATAAGGGAAAGAGTTGGGCTGACGCTGAACCATCGAACCAGCTCGAGGTCTAGAAGAGGGCCTTGCGGCCATTGTTGAACGATCCCATCCCATGGCTTTTGTTGTTCCTGCCACTGAAATCACAACCATCGGAGCCCAAGGCTAGTTCTAATGAGAGTTTTATTTTCAATAAATGACAAGGTAATAATGAAGAGAATGAAAAAAATAGTTTAACCTGCATAAAACTTGGTTTCCACTATTGCCAATACCATGAAACTCTATAAAACTGCCAATTGTTCTTAATACATGCACCACATGTCGTGATTAAATGTTATAATCAGTTTAGAAACAACAAAATGGAATAATCCATTGTAAATGATAATTTCATTTGTACTTTAGATGATGTGACATCTTGAAACAAAAAAATAAAACTCTCTATTGGGATTTGTCTCAGACCACATTTCAAATCTGTGACAACTAGGCCGCTATATTGTAGAGGTATGCATACCCGAGCAAGCCTAGAGGGCTATCAAATCTTGCAAGCCGGCCCCTGTCGGGTTGCATGGTCAGGCCGGGCCAACTTGCACTAGCTACCTATACAGGCAGAACCTTGTTTAGGAATTAGGAGGCATATCCACACATTTAATTTCTCCATCTAACCATCAATCACGCCTTCATTGGAATCTGCATTCACTCTCTTGTCTCTATGCCTAGTTACTTTCTCGTTCGGAGTCGCCTCGCTGCTCAACCATGGGTGTGTTATTTCTCTTCACTCCTCCCTATTTACATATCAACGTGCCATGCAATGTTCTCCATCTAAGTTGCTGTCAAGCCTATGGGCATGCCCAGCAGTTCAGGATTGATACCATATCACCGAATTGTGTTTTATCAAGGATTTTATCTCAGGTTGATGCGGAGAATTTTTGGGCCTCGGTGAGCAAATGTGGGAACTTCCTTTCATGGTTATTTATTAAGACAATATAATACTGGTCAAAACATAAAAAATTTGTATTTTGTAAATGAAACTACGTTTTATAAAGATAGACTAATAGTGTGGAATATTGCATGACGACACTTCTGTAACTTCTATATAATGGTTTAACATGTATCTTGTACATCCGTGTCTGCAGCAACATTTGTTTCCATCGTCCTAGCATGTTTGGCCATTATGTTGTTTCGGACACAAAAGCAGCGGAAATTATTCAGCCAAAATGGTGGTGACATTCTGAAGGACTTGGGCATTACTATCTTCAAGGAACAAGAGCTGAAGAAGATCACAAAAGGCTATAAGAATGCCATTGGGGAAGGCGCTTTCGGCAAGGTGTACATGGGGACCATCGGTGCGGACCAGCGTGTTGCAGTTAAGTGTTCCAACCCCAAAGGCAAGGCACTTCCACAAGAGGAGTTCAGGAATGAGATCATATTCCAGTTCCGGATCAGCCACAAGAACGTGGTCCGCCTTGTCGGGTGCTGCCTGGAGACGGAAGTTCCTATGTTGGTTTTCGAGTTCGTCCCCAAGGGGAGCCTCTACAATATGCTCCATTGTCTAAATGATCAAATTCACACTCTCTTGCTTCCAACTCGCCTGGACATTGCCATTGGTACTGCAGAAGCTCTTGCCTACATGCACTCGCATGGGGGCCACGGCAACCATGTGCATGGTGATGTCAAATCGGCTAACATCCTCCTCGACGACAAGTTCGTGCCCAAGGTATCTGACTTTGGGTCGTCCAAGCTCCTGACGATGGGATACACCACATCTATTGCAGCGGATATGAGCTACATAGACCCGGTGTGCATGAAGACAGGCCGTCTAACAGAGAAGAGCGATGTCTATAGTTTTGGTGTGGTGATCGTGGAGATTATCACCGGAAAGACAGCTAAGTACGATGGGGACAAGAGCCTCCCTATAGACTTCGTCAAGTGCTGCAAGGACGCGGGCAACGGAAGAAGGATGTATGACAGAGGCATCATTACTACTGGTGATGATGCTCAACCTCACGCTTACATGGAGTGCCTTGACAGGATCGGCGCCCTCGCTGTGCGATGTCTAAAGGAAGATGTGGATGACAGACCAACCATGACCGAGGTGGTGGTGGAGCTTAAGCAAGTGAATATAATTATCTCGGGAGGCGCATGTCCTGAGGCAAGTTGAGTGCAGGAGCAGAACCAAGCAAGGCAGCTACTTATTTTTAACTACAGCATGAGTGTTCAGATTATTTATCCACTATCTATCCTTATGATTCCAGTTGATTGTACGAATAAACAACGTCGTGTAAACTATTGTATCGGGCGTAAGTTGGATGTAAATTTGTAATATTTACTTCAGAAAACCTTTTAGGTTGGGAATGTAAACTACGTATATATCATTGGTATTGCTTCCTCAAAAATCTCCATATTCACTGTATATATGGATGTTCCAACATGTTCAATGATGCAAGCCCAGGACTATGCAATGCTATTAGAGATAAGCTGTAGACAGATGTTAATGGTTGGGTACAATGTTCCTAATGTACGTACGCGGGCTGGCTCGTGTTCATGACTGCTTTTGTGGCGGTGTTAGTGCCGGAGACCAAGGGTGTGCCGCTGGAGGCCATGCGGTCGGTGTGGGCAGGACATTTGTGTGACACCCCGTGTCACCGAAAACAAGTTTGCAAAAGCATCGCAACTGAACAGAACAAAAATCCAAGTAAATTTCAAATTAAAAATCAAATGTTCAAATAATTGTCAAACCATGGCTTGTGAAGGAATTTAAAATTGTCCATTACATATTGAGCAACTAAAAATACCAATGGATGCAGGACCTCAAGAAAGAATTTTGGAGAATTTCTGGTGATTTTAGAAATTCGTTTGGTTGCTCAAATAAATCTCACAAGTTTAAAAAGTACCCAACTTTGACCAGCTGCAGTTTTAAATCAGCTAGGAGTCCAAATGTGCATGTTGGCCAGATTGAAGTAAGGATCAAGAGCTTTCCAAAGAGACCAAATTTGTGAATTTTTGATCTCGTTTGCTATTTCAAATTGTGTTCACAAGTTTGGGGAAAACCATTGACCAGAAATTCGAGAAAAAGAAAAGATGCCTGTGGGACCCACCTGTCGGTCTCCTCTCTCTCGCTGAAGCCGTCAGGCGACGCACGCCGCGTGGACGCAATTGTACGGCTCCGCCACGCCGCCCACGCCGCTCCTCTCCTTATCCCGTGCGCGGACGAGCTCCAAAGAGGCGCTGCTCCCATTCCCCGGCCTTGCTTGCTCTTGCCCCTGCCCCAAACCCTAGCAGCTCGCCACCAGGTTCGCCATTTGCCACTGCCGCGCTCGCACTCGCCGTCGCGCCGCCGCGATGAAGCTCGTCCAGGTTGAGTGCTCTGCAAATCTCCTTGCCGAGTGGTCCTCGTTGTTACCATGGCCTCCAGTGCTCGCGATTTGGGCTGACATGAGCGAATTTGCCTTTCATCCCCAAGTGCGGTCGTGCGAGCTTTCCCGACCTCGCCATTGATTTTCCCCTTTTTGGTGAGTCCCTCGTCGATTCTTCACGCCGTGTGGAAGAGCATGCAGTTGCGCCCACTCCTCACCCAACCCTTCTCCATCCCCGTAGCTCAAGCCGCCGGAAACGAAGTTTTCCCCATCGCCGGGCGTCACCACCGCGTCTACCTTGCCGCCGCCGACCTACTTCCCGACGTGCTCGACGTCAACCGTGCCCTCGACGAGGTTCCCCATGACGTGAGGAAGCTTTCGTGCCAACGTTTACAACTGGAGACGCCGGCCACCCTTCTCGCGACGCCGCCAGAGTTTCGCCGCCGCGTCTCGTCGCCGCCAAGCTACCTCCGGCCGTCCCCGCTCTCTTCCGTTGCTTGAGGTGAGCCCTCCGTACCGCGACGAACTTCCCCGTACTCATCGTTCTCCAAATGGCAGCCGGAAACTCAACTCCGGCGATGCACGCCGCCCTCCGGCGACGGTGCCGGCCACCGCACTGTGGACCATGCGGCCACGATCCCGTGTGGCCACGTGGGATCCGGTGCGGCCAACCGTGCAGCCCACCGTGTGCCTTTGCATCTGTGTGGCTGGATCCGGTGTGGTCAGTTCAGATCCGATGCGGCCCAAATCGTGTGGCCCCTTGTGTTGCCCCGATTTGATTGGTCCACCAGATTTTAAATTCCTTTCGAATATCTTTAATTCCTAGAAATTGATAGAAAAGTTGTAAAATGCATAATAAATAGAATAAAAGTCAGAAAAATGTGAATCCAATTTTGTTGGACTCTTTGTGACCTGCTCTGTCCAAGAAAAATGCCAAACCACTCTTTTGCTCATTGTATATGTTCTAAAAAATACATCTGTGCAGACATTGTTTAATCCTTTATAAATTCTCCATTGCTCTATAAATCTTGAACCTTGGCATGTCTGTTAAGCGTATCATAACACACCTACAGAGCCTTTTTCTACTGTCATATGATGTCTAATTATTTTCTTAGGATTTAAATTGTGTTTTGCATTGTGTAAATTATTATAAATAATTCGTATTGCAATAAATCATCAAACTTCACCATAAATCATTTCCAGTGGTCCGTTTCACTAGAAAAATTCCACTGGACATAAATTAATTTTCAAAATTTAATTATTTATTTAATCAGCTCAAATCAATTAAATAGTTAACTTAAACAAAGGTCAATGAAGGAAATACTTCAGATGAAAGTAATTAACAAAGTTAATCATTTGCACTTATAGTGTAAACGACTGTCCCATCAAATAAACTAAATTAGCAATTGCATCATATTACTTGCATCTAACTTGCATTGTTTTTCCTTGTCATTTCATATAGTGACCGAGGAGACCCCGGAGCCCCTGGACTTCCAGCTGCCGGAGGAGGCGCAGGAGGTGGAGCCACAACAGGACACTGACCTCGCTGACCCAGTTAGCTACACTCCTGAGCCAGGCAAGCCCCAGTGCATACCTCCCTATTTAGGATTTTTATTTTTGCACTTGATTGGGGCTAGTCATTGATTGTGCATTAGGTTTATTAGGAGTTGATGTGAAGCCTTAAAACTGCATTAGGACTACCCTTCCATATCTTACCTTGTGTCCTATTTTTGTAGATGTTGTCTGGGTTACGTTAGAACTTGCTAGGCTTAGTGGCTAGCGGACGGTAGTCGAGTGGTAGGTCCCACTCGCATGATAGGAATCACCCTGGATTGTACTAGATGGATTTTGGATTTTTTGAGACCGGACGGGGATTTGGTTGTATAGGATGGTTGGAGAAGGCTGGGCCTTCACGGTAGTAGCCCCGTCTGTGTCGGTTAAGAACCATCCGTTGTTGGCCCTGTTGAGCAAGTTCGAACGTACTGATCACATGCTAGTGTTTTTATGGGCCTAGTAAACTTAGTAGCTTAGGTTGCCCTGGTGTCTCGCGGATACTTGCACTATCTATCATGGTACTCGGGAGAGAAAGGATGCCTTCCAATCGGGGCGTACGTCTGGGACGGGGACCGTGCGGGAGGGCCTTTCTCGGGAGGTGTGAGACCCAGCCAGCTCTAGGGGGACCTTTGCGAACGGTTGCTGCATGCGACTTTTGCGCGTGTGTGGCGTGTGGTTAGGTTTTCTCCTGCAGGATGTACATCGTTGCTGCCGCTCTCGGACATGAGCAACCTTGCTCACTGCGTCACATCGTAGTGTGATATGATTGATGATGATGATGATGCTAGTCTATTACATTACTGTTATTTACATATTTTGCTGTATATACTGTCACCATTGATGTATTGTTACTTACACTTGTTGTAGAGATATATATATACACTGTTTTACTGGTTAAGTACTTAATCTGAAATAAAACTTGAAAGTAAGGACCATGTAATTAGTGCGGGTTATGCAATTGAGTCAGCCTACCCCGTTGTAGCCTTTGCATGCTAGGAGTCAGCTATAGTTAGCCACGTTGACGGGTAAGTCTTGCTGAGTAACTAGTACTCAGGGTTTGGCTCTTTTTGTTTTGTGCAGGTAGTCTTTGCTTCCACCGTGCTGGGTGGATTTTCTCAGCAGGTCCATATCGCGGGCTTCAATGTGGGGCCATGTATCGTCGAGTTTAGTAGAGGTTGTATTTGTAGATTTCCGTTGTGCTACTCACGTGTTTTAAATCATTTAAGACTTGTAATAACTTAAAGATGTAAATTTGTACTTTTTATGTGATGTATTGTTGCGTCTGTTCATCAGCGTACCAACTCGATCCTGTGAAAAGCAGAGATGCTTCAGTTGGTATCAGAGCCGTGTTGGGACAGTACATCATATAAACGGCCTATTTTCGAAAAGCTAACCACGTTACGAGTGAGGAACGAAAGCCCTAGTATAAGGATGTTAGAATATCAGGTGGTAACAGGAGTTGCTTATTTAAATTCTTGCATTGCATCGACGCACCGACGACAAGGTAAGAAGGTAAGTGATCTGCATGGCTCCGGCGTTTGGTGGAGTATTTTCTGTTCCATGAACCTTCGAGTTCATGAGGAGGCGAGGTTGGTGTTGAGATTGTGATTGAGCCATCCATTATATTTCTGTTATATGTTGTCCATCGGCGGGTGATAGATGGACGTCACCTATGTAGGTTGCTTGATGTGGCGATGCATGTTTTTCTTGCAGGTACACTAACTTGCGCGTAGATCGTGTAGCAAACGTGCATGAGTTCGACTTAGTTGCCACCGATGTCTACGGCCTGCTATACATGGGCAAAATTTTATTTTGTGAGGACGTATAGGTCGAACATGCATTGCATATTCAGCTTAAAATATTTCCACGAAATTCAGATCACCCAGAAATTTCGGACCGACAAGCTAACATAAAAAATCCATAACTCAAAAACCGCTGGGCCAACAATTGCAAACAAAGACTTGCTGGAAAGCTTACAACCTGAACTAAAACGTTGCTTCAGATTTGCCATTTCGATTCTGTCAGTATCACCCCCAAATCTGTCGACCAAGTGAAACCAGATTTCAGCTTCGACCACTTTTCCAGGATCAGTCCACCAACTTCAAAAATCGATATCTTCAGTTTTGCTTGTCCGTTTGAGGTGTTTAAGCACTCGTTGGAAAGATGTTGAAGTTTTCTACAACTTGTGTTCACATATGTGTCCCTTTTGACGTCTCTAAAAGTGTAAGTTGTCGTTTTAGTGGCTACTGCTCACAGTCACGACAGATTTCAGACTATGGCTTTGGAGGAACATTGCTCTCTTGTTTTTGCTTGATTGGATATGTGTAGCTACTTGCTACGACCATCCAGAAGTCCTCTACCAAATTATCATCCATTTTTGGCCTAGTTACCCTTTTTGGAGTAGGGTGTGACATTTTCGTTATTTTCTCCGCAGATGGCTGAGGACGTGGAGTACGATGGCAACGATTGGATACTTTCGACGTGTCTCATCCGGCCAGGCTTCCCCACCATGTTTTGGCATGTCCTCCAGCACTTTGGTTATTCAGAGCCTCCTATGTACGTGGGAAAGCAAACCTTGATTGGAGAAGAGACTTTGTGCACCGTCTATGTTGCTATTCCTGCAACACCGGCATACCCAGCGTGGGAACCATGGACCGTGAGCGTGAATGGAGCTGAGTTACAGGATACTTGGGATGTTGCTGGTCTCACGGCTCTCACACAGTTTTGTAATGACCACCAAAGTGAGATGGAAGGGACCCCATTTGCTCTCTTGCCAGTTAATGACCGAACTAATCCTAGTTGGAGACGTCACATGGGTATGCTACTGGATGTTATGCACCCACAGCACAATCCATACGTGGTTGTGCCAGTGTCCTACTCCGTGGCATTACATGCCGCATATCGTAAGCAAGAAGATGAGTTAAGCAGGTGTCTGAAGGCGATGAGACTCAGCCAGGCACGAGAAGAAGCTAAGGATGCGCTACTTAACATAAGAGATGCCCAGATTGTGGAGTTAGCACTACAGGTGCAGAACCAAGACAACCAGATCGAAGGACTTATCGAAGAATGAGATGCAGCGCAGCAGATGGTTGCACAACTAATAGCGACCCAAATTCAACCTGCCCCACTTGCAGAGCAAGTACAAGTAGATGCCATTGACTTGCAGCATGGAGAGCAACTGGACAGTGAGGAAGACGCCTGAATAGTTGTAGTTGCTTCGACCAGATCCATCGTGTAACGTGTTGTTTAGATGTACCCCCTGTTCTTCGATAGGAACTAGTGTTGCAATACCGTAGCTAGGCGACCCGATCTCTTGTATTAGTGTTGTAATCTCGAATGTACTGTTGGAACTATGTGTTAATGTTCTGTATAGCCTTGACTTACCTCGATGGATGGAGTTGTATTCATGTTGCACCATGGCCCCTTTTTGTCTTCATCGTGAATACTTTTGCACTTCTATCTATCATGTTTATTGCTGTCATTTTGCTGATGTTAATGAGCCCTCCTTGTCTCCGATTATCATTCTTCTGCACCTTGCTGTCTTGCTGACTTCGAACCCAATAACTTGTCGTTTGCCGTTGTCCTACCTTGTTGATTAAATTCTAACCAGAATTTTCTTCAATTGATATCCTTGCTAGTTGCCACCTGATGTGGAGAAGGTTATGCCAAACCTTGATAATCTTCTCCTTAGCCTCGCTTTTGTGATCCTTGTTCTTGCTCAAACATTAAAACTTGACAATATAGATCATGTGCAATGCACCACTCCATATGCATTGCATAAGCACTTTGCATTGCATCATCATGCACACTATATGCACGTCATAACCGAGCATCATCACATATGCATCATGGCAATTACACCATTATGCACCATAACATGTGCACCATATCATAAACATTTTCATTTGCATCAAGTCATATGCATCATTTATGCACCATGCAATGAGCATCATGAAACATGACATAATGCACTTGCACCATTGCATGGGCACCATCACTTATGTGCATTGCATCTTTTAATGCACATAATGCACCATGATTATGCATCTTACTCCTTCTAGCATAGAATAATTGGATGCATGAATAATCACCATTAACGAGCAAGAATGTGGAAGTCGTATACCTTGGTTGCCTTTGTTGCCTTCATCTAATCGCAATCTTGTGCCTGCAAATCCTTGGAATTCCACTCCTCGAACTCGACTTTGATTTCTTCCTTGGATATCGTCAACGATCTTAACCAACAGCTGTTGGCCGATTCTTGTGCTCTGGTTAGTCTTCATATCCCTTCGGGTGTTGTTTGATGTCAACTCTCAGTTCGTGCCCAAGTTCATTTCGCCTCTCTGTGTTGACTGCATCGTGACCTTTAGTGCGCCTATACGTTGGCTAGAGTTTGTTGAGATACCCGTGGTTCGTGGCTAATCTTATGTTTGTCCCGCCCCTTTGTCAAGTACGCATACCAGATTCAGATGCATTGTTTCAAGATCAGGATTCAAGAAGCACAACCCCAAATTCAGAAAGGCCACACAAAGACATCACGTAATGAGCTAGAAGAACAGAAGGTTCAGTTCAGTAAGTTGTGGAAATGTTTTGAATGACAAGCCCGTCACCACTCAGATGCCCAACAACCGTCGTGAAGGAAGTTGACTTGCTTTCTAAGAAGACTTTCGATCCAACTCCGAAAAAGTTGACAATCACCGCAAAGAATGCCATCAAGACCCACCAAGAGGACAAGAGTTTCGACACATCTTCACTCAGTCAGAACCGTTTAAGCGTCAGAGACGCTGGTTGGAGTTGAACAAGGACGATGACCTGTCACATCAAGTCAACGGC